>JALGBA010000952.1:0-185000 GCA_023970755.1 Azemiops feae
TCTCTCTCTCTCTCTTTCTCCGTTTCTCTCTCTCTCTTGCTCTTTCTCTCTCTCTTTAAGTCTCTCTTTTTTTTCTCTTTTTCTCTCTTTCTCTCTTTCTCTTTCTTTCCCTCTCTCTTTCTCTCTCTCTCTCTCTCTTTCTCTCTCTCTCTCTCTCCAAACTCTTTTGAGATGCCATAGACTACAAAGCAAACAATTTACTGGCAGAGAGCCCAACCATTTATTACATCCCGCCCAATGATGCTCTCATAGTACCATTAAAAGCTCCAGCAAAGAGCCAGGCCTGTTTTTTCTCTTCATTTGATTCTTCAAGTGCAAATTAGTTTGATTTTTCAGCAGAGAAGATCAACACAGCTGAAGAAAAAGCACAGCCTTCCGAAAGACTATGACAGCTCAAAATGCACCCAGGGCATCTGAGTAGTATTATTGTTATTGTTGTCCTTATTATTCCCAGAAACCAAACACCCTGGAGATTTAAGATAGGCTCCTTAAAAAATTTCTCCAATGCTTTGGTTTGCTATTCGCGGTTGTTCTTTGGAACAGAAGTATATCCAGATGTGGGAATCATGTGAAGAAATTTCTCTTGGGTCCACAAATCCTACACTGCAGCTAGTAAAGGCCTTAACCAAAAGTTGGCTATGTCAGTCCAGGTTTGCAGTGATGCAAAAATTGAAGCGGGAGTATTTCCAGCTCCCCAGATATTACTAGATTTCTGATATTGCCAAAATCCTATGAAGTGAGTTTGCCTAGAGTATGCCATTAGCAAGTTCAGTGTAGATGCAAGTTCAGAGATGGAGAAAGAGAGGGAGAAGTGAAGTTAGAACAAGAAGAATTGGTCTCATTAACCTTCTCCCAGTTGTAACAGAAGGACAGAGTTGGAAGGGACTTTGGAGGTCTTCTAGTCCAACCCCCTGCTCAAGCAGGAGACTCTATACCATTTCAGACAAACGCTTGTCCAATCTCTTCTTAAAAACCTCCAGTGATGGAGCACCCACAACTTCTGGAGGCAACCCGTTCCACTGATTAATTGTTCTCACTGTCAGGAAATGTCTCCTTAGTTCTAGGTTGCTTCTCTCCTTGGTTAGTTTCCACCCATTGCTTCTTGTTCTGCTTTCAGGTGCTTTGGAGAACAGGTTGACCCCCTCTTCTTTATGAGAGCCCCTCAAATATTGGAACACAGCTATCCTTTCAATCTGGGAGGGCTTTATGTATGGTACCGTCAACATAAATGGGACCTCTAATCCTTCTTTTCATTAAACCAGACACATTCCTGTCCATCTGAGAAAATGAGACTACAACACATATTGTTAATAGCCTGTTTCCCCGCAAGCAATCAGAATACTTTGCATTAAAAAAAGGATTCTCATGTACTGAGAATGAGGCCAAAATGTGTTGGGTGGCAAAATTCCAAGCTTACGTTGTGGGCATCTCCTACCTTCTGAAAAGAACCATCTCTGTTGTACGGGAAGAGTTTAAAGCTCTTGTGTGCTGGGAACACTTCGGTCATATATGGGTGAAACCATATATGGATCGTATCTATGGAGATTCTCAGTCATCCAGGTCATGGTTATCCCAAAGGTGCTTTTTTTTTTTTCCCCAATGGCAACTGGACTTTTGTTTTTCCTTGAAGACATTTCGCTTCTCATTCAAGAAGCTTCTTCAGAACCTGGATGAGAAGCGAAATGTCTTCCAGGAAAACCAAAAGTCCAGTTGCCTTTGAAAAAAGCACCTTTGGGACCTATCAGATCATCTTCTCAGAAGATTATAGCACCCTGGAACAGTCATCCCAGCCTATTAACATGTCTATATTCTGTCTGCTTTTTTCTTCTTCTCTCCATCACCCATCAGGAAACGACTCCATTTTTCATGACATCGACAGTGACACTTCTTTAACGAGTTTGAGTGACTGCTTTTTGGCTTCCTCGGAAGTAAACTCGATGCAAGCCAGGATAGGAAACCCCATTGATAGGCTGTATTCTATGCAGAGTTCCTACTTTGCTTCATGAAAAGCAACTGGAGTGAACCAGCCGGCTCTCCTGAACTTCTCTCCTGAACCAACGTTGCAAGGAACTCCTTCCTGTTTTCCAGCTGAAAAACAAAAAAACGAAAAACCCCAAACTCATACAGCCATATTTTTCTTCTTTTTCTCCAACCTGATATTGGTCACCTGGGATGACAGGAGCATTCAATGAATGTCCGAGAAACAGACATCCTTCTGACAAAAGGACCACACATCACTCTCAAAAAAACAACAACGAGGTCACCAAGGCTGGACCAAGAGACGCCGATACTCCGTGGTTAGTTTCTTCTCGAACCCCATCGTGGTGGATGCAAACACTTCCCACATGCATTGCTTTGAGATCTCTTTCCACGGTGCGGTGTTTTCTCCAGGCTGCCCACGATGCAAAGCTGGTCAAGCTGAAGGAAGAAATTGGGAGAGGACTGTCCCAATTTTGTTCTGCATGTTTCATCTCCCTGCCTCAAGACTGTTGAGACATTTTGACAGAGCTGTGATTCCTAGAGGAACATTTCCTGTTTCCCCCCTCGAGTTTTCTTTGTCTTTCTTTTCCTCTCCCCATCAAACCAAACGGAAGCCAAAGCGGTCACTTCTGGGGCCATTAAGTTATAGTCACTGTACTGCCTGGAAATGGGGGAGTGGGAATAGGAGGAGAGGAGGGGGAAAAAATCCCGGAAAATAATATAAGATGAATGCAAGGCAAAATCAGGCCACGGCGTCATAATTATGATGTTTCTTGGAGAGGAAGAGAAAGAGCAAAAAAAAAAAAAGATGCTGAACAGGGGAGGCAAATTTAGATGACCTGTCATGACAACTTTACCTGAAAAAGCAATTAAAAAAAAAAAAAAAAAAAAAGTAGGGCAAGAGACATTCTGGAGCACCCGAATTTATTTCAGGTTGTTCGCCATTCTGGGTGTGTTAAAACATTTAAAAAAAAAAAAAAACACGGTGAAATAATTCAGTGCCAAATTTGATGTCTTCACCCCTAGCTCTGCTAGCCTTGATTGACAGTCATCTGTTAGTGATTCCCATTTGTTTATACTGATTTGACAGCGATACCCCACAGTTCCTTGCTGCGGGACGCATTAATTAGAGACGGATTTCATTTGGATCTTTTTCCTCAATGGGGGGGGGGGAACCTTTTACTCCGCTACCTCCCCTTATCCTTCATATAATTGCAAACTGCAAGCAGTGATGGTGTTCTGTGGGCCTTTTACTCTTAGTGGACGCCTGCTTATTCCAAAGCAGTTCAGTTATTCCCAATGCACGTGGACCAGTTGCTAGTAGGA
The DNA here is from genome assembly GCA_023970755.1 of Azemiops feae. NCBI lineage: Eukaryota > Metazoa > Chordata > Lepidosauria > Squamata > Viperidae > Azemiops > Azemiops feae. The sequence continues at coordinate 3,307 of JALGBA010000952.1, forward strand.
ATTAAGCCTTGTCAGATGTGAAGATCTGAAACATATTTTATGGTGCTTACCACTAAGAAAGTCCAGGAAATTCCACATTTTGTGACGAGTTAGATCACATGGTAAGCTAACATGGGGCCTTTACGAAGTTTGGGGGGGGGGTCCTGCTCCAAAAAGGGGATGGATCTGGGTCTGTGGTTTGATTTTATTTAAAAAAAAACAAGTTAGTGGATTAAATATCGTGGCTTCCCACATATTTTGCATTTCACACCTTCTGCCACATTAAAATTGCAGTGGGTGAAAGCTTGAGCAGAAGGCCATCATCAAGTCTTTGGGGTCTTTCAGACTATTCTGGGTCCGCCAGTTTTCCACCACTGCATTGTCCTTTGTTCCCCAAACTGAGTTCCAGATGTTTTGGTCTATATATCCCAGCAACCTCAGGTAGCTTAGTCCAAGCTCCCACCAGGTGTGACTGACCTCAAATTCCACGCTTGATTTTATTATATCTTTTATTATCTACTGTTGGGAAACATAAACTGGAGACTACTCTTGACCTCATGGCTTGCTTATGGATTTCTAGAACTATCTGCTCAGCTCCCTTGGGGATAGACTAGATGGCCCCCACGTTCTGCAGAACTTTGATAGAATGTGGGGTTTTTTTATGTTCATAAAACAAGTTGGCAAAGTAGAGATTAGCTTCACCTTGAGCTGATCAGCCTTTGTCAGTTGGGAGGCTGTCAAGATGTGTGGATTTTAACTCCTAGGATCCTCCAATTAGGATAGCCATTGTTGAGTGTTGAATTCCACACCCCTTAATGGTATCTGGATCCGAGAAAGGCTGAATTAGGGGAAAACAGAGTTTAGTTGCTGAAATTTCGTAGCCATTGCTGAGAAAGTTGGGAATCAAGATCCAGAGGTCTCAAGCACTTCTAGCTTGGGGAAAGCTGACTTAGAGACTTATTTTGAGTATTTGTTGGCAAGTTCAGTGCGCAAGCTAGAGAAAGGCTATACAAGCCATTATCCTTTTACTGTCTGTCTGTCTCTTCTTTTAAGGTCATTTTAGATTGATGGTAGCCAGACGTTTTTGAAAGCAGAAGAATTCAAGGAATAAGATTTACAGGTAGTTCTTGACTTACAACCCTTTGTTTAATGATGGTGCAAAGTTATAACAGTGCTGGGAGAAACGACTTACAACCGGCCATTGCACTTAGGACTGTCCCAGCACTCCCCGCAGTTACGCGACCAAAATTTGGGCACTTGGCAACTGGCATGTACTTAGGACGGTTGCAGTGTCCTGGGCTCCGGCTATTTGCAACTTCCAAAAAGCGAAGTCAGTGATGGAAGCCAGGTCAGCTTAGCAATCGTGCGATTTGCTTAACGGCCACAAAAAAAAAAAAAAAGAGCGTAAAATTGGGCTTGACTCACTTACTAAGGAAAGTTCCTGTCCCAATTTTGATCAGAAGTTGAAGACTAACTTAAGTTCCTTTAGGTCTTTTCAATATTTATTTCTCATAATTTGAGGGCCAAGCAAAAACAAAAACACATCACCAACTCAGTTGTCCCTATTGGATTCCAACTGCTATTAGATCTGACAGATGGTACCCTCTCCTTATTATCTCCTGCCAGATCCAATGGGATCCAGGATAACCCTATCATCCACAAGCAACTTTCCTTATAAGCATCTAAGTTAGTCTCCCCCCCCCCCCACAATCGTATTAATACATTCTGGAAGTTAACAATGTGTGAAAATGTACATCTTTTTCCAGTGTCTTGAAATTGCTGCCTACATCCACTGCCTTCTTAAATGACTTCAGGTAAGAGATTGGCTGTTTTTTAAAAAAAATAAACAAAAGAATAAATGCCCAAAGCAAGACCCCTCTTTGACAAAAGAAATTAAAATACGATGTCATTCTGAAACTAAATCCTCTGGCAGTTGAGCGGTTCCATGTTTGAACCACGTGTGAACACCCTATTGGTTCGCTTCCTTTATGGCATGAGTATCTGAAGGGAAGCAGGCCTTAAGTTCTGCTTTCCCCCAGATGCAAGAATGTCTTCTGAATCTGAAAGCAGAATCCCAGGAGGGCTTATCAAGTGGATCTGGAAACCAGTTTCCACAGGCCACGAAAGGAGGACATGGTTCAGAAGAACAGGTGGGCAACTTCCCAGTGGAACTGCAGAAAGAGACCCCTTTTAATAATTAACCCTTATCAGTTATTCAAACGCACCCAAGGATGCCGTTTCCCTTGTCGCATCCTCAACTGAAAGTCCTGTTGAGAAGGCAGAAGTTCAAAGTTCCATCTTCTGGTCCTCTACAAATAGGACAACATGGAGAACTTAGGAAAGACGTTCTGGCTTTTCCATAGAGATAGTTGTCCTCCAAATTAATTGTGATGTAATTGAGTTGTAATCTTTCCCATCCAACACCAGAAAAAGCTGCCACGGCCAACTCATCATGGCCAACTCCCCATGGCCAACTCGCTGCAGGGCAGGAGTTAACGCTAATGTCAAAAATGGTGGCACAGAATCGTTGAAGAAAGAACGATAAAAGGAGGGACACAATGACACGTGAAGGACAAAAAAAAATGGAATAATTGTTTATTTGTTTTAAAGAATTAAATTGGATTGTGCAGTCGTCCCACAGCAAGTTGGCAGTGGCCAGTTGACCGTGGTGAGCTGGCTATGGCGATTTGTCCCATTCCACTGAGAGTGACTCCAGATTGAAAGGCCTACTCAAGCTATTCAAACCTGCTTTTCCTTTCCCGTGGTATCCTGGCAGAGATCAACGTCACTCTAATTTGTGGCATGGATGATTGCTCTCAGGAATCTGCTGGTTGTATGGTTTTAACCTGGGACTCCAGGGTCAAAGGGCTAAAAGCAGGCTCTTGACCTTCTCTTGACTTGAAGCTTACTCTTGCATTCTCAGGGGAGATGCCACTGGATAAGTCAAGCAGACAAGAAAGCAAAAACAGGTAGGAATGTCTGCTGATGTCTTAGGTGGATAAAGTGGATAAAACCTCCTTTGACAAGCCTGGGTTGAAGCCCATGGAATGACAGCCTGTGTGGGACGTCAGACGGCCATTATAAGCAGATTATTTGTGCCTTTGCACGGCTTGTCTCTGTTGAGAAAGCGCGTGCACGCCGACACACACTTCCTCCCAGTCTTTTAATCACCTTTGGTCCAGTAAGCAAAGAACGGGCTGAAAAGGGTCATTTACAATAGAATATGAAATAAAAAATAATAATTGGCTATAGTGCAGTTAGTAAAGGGAGTGGAAGGAAGGAATTGTCCTCAGAAATTCTTCCAAAATGAATGTAAATCACTTATTTCAAAGGGGATGTTAAGAGAATGAGGAATTTTGCGACTTCCAAACACATAGTTAATCTATTCAGTAATGCTATTGATGTAATGTTTTGCCACTTTAGATATTCTCATTGACTATTGAGATCTATGCGGTTCTTGGTGCTCTCTGAGCTTGGTGGTTTTCTTGCAGACGTTTCATGACCAAACTAGGTAACATCATCAGTGGATCAGTGCTTTGATGATGTTACCAAGTTGGGTCATGAAACGTCTGCAAGAAAACCACCAAGCTCAGAGAGACCTAAGGACACCACAGTCATTCTCCTCCTCCTCTTCCTCCTCCTCTCCACAAACTCCACTCCCTTCTAGCACTGATGATGTTACCTAGCTGGGTCATGAAACATCTGCAAGAAAACCAACCAAGCTCAGAGAGCACCAAGGACCCCACAGTTCAACCCTGAGCTAAAAATAATTCTCTTCTTTCAGTATTGACATTTATGCCTAAGGTTGCGTTCTTCTAAAGGAATCCTGGAAACAAGTTCAGGATTCAGTACCTTTGCCTAATCATCTTTCCCGGGACTCTTTCAGGCAAGGCGCAAGAATTAAACCAGCACAAAGTTGCTGCAAATTAAAATGGAACTATGTCATAGTTAAAAAAAAGTTGCCCTCTTAACATTCTATAGCTTGGTGGGAAGAGACATTTCTATGTGCAAGGATGTTTCTCTGTATTTCTACACCGGGATGACTGGAACTCCTTGCATTTGTCAACCAAGAGGAAAGAACCCCATCAATAAAGTGCATTTTTGAATCAAGAATGAGAAGCAATTCATAACAAAAAAAATTAATAATGCCGTGTTCCAGGGCATATGAACCGTGTTTGATGATGGCTCATTAGGGAGTTCTAAAACCATGCTGAAAAAGCCAAGTATTATAAGCATTATAAGCCAAGTCTTACGGTCTGGTTCTTATATTTTCAGAAATTGGAGATTTCCATCAGTCCTCCCCCATCCTCAAAGTGTTCACAATGTGCCAATATTAATCTACGGTCAATATTAAGCTCTAATCGATCTATCAAGGGGCAATGGAGTACATAGTGTTTTCTTGAGACATTGGTACTTTCCTCCGATGGGGCAACCTGCCTCTTAATGCCAAAAAAATGGGAAATGTCTTTCTGATTTGTGTCTGTGCCAACAAACGTGTTCATAGTGAGGAACATGGAATGGAAAGTTAGCGTTGCCACTGCTTTCCAAGCAGGGGAAAAATAAATAAATGAATGGAGTCAAAGAAAAGATGGAAGCCTGGAAACATCTCATGAGCTTTATGTAAGTTCTAGAACTTTAAGGACTCCTTGGGTTTCTGCTTTAAAACACTGTGCAGTACTCCTTCTTCAGAATATCTTCAATAAGGGTTCATGTGGCCTACTTTACAGAAGATAGACAGCTCAAGAGTTCAGGCAAGGAAGCTTACGGTCCTGACCAAATCTGGTAATTCTCATCCATTTCCTTGACTCTTCCACCAGTTTGCCAGCAGGATAGGTCCCCTCCAGCTTTTCAATTTCAGGGGTGTGCCCCCCCCCCGCCAATTTTAACCTGCAAATGGGAAAACAAAACATTTGCTGATCAGCCCTGTCAGATCTCATCCTTGGTGAATTCTCCCGTTGGGTTTCTGTCTGAGCGGTTAACTTCAAAAGATCCCTTCATTCTCTTCTTCGTTTTTTTTATTTTTTTCCCTCCCCAATTCACTTCTCTCTCTTCCCTCGCCCTGTTTCTGTTTCACGACATCCGGCTGTATTCTCTGTATATTTATATATTCTGTATTTATGTTAGCAAAATGTAGTATTTTGTAGCTGTTCCGGTTTGTTTAACTTGTAAAATAACGATGATGGTGATGATGACGATAAAGATAATTCTTGATATCCTTTCTCATCCCGATGCTCCCTGATCTTTTTTTTTTTTTTTTTTGATTCGTTGGGTTTTGCCATCGGCCCCTAGCCTCGTTTCTGCCTTTTTAATTTAATGACTTGCCATTTCTTAAATTATTTATTAGTGTGTTGTGGGGGCTTTGTTCTTTCACGTCCACGTGGTCCCAGCTTACGGTTTGATCCGTTTTGATTTCTTCTCTCCCTGCCGTCCACGGACGGCTCAAGCGATGTGATTTCTCAAACTTCAGGTATTTTGCTTTTTTCTTACGTGGGAGTGTGTGTGTGTGTGCGCGCGCACGGGCCTGAATGAGTGGAAAGTTATACTTCAGTATATTTGTAAATAAAAGCAACCTATAAATGAAATGGGATGTTGTTGTTATTGATCATCACACAAGTCAGCCCGACTGGATTGGGCCATTTTGGTCTACCTATCAAGTCCTTCCCAATGATCTGGGATAGGCAGACGTGGATGTTTGATGGTGATATTGTCTCAGAACATAAGCTCTTCCACGTAAAACTGCTTTCGCCATTGACCAATGGTGAATTTATCAATGCCTATGGCAGTGGTTCCCAACCTTTTCTTCCCCCCTTTAAATATCTTTTCTGGCAACGGACCCCCAAGACTTAACTCACAATTTAAATCATAACATTTCATAACCACTGGCCTGTGGTGTTCATTATTAACACAGAGTCTAACTGATAGTTTTGGCTGGGTTTGGCAATTTGATTACCAGATGCTCCCCAAGGATTTAGGATAAAGATACCTTCCATCCATCCATCCATCCATCCATCCATCCATCCATCCATCCATCCTTTATCACAGTCACAGAGCAGAATAAAAATTAAAAATAAAATAGAACGAGGCAGAATAGAGTATTACAATTAATAGTGAGGTCATCAAGCCAAGCTTTGTCTAATTCTACAGATGTTGTCTCAGCCGTTGAGTCATGTCTGATGCTCGGCCACTCTGTTAATCAAGACCCTCTGTCTCACAGGGCCTCCTTCAGATCTGCCACGGTCATCTTGGTGTCACCCTCTATAGTCTCCAGGACAAGATGACCTGGAAGGTCCCTTCCAACCTATGATTCTATGTTCTAAGTAGTGCTTTTTCCTCTTGTGGCTGCTCCATCACTTGATGTTTTCAAGAAGAGACTGGACAGCCATTTGTCCAGAATGATATAGGGTCTCCTGCTTGAGCAGGGAGTTGGACTAGAAGATCTGTTATTCTGTAAGAACAGGTAGGGATAAAAAATCTTTTTCTCGGGAGCCTAGGTGGTTAATTTCCCAGCTGGGAATAGCTTTGCTCAGCATAACAACAAGTCAGGTGGATTTTGCTCAAGTCGGGAGTCACCAGTAATGATTGAGACACAAGAACTCATCATCCTGACCGCCAAGGCATGAAACCAAGCCCGAGGATGAGTAATCAGGAGCGTCTTGTACCTTATTTCATGTTCCTTCTCTCCCGGCTTCTGTTTCTGGTGTCACCAAGTTGCAAATCAAGACTGATTTACACCTTACAGCTGTACTAAACAGAAGGCAAATGGACATAAAATGCAGAAGAAGAAAAAACGCAATGGCAATCGGGGGGGGGGGGAATTCCTGAAAGCACCCAGAGCATTGTTCCTCCATCCTACACACAAACAAACACACATCTCTGAGCAAGTCCAAATCAAATTGTCAGTGAGGACAATAGGCAGTTTAATCATTCAGATTACTTGATCAGTCTAGGCTAGGGCATAAATCTAAATTCTGAGGACATTCTTCCCCTGTTTGCCCTCTCTTTGAGAACAATTCACCAGTGGAACGGCTTGCCTCCAGAGGTGGTGGGTGCTCCATCACAGGAGGTTTCCCAAAATAGACTGGACCCTCCAAGGCCAACACAGGTCAATATGATGCTCCTTCCTCCAACAATTTCTTCCAAATGACACGAAGGGGTCCATAAGGTCTCCAAATGCCGAGCTCAACTCAAGCGAGACCTCTTGAGTCTACAACAGGTGACATCAGCTGTTGTTGACAAAGATGAGGGTTGACGTTTGACGAAAGCAGATCAGGAAATCCCCCACTGTGGGCTGGTTTGGGGAATTTTGAAAAAAGCACCCTGGAAGAAGACAGTGGCAACACCTTGATGCCAAGAAGTACCCATGAAATCATCAGCTGGTTGCCCTTCCTTCCGGCTTAGTAGCCACGGGTTGGCCTTACGGAAGAGAGCCACTGCAGCAGCCTGTGCTGTGGGTCTCTTCCTTACCAAAATGGGAACTTCCCTTCTGTTTTCTTTGATGTGTATTTCAGCATTGTTTTGCTTTCTCTCGCGTTATCTGAAGACATGGAGGCAGGAGAAGGTGGGACGGCAGGACCCTCAAAAACATTTGCCAAGTGACCTTTTATTGTAGGGGGAACTGAGTGAAATCTTTGGCATTTGTTCAGAAATGTTGCCTTGGGTCCAGAACGAAGGGGCAAAAAGAAAAATAGAGGGGGGGGTCTCCTATAAGATAGAACTGCATGCGCCACCCATTTCTTGGAAATTCTCCTCTCCCTAAAAGCAGCCTCTCCTTCATCAAAGTCAATAAGAACTAGTAGCATGCTAAAAAAAAAGAGAGAAGTTGCTTGCACCAGGCGCACAGTTCCTTTGGCATGAAAAGAATTCCATTTCCACCCTTCTCATCGTTTCTCCTCCGTGCGGGCAGCCTTGCCAGGATAAAAAAAAATCTGCCAGCAGCTGCAGCGCACTGTTGCTACATGCTCCCACCGGTGCACCAGCCCCTGACCTGGTTTTCATCCTGCTCCGGGGCAGAGGAACACCTGGGCTACGGTGTTGTCCAAGCGAGTTGTTTTCCATAGCAAGAGATTCCCAGCTCCGGGTAATTACTACCAGGAGTGCGAGAAAGTGAGCATCAAAAGCATTCTCTTTTCGCATCCACCCTCTGCGCCGTCTTCCTGCCCCCCCTCCCATTCCTGCAAAAGATGCGCCTGAACATGTCGGATAATGATTATTCTCCCACACACACAGAGGACAAGCCAAGATCTGGTTGCCTCGGTACACATGTCTACGGCGTTCCACCAGCGAGCTCAATTAGCCGGGTTTCTTTCGCCGAAGGAACTGTCCAGCTTATCACTCCCAAAATGAGTTATGGCTGATCTGATTAGCCTTTTGAGACATGCCACATGTGCACATTTTTCTTCTCACCTGCCCTGAGCGATCTCTATCTGCAGAGGCAGCGATCAAGGCCTCGGCAGGCTTGCGTGCCTTGAATCATTCCCTCAGACATCTTGTTCCCTTGTTCTAAATTGAACCACGAGGCGTTCGGCAACAGCAGGGAACTGGACACACCCACCGACACTGTGCCTGCAGACCCCTCCCCGGCTTAAATCAAGATATTACACTGTAATCCCAGCGACCGACCTAATCACAATGGCAAAGACGGGGGAGGCGAAGATCTGCGAAGGTGGCTGACGGCTGAAGGGCAAAGTCTGGGTTTCTCGCACGAGAATCTTCATTTTATTTATTGGTTGGTTTATAGTGCAGGATTTCCACATTGCCCAAGCCAAAATATTCTGGCTGGCTTCCATAGTAAAATGTTAGGGTAAAAGTCTCCCCTGTCCAGTCGTGTCAGATTCTAAGGGCGTTACTCTTCTCCGTTTCCTAGCCGAGGGAGCCAGCGTTGTCCGAAGATGTTTCTGTGGTCATGTGGCCGGCGTGACTATATGCCAAAGTGCACAGAACACTGTTACCTTTCCAAAAAAGAAAACAACTAGGCTTGTAGAGCATCAGGAAATCCACAGTCCTCCTCCTCCTCCTCCTCCTCCTCCTCCTCCTCCTCCTCTTCCCTGCAAATCCCATTCCCTTCTAGCACTGAGGATGTTACCTAGTTTGGTGATGAAATGGACCCCACAGTTCTCCTCCTCCTCCTCCTCCTCCTCCTCCTCCTGCAAACCCCACTGTCTCCTTCCACCGAGCTCAAGAGAGCATGAAGGACCCCACAGGTCAATCCTGAGCCACAAGGATTCTTTTTAAATGGGTGCCTCCTTGACTAATGGGGAGGATTTAAAGATCTCACTTAAATAGGGATGTTGAGTAAAGATTTCCCCTCATTTATCCTTACAGCAATGCTGGATAGTAGTTTGTCTCCCTTCCTTTCCTTTCCTTCATAACTTCACAGGTAGCCCAGCCCAAATTTCTCTGCTGCCAATGGGACACATCATTGCAAAATAGACCCATGGAGCTGAATGCTTTGAGTGGACGAGTCTTCTCTCCCTAAATGATGCCCTTCCATTTTCTCCAACTTCTAAAACCAGCTTCTAACCTGGTGTTCTTCATTCTGCAGGGACCAGAACACCTAGAATTTCCTGCCCGGGTAGCCAAAGGAATTCTGGGAACCGCAGTCCCCTCACACTGAAGAGTACTAGGTATTCCAAAGCAAAGTAGTAGAAAATGATAACGTTTAGACCTATCTTCTTATACTGGAGAAGTAGTTGCTACCGTTCCTGACAACCCACCTCGTAATTTTCATCCCTTTGCTCAATTACCAGGGACAATTAGATTGGCACGGTGTCGTCCCCTGCCCCCTCCTTGAAAAGGCAACTGAGATGAAAACCCTATAATTGGGTGCAAAGACTAATTGCTACTCTTTTACTAATTGCAGAAAGGGTGGATTCCTGTTGTCTCTCACCTGTTCTAACTTCCCATCCTTGAGACCATCTGATCTAAGAAACCTTGGGCCGTCCTGTAATTTGCACATTCTGCCCTGAATTCATCCTGAAGGGATCCAGGTTACTTTCTCGGGGTAGGCCCAACCCCCCTTCTTAACCCTGTTTCAAATCATAGACGACACGTTCTCTTCAGACATTCAGACAAAGGCATATCAAGGGTTGATCTTGCTGGATCTGACTATTTTCAGTACCCTCCTTATGTGCGTGTAGAAAGCGAGCATAATTTCTTCAAACCTCCTCCATGAAACCGAATGCAGCATTCCCTTTAGAAGATGCCCACCACATTCCAGAAGACAGCTCCCACTTTGCTTTCCAAAAGAATGATTTGACCTTAAAAGTAGTGATTTTTGTGCTCCAAATCTCCATCGCAGATACCCTTTGAATTGGGCGAGGGAGAAAGGGACCTCAATAAAGAATCCAAAGCTGTATCCCTTCCTCCAGAAAACATACTTTTGTCGCTCTGCGAAACGCAACATTTGGCTGCAGAAGCAAAGCTGTTCCAGGCAGATCCTCCACACCCAGTTCTTGTGAGGCTCTCAAAGTGTTTCTTGGAAACATCCCGTGCAGGCCCTTATTCCTTCCTCCATGTTTCTCAAATCTTCTGGCACCTCTCCTCCGTCTGCTGTTTCGTTGGCTGAGTTAGGCGCTAAGATACCGAAATACGCTCAAATGAACCACCCATCTGAAAGAAGACAACGATATACATGGCAGCTTTGAATGAGTTTTGGCACCCGAGTTGGGAAGCCCACATGTGAGAAAGAGTTGGCATGCAATAGCTATCTCGGTAAGCATCTTTGGAATGGCTCCAGTGAGGAATAACAGGCATGCATGTTTTGGGAAAATCAGCTGCTGGAATGTTGAGGAGCGATCCATAACACACATTAATGGGCTTGCACAAGACATGTCCTCTTCAGAAGGAATGCTAGGAGATGTAGTTCCATGGAAAGAGGTGACAGCAATAGCCCTGATGATGTTACCTAGTTTGGGTCATGAAACGTCTGCAAGGAAACCACCAAGGATCCCGCAGAGGCCTCCTCTTCCTCCTCCTCCTCCTCCTCTCCACAAACTCTGCTCCCTTCTAGCACTGATGATGTGGCCTACTTGGATCATGAAAACCACCCAGCTCAGAGAGCACCAAGGACCCTTCATTTCAACCCTGAGCTACAAATATTCTCCTTGATTGGAGTTTGATTATCTCTAGCAGAGGGCAATTAGCAGCTGATTCTCCAGAGAAACCCACCATGAATAAAGTCAACTAATTTATTCAACTTTCTTCTGGATCATGTGGTGATTTCATAAGATGCAGTATGGAAGGCCTGGCTTATGGCAGTTGCGTACTGCAAGCTGAATTATACTGAAGACCATTTCCCAGAAACGGTGGGTTTCCTGACTGATGTGAAGAAGTGATGGAGTCCCAATTACGTGTCAAGATGGCGATCCTCTTAAAGAGCTCCATTGTCCAGCTGGAGACTGAAGAGTTCTTAAACTCAACGACCCTCGACAGAAGCCCTTCCTTTTTTCCCCCCTGACCTGTCCAGGGTGCTGATTACTCTTATTAACCATTTGACATAATGCCATCTTGAGGGCCTCCCTTATAAAGCTGGCAAGTTGGTAAGCAGCATGGAGGGAACATATTCTGAGAATGTACATGATCTTAGCCAGTGGAAACAGGGGTGTAAACACTCCTTGTGACAGCTAGTGCAGTGGTGGCTGTGGGGAGTCTGACTCTGGGTATCGGCATTCAAAACTTTGACACTTTGGGGTTTTCTAGAGCCGGCTTGTCAGATCCTGAAAACTTGTTTAATGATTTGGGCCTGTTTCCATTTTTGTTTGACATCTCTTCTTAAGGAAAGCTTGCTGGCTAAACAAGCCATTGTTTTGAAACTGTCAACCTCCTTCTGATAGAGAGAAGCAAGCAAGTCAACCATAACATCTGCTTAAGAATTTCCTACGATTCCTCCAGCAGCATGATGTAGTGTTTTGGGGCTGGGGGAGATCTAAGTATCTATATACTGCAAATCTGCTTCTTTGGCTTCGTGTTTTCTCAAGTGTGTTCAAAGAAACCCAATCCATTCTGATGCAGACTGACTTATGATGGGAACGTGGCAGAAACACGCCAGTTTTGCAAACTGCCTCTGGCACATTTCTTTACAATACAGATAGTCCTTGACTTACAGTGATTTGTTTTGTGACCATTCAAAGTTACAACAGCGCTGACAAAAGGGACTTCTGCGCAGTCCTCGCATTTACATTTGTTGCAACATCCCCACAATCGTTTGATCAAAACTTGGGTGCTCAACAAACGGAATGGATTTATGTTGCTTTGACAGCCCAAGAAACTAGACAGGGTCCCTTTCTGGACAAAACTGCTTTTATTCAACTGTTCCCCTCCCTCTTCTCCCATTCCTATGTACCATTACAGAAAATGGCTTTTCCTCACGTAACAGAATAATAGAGTTGGAAGGACCTTGGAGATCTTCTAGTCCAACCCACTGCTCAAGCAGGAGACCCTATATCATTACAGACAAATGGTTGTCCAGTCTCTTCTTAAAAACCTCCAGTGATGGAGCAACACAACTTCTGGAGGCAAGCCGTTCCCCTGGTTAATTGTTCTCACTGTCAGGAAATCCCTCCTTAGTTCTAAGGTTGCTTCTCTCCTTGATGAGTTTCCATCCGTTGCTTCTTGTCCGGCCTTCAGGTGCTTTGGAAAATAAGTTGACCCACCATGCTTGGTCCTTCACAAGGGGACTCTTGCAGAGGCTGGCAGGAATAACACAATTGCTCAGATGGTGTCAAGCACAGGAAATCAGGAGCCCAGGCAATCCAAATAACCACAGGTTTATTGCATGCTAAAGCTCTCTACAAGAACCTGAACTACTAACAGTCAAAAAATTTGGTGGTAGATAAAAGACAACAGAAATCAAAGTGGGCTGGAGTTAGATCATGAAGACTTCAAACTGAACTGATGGTCATAGGCAACTCTGCAAATACCATGTTTCCCTGAACATAAGACCGGCTCTTACATTAATTTTTGCTCCAAAAGACACATTAGGGTTTTCCGGTTAGGTCTTATATTTGAGGAAATACGGTATTCAATGCAGGTCCGTCTGGGGCTTATTTTTGGGGGGTGGGGCTTATATTACGAGCATCCTGAAACAATCGTGTTAAGGCTTCATTTTCTCATATTCAGGGAAACACGGTAGTGCCCATTTTGCTGCAAAAGTAAGGAAAGAATAGGGTGCATCTCTTGCTCCTTGTAGCAAGGAGAAGTGGGAGAAGCCGAGTGAAGACAGAAATCAGAAATCAGAATTTCAGGAAAGGAACTCCCTGCTTCTTTCTTTTCCGGATCAAGCTGCCTCCGAAAAGATTCTGCCTCTTCCAACTGGTCCGGAGCATCGAGCATCTGGTATCCACTGCAGCCCCACACCTGGATCAGCAAAGGCGGTTTTTTTAAAAACCCTGTAATTGACAATTACGGGGATAATGATAAATAAATACACCCAGGAGGGAAGTTTCTTCTTAATCCTCATCTGTCAGCAATATCTTTGCAAAGCTCAGAAAGAGGATTTGCACTATATACATTGAGGAAGGGAGGGGAGCGAAGCACCCAGCGCGAACCTGAACGCTTGGATCGGGAAGAAGAAGAGGCCGGATAGCTGTTGAAAAGCCAAACTCACTCTCTCCTTCACAAGGGGAGTCCTGCAGATGTTTGCAGATGCTGGCAGGAATAATGCAATTGCCCAGATGGGGTTGCTCTGAAGCGGGGAAAGCCCACGCCAGTTGCTTGTTGATTGATCTCAGTGAGCATCTCCCTTTACTACCCAGGCATGCTCAGAGTGATCTACAGGAGAGCAACGAAGGGAAAATTCAACCCAAGACAGGAGACTTATACCATCCCAAACTGTTGTCCAATCTTTTCTTGAAAACCTCCATTGATGGAGCATCCAGAACTTCTGGAGGCAAGCCGTTCCACTGGTTAATTGTTCTCACTGGCAGGAAATTTCCCCTTCATTTTAGGTTGCTTCTCTCCTTGATTAGTTTCCATCCGTTGCTTCTTGTCCAGCCTTCAGGTGCTTTGGAGAATAAGTTGACACCCCCCCCCTCTTCTTTGTGGCAGCCCCTCAAATATTGGAAGATGGCTATGATGTCACCCCTAGAGTTTCTCTTCATTAGGCTAGCCCAGGGGTAGGCAACCTTGGCTCTTTTATGACTCGTGGACTTCAACTCCCAGAATTCCTGAGCCAGCCATGCTGAGGGGAAAGGGAGAGGTTTCTAAGCTGAGCCATGCTGGCTCAGGAATTCTGGGAGTTGAAGTCCACGAGTCATAAAAGAGCCAAGGTTGCCTACCCCTGGGCTAGACATATTCAATTCTAGTTCAAACCAGTTCAATAAAATGTATAAGTCCTGTCAAGTGACCCGAATTAATGGGGCCTCAGTGAGGTCCGTAGCGCAAGATTACTTACTGACCTCCTTTGCTGAGATCTGACTTCTTGACAAGGCCACACCTCAGGAGCCATTTTGGCCCAAAGCTGAAAAGTTCCTAAGGCATAAAGCTGGTATGTTCTTGTAAACATGGGCTGCTGATTATACTCAAAAAGCTCTAGTCAAACGGGCTTTTCCACAACTCTAAGCATTTTAGCTCCTTCGGCATGTGCACACTCTTCCTTTTCTCTCTGTCTCTCTCTCTCTCTCTCTCTCTCTCTCTCTCTCTCTCTCTTATCACTACATCTTCTGGTTTTGTGACTCTGCATTTAATAATCCTCGACTGACTCGCTGCAGACGTCCCGAGATTCCCAAGAATACGGTGAGCGTTTTAAAAAAGCGTCTTCGCCAATCCACTCAACCCGGGCGACATGGCATCCCACTCCACACCCCAGAGAAGATTTGAGCCTTGCGGTTCTGTAATTACAGACAAGGCTTTTGTCACCGAGACAAAAAAGAGAAACACGTCTGATGATGCTTTCTTTTCTTGGCTGGATGCTGTTTCCCTTTCTTTGTGAAGATAATGGGAGATGCCGAGGCAGATCCATCTGGCTGGGCTGCCTGGCAGAAATTGGCACATCCGGGGCACGTTTTGGAGAAATGACAGAATAAACATCGACACAAAGAGGTGGTAAAAAGATGAAGTTGTGTTAGGGGAGGTCCCAAAAATGCTCGTCAGCCATTACTCCGAAGAGTACGTTTGTCTCCAGGAGTATCGTTGTATTAAGTGGTTGGCGTGCAAAGGCCCTTCTGAAGCCAGAACAGATCTTCCGATGGCTTGTTTGCTGAATTGTTCGCTTTCCAGAAAAATGTTGAAATAACTGACAAATGGCTTTTTTAAAAAAAATAAAATGCCGAGGATGTTTTAATTGCAGACATTTCGTTACCAAACTATGTCACATCATCAGTGCTAGAAGGGAATGGGATGTATGGAGTGGAAGAGGACGGGAGGAGGAGGAGGAGAAGGGAGAAGAAGGAGGAGAACTATGGGGTCCTTGGTACTCTCTGAGCTTGGTTGGGTTCTTGCAAACGTTTCATTACCATACTAAGTAACATCATCAGTGCTAGAAGAGAATGGGATGTATGGAGTGGAAGAGAAGGGGAGGAGGAGAAGGAGAAGGGAGAAGAAGGAGGAGAACTATGGGGTCCTTGGTACTCTCTGAGCTTGGTTGGGTCCTTGCAAACGTTTCATCACCATACTAAGTAACATCACCAGGGCTAGTCTACTCTCTAATTTCTGCCTCTTTCCCATGTCTTCCTCTTAAACACTCAGGGGCACCTCGAACCATGAAATAGGCGGGATATAAATGTAATGAATAAATAAATAAGCAAATCAACCGTCATGCCGTGTCATTGCCCAACCGGCAGCATTTGGATCTGAAACCTGCGAGACTAGCTAACCTCATCAGTTATTGGGTTAGGTTCTCCTGCCCATCCCAACCCCCTTGACCTGCTAATCTTCTTAGCCCTTTCTGGAGCAAAGACGAGAGCTGAATCTAAAACAACACTTAGAAAGGGCACGTGAAAGCCTGGGTGGTGTTCCGATGGCTTTAGTCCCTCGAAGCTGTGCTTTTAAAAATAATCTTCCTAGGCTTGTCTTCATTTCTGGAGTGGAGAGAGCAGGGCCCACGCCTCAAATGGAAACCACGTGGAGAGAATAGACTCAGGGCCGGACCAGGATCTGCAACTCCAATGTTTGCTTTAATAGGCCAAAAGGAAAACTTTCTCCTAGGTCAGGGGTAGGCAACCTTGGCTCTTTTATGACTCGTGGACTTCAACTCCCAGAATTCCTGAGCCAGCATGGCTCAGCTTGGAAACTCTCTCTTTCCCCTCAGCATGGCTGGCTCAGGAATTCTGGGAGTTGAAGTCCACGAGTCATAAAAGAGCCAAGGTTGCCTACCCCTGTCCTAGGTGGTACATCAGCGAGGTCACCAGGAGCTCCAACCCCTGAGACAAATTTTCACTCCTGTGGCAAAACTATTTTTCTTGCGTCTTAAATTTCCACGGGCCGGGAGGGCATTTGTTCAAACTCTTCTGGGGGGGGGAAGGGAGACAAAATTGGTCTCAAAGGGTCCCTTTGTCATTTGAAAAAATTGCTGAAGGGGACCAGGAGCGTGGAAGCGTGAGCAGCAGCAGTAGCAGCCAACACAACAGACCCCATTGCTTCTTTGCTCTCTGCAGACACACACACACACGTTACAGAATAATTCAGGGATGCTTTTCCAAAAGGTGACTGGACACCGTTTTTCCTGGAGAAAACCTTTAGCTTCTCATCCAAGAAGCTTCTTCAGTTCTTCAGAAGCTTCTTGGATGAGAAGAGAAACATTTTTTCAAGGAAAAAGCCAACAAAGTCTACTTGCCTTTTGCAAAAAGCAGCTTTGGGGACAACCATCCCCTGGATGATTGGGAATCTCCACAGACAGGAATGACAGAGTTCAAAGGGACCTTGGAGGTCTTCTAGTCCAACCCACTGCTCAAGCAGGAGACCTTATATCATTCAGGACAAACGATTGTCCGGTTTCTTCTTTAAAAACCTCCAGTGTTGGAGCACCCACAGTATCTGGAGGCAACTTCCGTTCCACCGATGAATTATTCTCACTACTGTCAGGAGATTTCTCCTTACTTCTAGGTTGCTTCTCTCCTTGATAAGATTCCATCCGTTAATTCTTCTCCACACTCAAAATTCTTGGCATGTTATAGGCATGGAAACAAGATGTAATCCTTAGCCAAGGGGGTTATAGAAGGCTCCTGACTAAGGATGGTTCTTAATTCTGGTTTTGTTTTGTTTTTTGCATTTGCTTCTTATGAGATGGAGAGCGTTATGCTTCCGAGATAGGCAGGGAAGGTTTTTTTTTCTGTAAGCAGAGAAAGAGTTTGATGGATTTTGGAGTTCCTGTAATCTTGCACCTTTCTGACCAGGATGGTTTAGAAGAAAACCATTGTTTTTCTGTCTTTCGGTTGTCTTCTTTGCAGGTCCGTTTCCATAAGCGCCAACCAAGAAATCTCCCACTTTGGGGGGAAAAGGTAAAAGTGCTGGTGAGGGAAAATATAGAGTTAAGTAAGGAAATATAGGCATTCTGTATATAGGTACCTTCACCCCAGGTATGTTACGAGAACGTTGGGGGGCGGTGAAGGCATTTTCTTGAACCACTGACAAGAGTGATGACGCTGATCAAGGTGATCTGCATCCTTCAGGTAACCCAGAATTCTTCTCCCTCCCCCAAAAGTAGACGTCTATGGAGATTCTCCATCATCCAGGTCATGGTTGTCCCAAAGCTGCTTTTTTCAAAAGGCAGCTGGACTTTCTTTGTTTTGTTTTGTTTCCCTTGGAGACACTTCATTTCTCATCCAAGTCTGCTTCGTGAACTGAAGAAGCTTCTTGCATGAGAAGCAAAACATCTTCAAGGGGAAAAAAAAACAAGGTCCAGTTGCCTTTTGAAAAAGCACCCCCAAAAGTAGTTGATATTAGATGCCGCGAACTAATAAGCATTTCATCCTGAGCCCTAAAAGGTCCAGTTTATGCAAACCAAAGAAAAACCATCATACAGATTGGTGTCTTACTATTCGGCCTTGCAATACAAATTGGTCCATTCTGATGATGGCGGTGAGAAGGAGGATTTAAGATGGCATCTAGTTGCAGACCCCTCTCTTCACCAGGCCCGGGCATCACACGTGCCCCTTTTAGCTTTGCAAGGAGGGAGGGGGGGGACACAAAAGCCTTAAGAGATCCCCTCCCCATCCTCTTCATTGATAGCCAGGAGTGACACCCCAACCAAGAAGGTCAGCCAAAATCAACCTCTATTGTGCCCGTAGCTTGTTCTTCTATTGTTCGGGACACACACACCCAGCTGAGCTGAATGGAGACGGGGATGGAGTGTCAAGAGGGGTGGGGAAAGGCTCGGAGGGGGAACAGCCTCAGGGCCTGATCCCAGCTGTAGCCTTCCAAGCAGTCTTTTGTTGCTGGCTATAAAAGGACAAAGAAAGAACTTTTGTCTGCCGTGGCGGGTGACCTGCTTTCTTTTCTCCTCTTCCTTTTCCTCAACCGGATGGCATTCATTCGCTCTTTGGCATTTGAAAATACCAAGCATACCCCCCTCCCCAAATCTCCTCTTCTCCCACCCTTCACCCCCTCCCCGGAGAAACAGCCTGGTAGTAAAAGAAAAGGGTGGTGTCATCTTTTCATTGTGACTCAGAACTCTTGAGTTGGCTTTGAAGCTGCAAAAACAAGGTCTCTCAACTCCAAGCAGAGAACCTTTCAAGGGCCAGAGCTGCAGCACACACCTTTCAAAACAACAGCAGACGGCAACAAAAGCAACCCAAGGACTCCACTATCCGTAGAGTAGTTCCTTAAGTTTTTGGGAAGCTTTGGTTTTAAAGCTCAAGAAATGGAATCACATCTGTCTCCGAGGGAGAACCTTATCGCTCAAGGAGAGAAGGTAGCTTCTGTCCCAAGATATCTTGCAAGCCACATCTGAAGTTCAAGCTCGGAAGCTTTCAAGCGGAGTTGAGAAACCTCTTGGTTTCAAACAGCAGAGGATAAAAGCTGCTCGGGACCTGAAATGATCTACTAGATCAAGTTTGATCAGGTTTTATTCAGAACGTAACAGGTAGACCTCTTGGGAGAAGTGGAGAACAGCTTAAAGTTGGATTATCATTCCATCTATCTCACCTAATCTCAAGGGTTCACTTCTTGGACCCAGCTGCCAATCTGTTCTTCAGTCTGAACCTAAGGAAAGCAAAGCAGGGATCAACTGGATTGCAACGTTAGCAGAAAAAGAACACACACGTTGACTTTGGCTTAATATTGGGACCTTCTTGCTCTCTTTTCTGTCAATTCCTCCAGAATTGTGTCAATTGCAGAAACATGGGGAGGCAGGACAATGCTGGGTGTTTGTTCAGAAGCAACCAAGCCCTTAACTCTGAGACTTGAATATACCTGAATTATACAACAAGAGTCAGCTGTTTGTGTTCCTTTTGCAATACTTGTTACCTAAGTTGTATTGACTCTGTGTGCGTGTGTGTGTATGTACCAAATGTCATAAGCCTATCATAATATATTTTATTTATTAATTAATCTTTTCAGAGAAAACGCTACTATCCTTAAAAATGTTCAAAAATCTCATGCCAAATGAATAAGGAGGTGTTTAAAAGAAAACTGTTTTGAACATTTATAATGTTGGCACTTTTCTTTTGAACACCTCCTTATTCATTTGACATGAGACTTTTGAACATTTTAAAGGATATATATATATATATATATATATATATTAATATATTAAGTGCAAGAAGAACGGTTTTGCTTCATTGAAGGAGATGCTAACAGTGGTGACAATGTTGTCAAACGTGAGAAATCAGGAAATCCAGGCAGTTCAAACGAATATAAAAGCGGGCTGGGCTTAGCTCTCTTTTGGATACGAAGGGATTTGAGACTGATGACACGTTTGACCCCTCCCCTGGGCTCAGCCGGGTCACCTCCGACAGAAGTGCGGGATTCTGTCCATTTCTTTATTAAATTTATATGGCACTCATCTCCCTGTCAGGCGATTATCCACCTTCTAAGTGGAATAGCAGGGAGGAAACTCATCTCAGTTCTAGATTTATTTAAACAAACACACACACACACACACACACACACACACACACACAAACCCCTCTGGTTTTTAAAACCCAAAATCTCCAGATTGTTGGCCACGCATCTAGGTGAGAAATCAGAGTTAAAAATAGGCTTGGTGACATCGTTGGAGGGCGTCTCAAAGGAGTGAAGCAACTTTGCAGGATGAGACATTTATTTACCTCTTTTTACAAGCTGTTCTCTGGCACCAGGGATGTCGGCCTTCAAAACACGGTGTGCTGGTGGAGCTGATTCTCCTGTGGACATCCGTGAGAATTTTCTTGATTACCTTACCACCTTCTTTTGAACGTTGACTGCCGGGCCTCTTGAGCAGAGACAGTCTCCCTCAACATCTAATATGATGGGAACATAAAATGAAGTGGGGCCACCAGATGTTCCTTCAAAAGAAATGCCAATGGGGGGGGGTTCCTGCTGTCAATCAACACAGTGACTCTGTGCTGGAGAATCACAAACACATGTGCCCAGAGCAGGGGTAGGGAGAGATGCTGAAGTTGGTGTCACTGTCATTCATGCTCTTTCCTGCCTGGAGCTAATTGGCAGGTTTTTGACACCAGCAAAAGCATTATTTACCCCAAGGAAGACTCAGCTCTCAACTGTGAGTGTTTGATTGATATGGAAAGATCCCAGATTCAATCCGTGTTTTTTCCCCAGTTAAGAAGAACACCGGTTCTAGAGGAGATAGAGGAAAAGAACTTTCTGGGGTGTCTTGCATTGTCCTGTAGATTTATCAATACTGGCCACCTAGTGGCTAAACCATATAAGTACATTATCCACCTAAGCCACAATAGGTTCGTTTTGGCTGCGTGACACTGGAGACCAAAGTCGGCTGAACAGGGACAATAACCTTGCCTCCATAGCCAATGAGTTGGCTACAGTTGTTGGTAACATCAGGGATAACTTGCTTCCTCCTATTCTGGATGTAAGAATGACCTTGGGAGAAGAGGCGATGGGGGATAGAGATGCTGCCTAGGGAATGTTCAGATAAGGGAGGGCAAAACCTACAGTTGCATAAGGGGTAGAGAGAGAAACACCAAGGAAATTCCCTTTCAACTTCTCAGGTTGTAAAAAATGATGGATGGAGAATTGTAGACTTGCAAGACGGTCTTACCGGAAAGTAGAGTTAGCTTGTTTCTTGTGTTTTCCTGTTTGGTCTAACCTAGGAAGGTTGATGATTCAGAAAGATAGAGAGCCATTAACCCAGCCATGGTCTTCAACCACTTTCAGCAACCATGGTGGGCTAATGCTATAGCCTCTGAAACCTGTCAGAAACTCAGAGGAGGATAGATAGAAGGGAGTCTGCTCAGGAAAGCTCATGTGGGGAGAAAGTTCTCAAACCAAATCTCCTTCAGGGCATATCTCCAGAAACTTTCTCAAATCAAAGTGCCAGAACAGGAGTTGGAGACCTGGTGTTCCCTTCACGAATTGTCTGTGAGTCACATAAACAGCCGGTGGGGGCGGCAGCTGGGCTTGGCCAGTTCTGGAAAGCCTGAGAGATAAGCTCATTGGATGCTCACCAAAGGCTTGGTCTACCTCCTACACATTCACACATAGAGAGAGACACAGAAACACCACACACACACACACACACACAAGCTAAAAGGTGTCATTTCCCC
The DNA here is from genome assembly GCA_023970755.1 of Azemiops feae. Taxonomy (NCBI): domain Eukaryota; kingdom Metazoa; phylum Chordata; class Lepidosauria; order Squamata; family Viperidae; genus Azemiops; species Azemiops feae. The sequence goes on from JALGBA010000952.1 coordinate 24,939, forward strand.
TCCCCTAATGTATTTGTGTGTTTCCTAATAGAATAGAATAATACATGGATTCTAGCAGAGATTATGTTACCTGGTTTGGTAATGAAAAGTCTGCAAGAAAACCACCAAGCTCAGAGAGCATTAAGGACCCCACAGCCATTCTTCTCCTCCTCCTCCTCCTCCTCCTCCTCCTCCTCCCCCTCCTCCTCCTCCTCCTCCTCCTTTCCACAAACCCCACTTCCTTCTAGCATGGATGATGTTACCTGGTTTGGTAATAAAAAGTCTTGCAAGAAAACCACCAAGCTCAGAGAGCACCGAGGACCCCAGATTTCACCCTTGAGCTACAGATATTCTGTTCTATCAGAAGGTTATACTATTGGTTGAAATCTACCTCATTCTTAGAGACGCAGCTGAAAATATCCATCGCAGTGAAGGTGCCACTTCCCCGCCACCCACTAGCCAAACTGCCACCCAGCGATTGCTCCAAAGGAAGATCTGGATCCATGCCAAAAAACAAAAAACAAAAAAACCCCACACAACTCATCAGGAGAAGTCAGGGAGGGAGATGGTGTCTCCACAGCTAATTATGCAGGAACCTTACCGCCTGTCGGCTCCACGCTGCCGCTGGAAGGAGAGAGTTTTGCTGACAAGGAAAAAGAGATTTGCGTCCCTCCCTTTGCTAAACGCATGCAAATCACTGGAAAGAGTGGGATTCCACCACCCCCTTTTTTTTTTTAAGGGTGAAAGTCTAGACGTGCGTGTGTTTTGCTTTTGGGTGGATTGAAGAACCTCTATGGGAAGCACTATGAGGTCGGAAGGCGGTGCCACCCACATGTGTGCCCATCCCAACATCTTCCACCTACCCGAAAGGGCCATTTCTAATCCCTGCCACACATCGACAATTTTGTGCAAGCCGCTTGATCCCCTGTCCTTCCTTTTTCCATCCCGGTAGTAAGAATAAGCCCTACTCAGCCCAGTGACAGCTAACCGTAGCATGTCACTCTGCAGTGTCTGGATAAGATTAGTCATAGTTTTCAAGAGCCTCATAATTGGGATTTACACTAATGCGGGTTACATTCAATGCTGCAGATGTTTATTTTGGAGGAGTAAAATTCCTTGCCTTTTTTTTTTTTTAAGAGGAAGACACAAATTGAGGGCGGTCAATCAATCATGAAGCAGGTTATTGATACATCCTTGTTCTTGCTGAGCAGAAAGTGAGGCTAGCGTACCCCGTTTTCAAGAAAAGCCAAATTTATCTCAGATTTGATATTGTCTTCCTTCTGGAGATCTGGATTTGGGCGTTTATGTGCATTTATTAATGGCATCTGTCTAATCATTTATATTGGTAGGTTAGCAATAGATCGCTGATGTTTACATGTTGCAGTAAACGCTATATACAGGGTATATATGCCTACATTCAGGCCCCACCCACAGTTTATGATATAAAGAACATTAAATGTTCAAAATGGTTGGCACTTTTCTTTTAAACAGCTCCTTATTCATTTGACATGAGAGTTTTGAACATTTCTAAGGACAGTAACATTTTCTCTGAAAAGATTAATTAATTAATAAAACCTATTGCGATAGGCTTATAGCATTTGGTGTATATGTATGTATATGTGTGTGTGTATGTAGATAGATAGGTAGGTAGGTAGGTAGGTAGGTAGATAGATAGATAGATAGATAGATAGATAGATAGATAGATAGATAGATAGATAGATAGATAGATAGATAGATAGAAAGATAGAAAGATAGAAAGATAGAAAGATAGAAAGATAGAAAGAATCTGAATTACTAATGGTCAAAGCAAATTGGCGGCAGAGAAGAATCATCGGAATTCAAGGTGGGCGGGACCTAGATCTCTTGTGGGCACAAAGAGACTGATGACGCATTTAACCCCTCCCTCAGCTCAGTCTGGTCATCTCTTACAGTGGTTTTTCCTTAGTATCCTCTCCTTCCTCTGCAAGTCCCCTGGAATCTCCCCAAAACCAAGCCATAGGATGGGTTGATAGAGCTGATTCCTGCCTTCTGAACATGTCCTCTTTTGTCTCCTCCTCCTCCTCCTCCTCCCCCCTTCCCAGAGGCTCGGAGGATGAGTCAAGGCTTTGGTTTTTGCCAAAAGTGAGTGTGAGAAGCCTCAAGGGCCTACTAATCAGTAGAAGTCATCTGGGTTGCCTACAAGAGCTGCTTAATGCTTTTTTTTCCCCTAACTTCAAAAAGCTTGTCATTTCTTTTTTTTGCAGGCACCTTGTAGGATCCGGAACCCGTTCAGATCAGCCTATCAACCCTTCAGGATCTCTGCTTTGAACATTTTACCCTTGTACTTGGCTCATGCATCACCTGCCTCGTGCAAACCGAGCAGAAAAGATCTGTGACAACTTGCTTTTCAGAAGGCTACGGATGGGTAACTCCGTGTGGTTTTATGCACGACAACGCTCTGTGCAAAGCGTGTGTTCCAACAGGCTCTTCCAATAAAGTCGTAGGTAAGATTTCCAATACTAGATGAAAATATGTTTAAGATCAGAGCAATAATTTGTATGCAGGCATGGCCAGTAGGGCATTCACGGATACATCGGTTTTCTCAAAAAAAATTCCCCCTTCACACACACACACCCCAATCAGAATAAAATACCAAAGAAATAAAACAATTGAAAATTCGTATCTCTCTGGTGAGATGACCGGAATTTCACAGTATTTGGTGAGTGGCTGTTGCTGGGTGGGAGTGAGGGATTGCTAGATTGGCTGGGAAACTGTCACGGAATGTTGAAAATAAAGATCATACGATGGCAGCAGCAGCAGCCAGTAGCCCTGAAGCAACCTCAACTTCCCCAAATTTCATTCCTTTGAAAGTCATGGGGCCTGAATTTTGATCACGTGACCACAGGGATGCTGCCATGGTCGTAAATGTGAAAAATGGTCATAAGTCACTTTTTCCCCCGTGCCATTGTAACTTCGGGCAGTCACTAAACGAACCGTTGTAAATTGAGGATTACCTGTCTTAGAAGCTTTATGTTTCAGGTGACAGAAGGGAAGTTTGTTGCTTGTCTGCTGATCTTCGGTTCCCTTTTCATCTAGGTTTGTCTGATGATCTCATGGCTTAAAAGCCACGTCCTTGCTAGCCTGGCCTCTTAAGAGAGCCGCCACCCAAGATTAGGCCACGAGCCTTTCTCTTGCAAAGAAGATGCATTAAATTACAACCACATCAGGTGTTGTTGAGAAAGACACTGTTTCATCATGCCTCAACAGTCGGTTCGGCAGGCCTCCTGCAGGCGCTACATGTTCCCCTCCCTCCCTCCCCGTGGTCGTTCGGTCCAACCAATGCTTGCTAGGAATGCACATACCAGTGAGATGAAGGGGAGAAGGAGAAGAGAGAACCAGGAGAAGAAAAACAAGCTAGGCAACGTAGAGTAGCTTCCTGCCACACCTAGGAATCCTGGCGGAGAGAGAGAGAAAAAATTCAGTAGTCATTGGAAGGCATCCCAACCAAGTGCCGAGTTGTATAATTTACCCTGAAGAAGGAAACATTGGGGGGAGGGAGGGAAAGAAGAGGGGAGGGGAGGCATAATTATACTCCTGAAATTTGCCATAGGTGGAGAATTGAGGCTATAAAAATTGCCATCTAGTTAGCAGATCTACAAAATAACAAAGTCGGAAGGGACCCTGGAGGTCTGCTAGTCCAGCCCCCTGCTCGTGCGGGAGACCCTATGCCATTTCAGACAAATAGTTGCCCAATCTCTTGTTAAAAACCTCCAGTGATGGAGGGAGGTCCCACAACTTCCGGAGGCAAGTCGTTCTGCTGGTTAATTTTTCCCACTGTCAGGAATTTTCTCCTGAATTCCCGGTTGCTTCTCTTCTTGAATTGTTGTCCATCCGTTGCTTCTTGTTCTGCCTTCAGGTGCATTGACCCCCTCTTCTTTGTGGCAGCCCCTCAAATATTGGAAGGCCGCGATCCTGTTCACCCCTGGTCCTTCTTTTCAGTCGCCTAGCCCTACCCAATCCCTTCCACTGTTCTTCGGAGAAACCGAAATTTCTCCACCATTCAGTCAGAGCCGAAGAAGCTTCTTGGATGAGAAGCGAAACGTCTTCAAGGAAAAATCAAGGAAGTCCAGTTGCCTCTTGAAAAAGCACCTTTGGGACAACCTTGACCTGGATGATGGAGAATCTCTCTAGACCAGTGGTGGCGAACCTATGGCACGGGTGCCAGAGGCGGCACTCAGAGCCCTCTCTGTGGGCACGCGCGCCGTCGCCCCAGTCCTAGGCCTTCAGCTGGGTTTTATAAAACTTTTTCACTTTAGGCCTCCGCTGCCGTGTGCAAAAAAAAAAAAAAGGGTTCAATCAGTCAATTTCAACTTCTCGCGGGAAAAAAAAAGATCTTGCAAAGTTGGAATTGATTGATTGAACTTTTTAGTCCCACCCAGTCTGCCGTTACCACTGCAGCCACGCCCACCCAATTGGCCACGCCCACCCAATGGGCCACACCCAGTCAATGGGCCACACCCACCTGGCACTCGACGATGCATAAGTGGGTTTTGGGTTGCAGTTTGGGCACTCAAGTCTCTAAAAGGTTCGCCATCACTGCTCTAGACATTCAGGAATGGAGACGCAATGCTTAGCTCAAACGCTGCAGTTCACCAGTACAACCAGTAGGGGCGACCTTGCCAACCTAGCCGGAGAGTTCTTAAAGAATGAATCTCCAATTATAAATTTTGCCAAACCACAGCAAGGAAGTCCGTGTTACGCTTCTAAGCTGTGCCAACTTAATGTTGTTGCTTTTTAGAGAGTGGTTGAAGCTGGACCACTTCAGAGAGAACAGGAAATGCAAACAAGCTCTGGGAGGGTGGAAGAGGAATTCAAAAGCCAATAACTTTCTACGCTGCCCCACACTTAAGAGGAAGAATTATTTTCTACTAAAAATCAAAACGCTTTTGCATAAGACATTGGAGAAACTTTTCCTAACACGTCCCTGGTTTCTCAAATGTTTTGATAGTTTCATTCACGTGCCATCAATCACGATCTCGTCAGATCCTAATAAATAGATCCGTGTTAAAGAGATAGAAAAATTGTGTCACCAGCTAATGAAAATACTCGTTTGTCTAGGATATCAAGGATTATTTGCATTTGTACAGCTGTAACAATTCATTAAGTTCAAAGTTATAATGGCACAATGGAAAAAGTGAATTATGGACATGTTTCACGCTTAATGACCGTTGCAGCGTCCCCCGTGGTCATGTGATCAAAGTTCAGACGCTTGTCAACTGACTCATATTTACGACGGTCGCAGAGTCCCGGGGTCACGCCATCCCCTTTTGCCACCTTCCGACAAGCAAAGTCAATGGGGAAATCCAGGTCCACTTAACAACCGGGGTTACCAATTTAAAGTCACTGCAGTTATTAAATTGTTAAAAGGGGGCAAAATTCACGTAACAACCGTCTCACTTAGCGACAGAAATTTTGGGCTCGGTCGTGGTCGTAAGTCAAGGACTGCCTGCCCAGGGGTAAAAGAAGCCGTTTGGGAAACTGAGGATGGAGAGCGTGCACACACCTACACGCACATACTGTTTCGTTGCATCTTAAAATGCCCCAAGGTCCCTTCCTCCCCTGCCATTCCGATGGCCAGCCAGATGTGTTCTGGAATTTTAAGAGACGTCCATGTTCATTTGATTTTAATTTTAAGGGGTTTAAAGGATTCTATTTGTGTCTGCAAAACGAGGCGGGCGAGCCTCAAGTCTTCATACAGAGCACTGCAAGCAATCCAGCCCGTCTCGGTTCCAATGTGTGCAATTGTGTGAAGCCGTGGGGCAGGGCGACACAGGTTCGAATTGGGTGAGCGAAAAGAAATCTTGACAGATTGGATCCAGCGGGACAATTTCAACAAATTCTACCCTGAATTGAAAGCTATCTTCAGGGACCTGCTTGTCTGCCTCTAGTGAACAGGTGAGAATTCATTAGCTGCCTAATCCTTGATGGATTCTTCCAGGTTTTTTTTTTTTTACGATGGTTCCAGCGAGTGGCCACCGCTGTGTCCAGTAGGAGTGAGTTACATCTGCAAAGAAGGATCTCAGTTAGCCCTTGTGAATGTCTCTATGTTAAGTTTCAGTGGCTGGCCTAGAGTGTGTAAGAGAAGGGGAAAGGAAGGAAAGGAAAGGAAAGGATAGGATAGGAAAGGAAAGGAAAGGAAAGGAAAGGAAAGGAAAGGAAAGAAAAGAAAAGAAAAGAAAGGAAAGGAAGAAGGAGAAGAAAAGGGAAAGAAAAGGGAGGGGACGAAAGATACAGGAAAGGAAAGGAAGGGAACGACAACGCTCCATCTTATTCATACCACTCATGACTTTTGTAGACATTTATTATTTGCTCGCAAGTTTAAAAGGCCTTTTAACTGTCCTGCTTTTATCCATATCCGGCTTTTTGCATGTGCCCCCTTCTCTTCTCCTTTCTTTCCGGTGTAGGCAGAAGGGAGGGTTCCCCCCCCCCCACTCCTGGCACCCACTCCCCAGAGGTGAAGGAAGAAGGTCACCGGCACGCCACCAAAACGCCTCCAGCCTTACAATCCCCGGCTCTTGACTTCAAAAGCATCTGTCACATTCCTCAGCCATGTCCCAAGAAGCACTAATAACGCTGAAAAATGAAAACCCCAAACAGATGATCCTGATTAGCCATTTGCGGCTGTCCTTACACCTCAAGGCGCAGCGTGGAGAGCCGGGGGCCGTCTCATCTCCTGCGCAAAGGTGCGGATCCAAGTAATGGCTCTGGAATGTTCACCTTGGATTCCTCCTCCGCCCCCCCCTCCTCTGACCCCCTCCCCAATTCTCCTTTCATTCCTGGCAGGCTGTCTCCAGCATAATCTTCAGAGAAAGTCTGCTGGAAATGTCTTTTTTTTTTTTTTTAAATGCACCCAAATATATTAAGAAGACGGAGTGGGGGAAAGCTCCGGATGTCGCAAAAAGCCAGCTACTTGAACCAAAGGGTGGAGAAAAGAGCTCAGGGTCTCTCTCTCTCTCTCTCTCTCTCTCTCTCTCTCTCTCTCGCTCGCTCGCTCTCGCTCTCTCTCGCTCTCCTGCTCTCTCTCTCTCTCTCTCTCTCTCTCTTGCTCTCGCTCTCGCTCTCGCTCTCTCCCCTGCTCTGAACGTGAAGGTGAGATTGGCTTTTGAGTTGCTCAGAAAGTTTCTAGCCCTTTGGTTTTTGGGTGGGTCATTTTCTCAAGGAGGTTGAGAATTTAGGAAGATTATCAAAGAGAGGACCAAGCCAGAGTTAAGGAGAAATTTCCTGACAGTGAGAACAGTGGTACGACATACCTCCAAAAGTTCTGGGTGCTCCATCACTGGAGGTTTTTAAGAAGAGACTGGACCGCCATTTGTCTGGAATGGGATAGGGTCTCCTGCTTGAGCAGGGGGCTGGACTAGAAGACCTCCAAGGTCCCTTCCAACTCTTTTCTGCTGTATTCTGTATTCTTTCATATTCGTCTTGGGAAATGTTTTTCTTGAGGAATGTTTTCTCATTCGGATTATTGAAGAGAGCGGGAGAAATTCCCGCTAGGGTTTATTCATGTTATTGGTTACATTACGATGCTGTCAATTCCAAAAAAAGATATCCACTCCAATTGTATAAGGCCACTAACACAGGTAGTCCTCGAACTACGACTGTTATTGGGAACAATGTGCAAATAATACTTACATGTAAATTGCCCAAAGAGTACTGTAAAGCGCTATGGGGCGGGTATATAAGCCTAAGTGCTGTTGCTTTTTAGCAAGCTAGGGGGAAAAAAACACCCCAGTGTGATCCAAATTCACCCCTTCCTTTGGTGTGTGTCAACTACAAATGTCATCCCTTAGAGCACAGAATCGTATACTTCCAGAAAAGAAATCAGATAACATGACAGGTAGCTAAATTAGTTAACAAGGCAGCAAACGGTCACACCCTGAAAGGCGACATCGGCTGTGCCAAGTTTTTGCTTTGCAACCCAACCGTTAGAACTTGGAGGGGGTGGGAAGAACGTTCTTGCTTGGTGTGCTCTGCCGCCAAATCAACTCCACCGCAGTGCTTTTCTGGAGAATTGAGTGTGGGTATTCAGCGCTGGATATTATTCTTTTAGCAGGAATTTTTCCATGGCTGCAGAGAAAAACACACGGGCATTGATTCTGAAATGCTACAATACAGGTAGTCCTACAGCGTACGACGGTCATTTAGTGACCGTTAGCACTGAAAAAGGTGACTTATGACCGTTTTTCACACTGACAACTTTTGCAGCCTCCTTATAATCGCATGATCAAAATTCGAACACGGGGCGAATTTATTTATGATCACTGCAGTGTCCCGTGGTCACCTTTTGGGACCTTCTGGCAAGCGAAGGCAACGGGAAAGCCAGCCGTGTTACTAACTTAACTGCAGTGATTTATTTAACAACAAGGTGGTAAAATGGGGCAAAACCCACTTAAGAACTGTCTTGCTTAGCGATAGAAATGTTGGGCTCAGCTGTGATCGTAAGTTGAGGACTACCTGTATAGGATCTGAGAAGAGAGAGAGAGAGGAACATCAAGACATCTTTCCAGGGACATCCATTCTCAATATATTTGATCAGAACCGAGACCTTGATGAGTTGTAGACCAGGTTTCAAGTTCAGGCTGGAAAATAATCCGTTCCCATCCATCAGTGCAATTGTTCCGTTCATGGAATGGGAAAGGACAAGACTTTTCTTGAAACGTCCTTCAATAAATCCACTCTGAAGGTCTGGAATCGATTGGCGTCTGCTGGTTGTCCGCCCCGATTATGCTTTTTTGCCAATATTCTTATAATTAGCATCTTTTGAAGGGGCAGCTTCTGGCTTCGTCTTGCTTCTAGTGAGGGCTCCAGGTTGCACGAATTCCTCTTTAGAATTCTTAGGTCCTAAAAATGGGAGAGCTCTACTACCTACTTCATAAATCTATCCACCTGGAGAGAAAGACCAAGGTAACAATAAAGGAGAATATTGGTAGCCCAGAGTTGAAAGGAGGGGTCCTTGGTGCTCTCTGAACTTGGTGGTTTTCTTGCAGACGTTTCATGACCCAACTAGGTAATATTATCAGTGCTATGGAAGGGAGTGGGGTTTGCTCTCCGTTGGACAGATTGTAGGAAAAACAGGTGCCCGGCTCCCTTGCAGCATTTCCCCATAAATGTTGGTTTCCTAAGTAGAAATTCTTATTCTTCGTTTTCTCCTCTTCTACCCACCAATTATTATCAGAGCTCGAGGGACAATCCAGGAGCAAAGTTTATCAGCTCACCTTTCCTTACCTCCCAGATGTTGCCAGATGCTGCTTTTCGGACACGAGGGAAATCGGGCCTTCCTTCAAACCGCCATTCCGCTCCCCCTTTAACTCAGCAGTAAAGGGCCTGGCTTTAATTGGCAGTTCCCCTTAAGCATGTGTTTAATTCCACCCTGTTGGGAATACAGCCACTCGTCTTAAATAATTGAGTGACCACAAGATTGGTTAGTTCTGTTTTCATGACCCGTATTGATTTAAGCATAGTTAATCCCTTCAAACATCCGTGTCTCCTAAGCATCTGACGGCTCTCTTTAGGGCTATAACCGCCTTGCTGTTAGATTATTTCACATCAGGCATAGTCATGCCACGATAAATCCATCACGCCCGCCCGTGCTTCGCCAAGGCAAGCACCAGATGGGGACCAGCTTCCTCACCGTTAAACTCTTCATTTCCCCCCCAGCGGAAGACAAGCGGGTGAGTATGTTTTATTAATTTATTTCTCTCTGGTTTCCCCTTCTCCTTCCCCCCCCCTCCCCTCCTTTTGTTCACCCGTCCATAAATGAACTGGCTGGCAGTGACATTTAAATAATCGCACACCCAATTAAGCCGGCAGATTAGAAAGGGCAAGAAAAACCAATAGGGGTGCTTGTAGTTTTGCGGCGTAATGAGAAAACCCCACCACGTAGGGCAGAATCCATGTTTAACAAGCCACTCAATGGACGTTTCTTGACAATAGTCACAACTCTGCCTTGTCGGTTGGCAGAAATAAGATAAACAGTTCTGACGTTAGCGTATTTTGTGGTGGCCAACAATAAATGGGATACAATGGAGGAGGATATTTGTAACCGTGGGATCCTCTCTGAGATTGGTGGAGGTGTCTTTCTCTTTTGGGGGGGCAGGGGAGAGATGTTTCATTACCCAACTAGGGAACATCCTCAGTGCTAGAAGAGAGTTGGGTTTGTGGAGAGGAGGAGGAGGAGGAGGAGGAGGAGGAGGAAGACAACTATGGGGTCCTTGGTCTGTCTGAGATTGGGTGTTGATTTGCAGATGTTTCATTATCCAACTAGGTTACATCATCAGTGCACTGAAACATCTGCAGGGAAACCACCAAGCTCAGACAATACCAAGGACTCCAATAAATGAGTTACTGGGTTCCCCCCCCCTTTTTTTTTAATCCACAGGCAAAAAGGAGTGTCCTTATACAGCAAAACTGACTCTCTCTCTCTCCCTCCCTCCCTTCCCTCTCTTCTTCTTCTTCTTCTTCTTCTTCTTCTTCTTCTTCTTCTTCTTCTTCTTCTTCTTCTTCTTCTTCTTCTTCTTCTTCTTCTTCTTCTTCTTCTTCTTCTTCTTCTTCTTCTTCTTCTCTCTCTCTCTCTCTCTCTCTCTCTCTCTCTCTGTTTTGTGCTTCAAATTGCAACCCAAAGGGAAAAGAAATAAGGGGAAGCACTTCCTATGAGGAAAGGAATGCTCAGATTGTGTTGCACTGGGGCAACGTTGTTTGTTTAATACGGGAACAGGGAAAAGTTGTGCAGCAATGTATGGGCTGGGTAGAAGAAAAAGAAGAATGGAGAGAAGGAGAAAGAAAAGCGGCGGAGGAATAAAAAGGATGAGCCCTCTTCTCAGTTTTAGAGCAGCCCACTCTACTGGAGCTGTGCACGTGAGGATGGTTTCCCATCCCTGATTTAAGGATCTTCTGGAGATTTTAAAAGGATGATGGCTCCGAATGTCACCGTTTCTCCCTCCTGCTGTCCCCATATATATTCCTTGAGTTAGAGCTTTCTTTTCGTGTGAAGCCAACGGAGACAATTAAGTGCATCAGGAACCCTGCAGAACGCTCATTTATTTTGCCGATATTGTTTCCAAGTCATCAAATATGCATGCAGTTGATGAGCTAAAGAGAAGAAAAAAAAGATGTAAAAGTTGCATCTGGGGGGTTAGGCAGTTCACGTCGGAAAAATAGAAGATATTCCGCCTCAGCCCACGAGAACTGAGCTGAAATTCCCTTGTTCTCTGGTTCTTCGAAACAAAAATAGGCCTCTTTTTTTTTCTCCCGATTTCCTACACGGAGACCCACTTATATATATATATATTTTTCATCAAGAAAAATGGAAAGAAATGAGAATATCTCAGGGAGGGGCCAATGCATTGTTCGTTCTTTCCTGCTGCACCCTTGGATTTGCAAAAAAAATATATGTAAGCATGATCTCTGAGCAGAATAACAGAATAATAGAGTTGGAAGGGACCTTGGAGGTCTTCTAGTCCAACCCATACCATTTCTTTTCCAATCTCTTATTAAAAAGCATTTTTAAAAAGCTCCAGTGGTGGAGCACTCAGGACTTCTGGAGGCAAGTCGTTCCACTGATTAATTGTTCTCACTGTCAGGAAATTCCTCCTTATTTCTAGGTTGCTTCTCTCCTTGATCGGTTTCCATCCATTGTTTCTTGTCCGGCCTTCAGGTGCTTTGGAAAATAGGTTGACCCCCTCCTCTCTGTGACAGCCCCTCAAATATTGGAAGACTGCTCTCATGTCTCCCCTGGTCCTTCTCTTCATTAAACTAGACCTACCCAATTCCTGCAACCGTTCTTCGTATGTTTTAGCCGCCATCCCCTAATCATCTTTGTTGCTATTCTTTGCACTCTTTCTAGAGTCTCAACATCTTTTTTTATAGATGTTTACAACCGGATTTCTTTTGGGGGGGGGGGAATTAAAGAATATAAATAACTGATCAGAGTCTGAAAGTACCACGCTTTTATTTTGGGGGTGGGGTGGTGGCGGGAGAGAAGAGACCCTCTGGAAAAATCAAACTCCTTTGCCGTGCATCAGGTACGTTCTTCCTCTTCAACCTGTTGGAGAGACACCTCGGCATGTTTTCAGCTCTCGTAATTAGCCTTGGCAATGACAAAGAGACAAGACCTTGTTAATGGGATTAAAAAGCTTTTTTCTTGACACCCTTTGAGTGACAGCAGCCATGGCGGCCTCGTTGCCCATCAAATCTGGAAGGAGGGAATGATGACACCTCCACCGCTGACAGAGACGTGTTGCAACTGGCCTCCTTCAGAGTACAGGTAAAGCCAAGCCTGGCAGCTCATGCTTGGAGACGCCAAGCCAGTGAGGAACGAAAGACGAGGGCTTCCAACTCAAGGTCAAGGAAGCTGGCTACTCAGAACCTTCCCCGGGTTGTGAAGCCTCCACAGCAGGCTTGAAATGTTTGGGGGAAAACATTTAGGACCTCTTCTCTTTGATGGTCTGAAAGCTTAGAGGGTTCCATCAAACCATAATTGCTCCTGGGGACTGAAGGCTGTAACTCTAGACTCGCCTCTGATCTGCTATCTAAACTTCTGATCACATTTCTGATGCTCAAGTCCTGTTGAAGTCATGAAGGCCAACTCTTCCTGGTGCAGGAATCCAATCAAAGCACCCCTGACAGAGACCTCTGCCCAAAAGACCTCCTGGGAAGAGAGGATTGGCTCCAGTGTCAAACTGTTTTTTACTGCTGGGTAGTTTTCTAACGTTTGATGGGAACCTGCCTTCTCGTAACTTAAGACGGCTGCTCCGTATCCTATGAAAACATGTTGTGGATTGCTTCTGGTTGACGTCCCCTCAGGTATTTCCAAAGATCTGTAACGTCCCCCTTGGCTGTCTCTTTTCAAAGCCATCGCCCTCCCAGCCTTTGGTACGCTCACCTGCCATTCAGTGGGAGCTGACCTATGACCGGTCAGTTGAATTGCCCACATGTTGCTGAGCCAGTCAAGAAAAACGAGTCATTCTCCAGTGTCCTGGTTAATCTGGATTGTGATAAAGAAAGAAAGAGAGAGACAGAGAGACAGACAGAGAGAGACACGAGACAGAGAAAAAGAGGAGGAGGAGAGTGGAGAGGAGGAGGAAGGAAAGGAAGGAAGGAAGGAAGGAAGGAAAGGAAGGAAGGAAGGAAGGAAGGAAATCCAAGGGAACCATCCCTGTTGTTTGGTTTGTTTAAATCAAACTCTTAAATTGAAGACCAGCTAGATTGCCAGCAGGGCCAATTCCACAGGTCCCTTTTTTTTCTTTTCCTTCCACCCATCATCCTTCACCCGATCAAGATCTCTCCAGGGCAGGAAAGACAGATCGGCTGGGTCAAAGAATAAAACGTGTGTCGTCCTGGGGAAAGAAGCAAAAATGCAAAAACGGCGGCAAGCACCTGGAGAGCAGAGGCTCATAAGCCCGTCTGCAGGAAAGGCAGCCTGTCAAGAAACAATCCCGGGGTTCCCACCGTGAACAATTTTGAGGGGCTACCACCACCTTTTTTTCTTTTTTTTTCCCCTTGTCACTATTTTTCTCCCCTCTATGTCTGTGACCTTATGAACTTTCATAATTCCTGGGAATCTCCTGCCCTGGGTGACACCGCAACAGAGACTTTGGCCCTCAAATTAAATTATCCTTCCCTCCTCTCCTTTCTCCCCCCCCCCCCGCTCAAAAAAATACCACCCCATCATCTGAGAAAAGCCACCGAAAAGAATTTTTGGAATAAAGCCTCTGGAATGTAACTCGGCCCATTGTCTGAAAGCTTGCAGAGCAGAAATAAAGATACCCGCTCAGCTTTGGAGATTTTTACGATGCATTCCCAGCTTCTCTTCCCTCGGGGCATAAGGGCTAGAAACTTGTTCTTTTTTTCTTTCTTTCTTTTTTTTTTTTTAAAAAAATAACCACTGATTGATAATCTCAAAGGACACAAACGTGTGAGAAACATGCTAACTCTCACCCTTCTGAAGGGGCTGCTTTAAAAATAAAAAAAAGAGTGTCTGATTTATGTGTCCCCCCCCCTCTCCCCCCAAAAAAATGCTGGTTAGGGTCTTTGAAATAAATTCTACCTTGTCAGGCTGGCAGGGTCTAAGAGCCAAGTACGTCATTTGGAAGGTGACGTTTGCTTTGGCAAATAACAAATATCGGAGGCTTCATTCCAAAAAAATATGGTTGGAGACAGGGACAGGACGAACCCTAAGATTTATTTCCATTTGCATTTAAGAGTGAGTAAAATGAAATGCGGGCAACATGATCACTCTTTCTTCTCTTCTGTTAAAAATTAAATCAAATCACAAGTTTATGGGCCATCTCTATACCTGTCATCCATCTATCTTTCTTTCTTTCTTTCTTTCTTTCTTTCTTTCTTTCTTTCTTTCTTTCTTTCTCCTTCATTTCCTTCCTTCTTTCCTTCCTTCCTTTCTTCTCTCAGTCTCATCCTTCCCCTCCCTTCCTTCCTTCCTTCCTTCCTTCCTTCCTTCCTTCCTTCCTTCCTTTCTTTCTTTCTTTCTTTCTTTCTTTCTTCCCCTGCCTTCCCCTTCAATCCTTCGTTCCTTTCCTCTCTTTCCTTTCTCCCTTTCCTTCCTTCCTCTTCTTCCCATTTCCTTCCCATTTCCTTCCTGATGTACCTCTGTTGTACAATAACAGCAAAATGGAGGTCCAAATTCAATCTTGGAATACCCGACCTTTTTTAAAACCATTGATAAAAATACAAGTTGTTTCCCCAAACCTGTGTTCCGCGAGGCCCAGAGAAGGACCAGGGCCCCCAAATTTGCAGATGTTTTATTGCCCAAACTAGGTAACATCACCAGGACCCCTCGTTTCAACCCTGAGCTGCAAATATTCTCCTTTAGTAGCAAGCCTTCCCCACTCTGTTTTTTCTAGCTCCCAAGATAAGCTCCAAGCAGCGTGTCGTGTTCTTGAGTCAGCTTTTTCTCTCTCTCTCTCCTCTTGCTAACTGCCAGCTGATGGGCAGTTTAATAAAAAATGACAAGAAGGAAAGAATTTATCTTCCTGCGGTGTTTGCGCTGTGCCTTTTGGCCTTGTCTTAATCACTGTGGAGAATGCAAAAGCGATTAAAAAAGGAGGGGAAGAAAAGAAAAAGGAACAGACGAGAAAAAGTGGATCGTGTTAGAATTACAGCCTCTTGAGGCTTTGGAATATTTGCCCCAAAGGAGGTCTGTGGATCCCCATAGGGTTGGCTTCCAATGAAAAAGGAACACTGGTGAGATTTGAGTTTTCCTTCAAGGAATAGAATAGAATAGAATAGAATAGAATAGAATAGAATAGAATAGAATAGAATAGAATAGAATAGAATAGAATAGAATAGAATAGAATAGAATTAGAGTAGAGTAGAGTAGAGTAGAATTAGAATAGAGTAGAGTAGAGTAGAGTAGAGTAGAATATAGAATAGAATAGAATATAGAATAGAATAGAATATAGAATAGAATAGAATAGAATAGAAAATAGAATAGAATAGAATTAGAATAGAGTAGAGTAGAGTAGAATTAGAATAGAATAGAATAGAATAGAGTAGAGTAGAGTAGAGTAGAGTTAGAGTAGAGTAGAGTAGAATTAGAATAGAATAGAGTAGAGTAGAGTAGAATAGAGTTAGAATAGAGTAGAGTAGAGTAGAATTAGAATAGAATAGAATAGAATAGAATAGAATAGAATAGAATAGAATAGAATAGAATAGAATAGAAATAGAATAGAATAGAATAGAATAGAATAGAATAGAATAGAAATAGAATAGAATAGAATAGAATAGAATAGAATAGAATAGAATAGAATAGAATAGAATAGAATAGAATAGAATAGAATAGAATAGAACAGAACAGAATCTTTAGTCCTACTCTTCTTCCTGGTGTTTTTGATTCTTTCTTAAAGCCATAGGGTCAGTGATGCACTTTCTCCCTCCCTCCCTGCTTCCTCCTCCTCCTCCTCCTCCTCCTCCTCTCCCCAGCCCATCATCCACGCTCCTCGTCCAATAAAGCAACATTACCGAACTCATGTTTCTTTCCTGGGTTGCCATGGCAACCTGCGAGCCGGCGATGTCAGATGACCGAATCCCAAAAGGATGGATGCTCAAGGTTGGGAGGAAGTGACTCCTAGCGAGGACACGAATTGTGGGTTCGCTCCCCTCCCCCAGCCCCGTTGAGACCTCCAAGGTCCCTTCCAACCCTATCATCCTATGTTCTGTTAAAGGAGTCCCCAAAGAGGTTTCCCAAGCCAAATCTAGATTTATGTTCCTGGAGAATACTAAGCGTAACCTTCTTTATTTTCTGCTAACAGCTTCTTGTGTTTTATTTAGGCCAGTTTCCTTTCCTCGACTGAACTTCGGGAGAGGGGGGTGGCAAATCCAAATTAACGTCAATTTAAGACTTCGAAGTTGGCACTCAACACTTGGCCAACCATCGGTTGAGCTGCCCATGATTGGCAAGGACAGCCAGTTTTGTGGCCGTCGAAACATCTACTATAAACAGTGGCTTACGGGCCCACCTCCAGCATACTCCCCTAGCCCACCCCGCTTTATCCGAAACAAGGAATTGCAATCTTCTCTGCAACGGGTGAGGGAGAGTTCTTGTGTGCCTTTCTTTCTTCTCCTTTTCTCAGCTGAAGTAACCTAGGCAGGAGACCAAAGGGCGAGATTAAGGGGATGGGAAATTAAGGCCAAGTTAGGTCAGTTCATATATTACAGCTCCCGGTCTAAATTTCAAGGGACTCTGAGGTAAGATACAGTTGGTGAAAGTCCAGGGGAAAGCCGCATCCCAGACCTATCAGCACATAAAAGAATGTTCTTTATATATTAACCCCTTCGTGCCAACTCGAGCTGGACGTCTTGAACTCTGGATTTATTTCTTGCTCATAATTAAAGTTGCAGTGAAAGAAGGAGATGGGAAGCAGTAGAACGAGAGAATGGAAGCTCAATAAGAGGATAAGAGAACAATAGACGTGGAAGGGACCTTGGAGGTCTTCTAGTCCAGCCCTACGCTGTCCAGTTCTCTTGTTAAAACCCTCCAGTGATGGAGCACCCACAACTTCTGAAGGCAAGCTGTTCCACTGATGAATTGTCCTCACTGTTAGGAAATTTCTCCTAAGTTGTGGTCCCAATTACGGCTGCAAGTCAAAGATGACCTGTAGGCCAGACATCATCACCCAGATGAAGTTGGAGAAGCTTGATCAGAGAGGGGACGGTCTAATTTCAGTCTTAGGTCATGCAGTGGTCCGTTAGGTGCATGGACAGGAGGGCTCACCCCATTCCATTGTTACCTTTTTCCCAATTGATATTTAAGACATGCTACCTTAGATCCCGGAGGCAACATCTGCTCCTCAAAACTAGTCAACCTCCAGGAGATAGAAGAACGGTGAGATGGTGGTGGAGAAGACAATCCTAAACCCTCGACAGAAAGTTAGTTATCATTGATTAAAGATCATTCTTTCTCTTAAAAAACTGTAATAGCTGCGGGTATAAAAAATGAAGGTTTCTTGGTGTTCTCTGAGCTTGGTTGAGTAGCGCTGCTGATGTTACCTCTTTGGGTAATGAAAGGTTTGCAAGAACATAACCCAGCTCAGAGAGCGCCAAGGACCCCTCACTTCAACCCTGAGCTACAAAGCTTCCCCTTTATTGGTAGAGCAAATCTGATAAATATATTAAAAACAACAGGCAGAAGTCAGGAGACTGAAGTAGCTTCAAGTGTGTTTGACATCCTAGCATGGATACGAAGAAGCATTTCTAGAATCCCGGGCTTTAATTGCACAGGTCATCCTTACGGGCTCACGAAGTCTTCATTGTTCAGCCTGGCCTTCCCAAACATGACCCAGATTTTTATGTCCGCTTGTGGCCTTGCCAAACATTCCACAGCACACCAAGGCAACCTTTCGGGAAGGCGTGAGACAAAACACCTCTGCAGACATCCAGGAGACTCCTTTAATGAGAGGCCCTACAAAACCCAAGCCAATCATAAGGGCATGCCCTCCGGCTCTGGAAGACTTGAGGGAAAGCAGGCAGGTTGCTCGAGACACGGATGCCAAGTCTGCAGGTGGTAGCTGGAAAAGAGCTGCTTTCCAACAGAAATGGTCCTCTGAGAAGGGCGGTCCAGCCCTTGGTTGTATCTCCAAGGGGTTCTGCCCCGTTCTTGGGTGAAGGCAGCTGCCTAGGGAACAGCTTGCCTCCAGAAGTTGTGGGTGCTCCATCACTGGAGGTCTTCAAGAACAGACCGGACAGCCAATTGTCCAGAATGGACTAGGGTTCCTCCCAACCCTATGGTTCTATGTTCTGTGCAGCATTGGGGAATATTGGTTTGGGTGGGGCATCTAACAAAGAAGTGCTAGGATTGTGAATGAGGTGGCATGGAGGTGTGTGGTTTCCTCTGCTGCCTTCCCCTGCCCCCTTGATGGGAATTATTGACCTTCTCCTGCCCCATAAGACTCTCTACCTCACCTGCCACTTTTTAAAGATGGTTTTAATTTATGAAAGCAGAAAGGGGACAAGTTGTAAAGGGAAGCCCCCGTGTTGCACCTTGTAACTGCTTGCAAGGATGGCTTTGCACCTTATAAAGATCCCATTGGGAGGATATGGAGTATTTGGAAGTGGGGGGAGAGGATGAGGAAGAGGAGGAGGAGGGGTCCAAATCTTAAAAACCCACTTGCAACGCCCATCCATCATCAGTTTCCTCTCTCCGCCACTATTAAGATCAGAAAAGGGGAAAACGTGTTTGAGTCACGTTTTTAAGCAATCTGATTTTTGTTGCAATTGCTTGGACTGTTGTTCCTGGTTCAAAAAAAAAAAAAGCTCTTTTCTTTGAATTTTACAGCGGTAGAAACCCACAGAAGTCTTCGCCACGATTACGATGGGGCTGACACCTGAAACAGCTCCGGCAGCACAAAAGAGATTTTAAACAGCATCTGGAGAGGAGGTTTCGAAAATGTGGCTTTTCATTAAATGTGGTTGTTGGGGCAATGAAGGGGGAAGCCTTTTTATCAAGGGGTTTCTGTTTGCTTAGGTGTCAAGAGGTGGGCAGGGAATACGGGAAAGGTTTGGTCCAGATCATGGTTGTAAGAGGAGCCATGGCTGAACATGGGATAAAAGCCTGTTTCAAGCAATGAACATTCATATCACAGAACGGCGCAGATAAAATCAGCTATAAAACCAGCTCTTTTTTATGTTCAGATTCAGACAAAGGCAGGAGAGTCGTTTCATAGCCTCTTTCTTTCTCCAATAACCTTATGAAGGAGCTCCCTCTAGCTCACAAATTTGCAGTTATGGGCATCTATTTCTCTCCCGTGCCTCAATTTAACCCCCTCCCCTTTGTTTATAGAAGGGAGAAGGGGGGGGGGAGGCTTTAAATAGCTGGATAGCTGTTTCTTGCTGAGCAAAGTTTTTGAAAAAAAAATTACTTGTCTGCTTTTCATTCCTCAGGACCAATTCAGAAGCGGATGGAAATCGGTGTGGGGATGGTGCCGGATTTGGTCAATCACGCCGTTGGCCTTTTTTTTTTTTAATTGCTAAGAATTTTTAATGTGTTTAATGGTTTATTCTATTCTGAAGGGAAGGAACGCTTGTCTTGGACTGGACTGGGTCTCTTTCCAAAATAAATTCTCCTGTAAGTATTTTACTACCAAAAAAAAAACACGACCGGCAGCGTAAAGCTTCTCTGCCAATTTGCTATGAAAATGGCGTGGGTTTTTGGCAGAGGGGAGATTTGCACCTTCTTATTAGATGGTAAATGACGTTTGGATTTTTGAACATTTATTTAATGGACAAAAAGGACATTTTTTTAAAAAATAAAAAAATAAAAATGCCCTAAACCCAGCCTGACTTAATCATGCATTTCATCTACCGCCTTGTGCTGAAATGCTAATTTTGGTGGAGATTAAGGAGATGTTTTTACAAGAATAATACCCCACATCTATTTAAATAAACTGCGAAATGATAAGCAGACCAGCAACTAAGGAAAAGAGTTAATTAAGAATCTCCAAGGTAACTTCTATTCCTTTGTTAACAAAACACAAATGTCAAGGGACGGTTATTTTATCTTTAACTGACCAATCGCCCACTACGCATACATTCGGAGAGAGAACAGTCATAATTTTATAACATCGCAGTTCTAAATACACCAATAAACACATTTGGATATATTTACACCCTCCATCTTATACACACCCGCTCCCGTGTTTCCACTTGATCTTCGCGGCTCCCCATATATCCTTTCATATATATTTTTTTTCTGCAACTACAATTAAAAAGAAGTTTATTTATACAAATATGTAAAATTAACAAACCACCTCTGGAGATAAATAGGGAGAGAAAGAAGGCAGAGGTATGAAATCCCACAAGGGCTGAAATTAACTATTGATGAAGCACAGACTGATCAATTTATAAATCCGTGGCAAGCGGCCCCTATTGAAAAACAAACAAACAAACCTTTAAGGAAAAAAATATGTGGCTTGCATCCATTCATTAATGAAGCAGTTTCTTAGCAAATTCATACAGAGAGGAAGCCAGATTTTTTTTTTTTTTTTTGGTAAGGCATTTTGAAATAAGATTTTGGGATAAGATCTTGAGGCGATTCCTTCGCTAATCGGATATCTTGTGCGCCATATGCTTTTTAACTTTTCAACAATGATAAATTTTTTTTGACATGTTCTTCCTTTTGTGTCTTTGTTACACGCTGCTCGGAATCCCTTCTTGTGAGTTGGGCAGCCGTATAAATTTTATATATAAACAAACAATCTTTTTTTTTTTTTTAAAAAAAGGGTCCTACAGAGAATCCAGGACGCTTAACGAGCAAGCATTTCTATATTTCCAAAGTTCAAAATTCAAGTATCAAAACTGAAACGGTAGCTGGTCAAGAGTTACCTCTTAATCTGAATGGATTAATTAATCACATTTCAGTCGGTCTGATGTTATTTTCAAACAGGAGATTAAGAAAGGAGTTCTATCTTGCATTTGAAAAAAAAAAAGAAGAAGAAGAAAAATGTCAAAAAGAGTTATTTTTTTACTTTCTTTGTAGTGAGAATTTTCTCTGATGATCAGTCACTGGGTGTATTCATCATTGACCTGTCTGGCTGGATGGTCTTCTTCAAGCCTTGCTTAGAAGTAAATTCTGTAATTCTTAACGCAAAGATAGACACTGTAGGGAAGAATATTCCTCAGCCGTTCGGCCTTAGGGATAGAACCAGCTAAATCTTTAAGGCCTTGGAAATGAAGTTATTTTTGTCTTCCCTAACAAGGATGCAGTTGTTATTTAAAAAAAAAAAAAAAAAAATCCTTGAGAAAAGGGAGAACAGCACTAGGAAAAGCCCATTGGATCAGCTGCCCCTTGACCTTTGAAATAAATAAATAAGGATGTCTATTCCATAAGCTGATTTTATCAAAGATTCTGTAGCGTAGTTGTATATTCAAATCGGAGTATTGCAAGGAAGAAAGAAGGGGAAGAAACAGAAACCACAGCCTGAAGAATAATCAAAATTATTTGAATTAAATCGCCGTTTATCTTTTTTTCAAAAGGTGAGTAGATGCACAGGGATTAAAGAAATTGCCTACGGAGCATGCAAACAAGCTTCAAAATATATTTCTGCTGCAAAAACACCTATTCTCATTAGCAATTGCTATTTTGCCTTCTTTTCATAATGGATAATAATAATAGCCAGGTCCCTTTTTAAAAGCAAAATAAATGGTTATTGTACATCCGGGTTGCTGTCATTCCTTAACTGTTTGCCTTTCTTTTATCTTAATTATCACTGGTAATGCCATGATTCTCCCTCTTATTTCCTAGGATTCAGGCTAGGAAAAATAACCTTATTTCAAACAATAATGATTTTCCTACTGCCATAAATAATTCAAGCCTCCACTTTAAGTATTTAAAGAAAGAAATTAAAGTCTCCAGCAGAAGCTGCAATTGTTGTATTTGAGATGCACACGTGCGTGCCTATAATCTTAATATATTTTCATATATGCGTGAAGAATATACAGTTATCTCATTGATAAATACGAGGTTTGTTTGAATTTCGAATCTGTTTGTTTTCAAAAGCATTTTCTCCTTTATGTTAAGATTTGGTGGTATGTATAGTATGCACACACATATACCCTATACATACATAGGCATGCAAGAATTAAAATGCATGTTTCTTTATATATGTGAGGCTTTTTTTAAAAAAAAAGGAACAAATAGCAAAATCTGGTTTATTCTGCGCGTCAAATTTTATCTGTTGAGTTTTGCAAATGATCCATTACAAAAAGCGTGAAAAATCACAGTTTTTCAAGGCGATTTTTTTTTATTTTGCTTTGTTTTAACAAAACGTACGCGTTTCTAAGTATTTTGCATTGGCACCCATTGTAATCTAACATGAAAGCGTGCGTATATCTTTTAGCCTTCCTGTGTATTTTTTTTTATGATTTTGTCAAATTCTGCACATTGGAAGGATCTCCTATATTCACCAGGAAACTGCTGTGGAAAATTTGGTTGTGTGTCCAACAGGCAACGAGGGATTGTACCGCCATAAGGATCTTAGAAACAAAATTGAAAATTGGGCCAGTTTGGTGAAAACTACAATTCAGATGAAATCTTTAAGCAGCTTTGTTCGCAGCGGTGTTCGTATTTGAAAGTATCAATTAAAGAAAACAGACTCCTTTCTTGTACAGTAGCCTTTTAGAAAGAGGCAGAAGGGGACAGTCGGCAAACCAACGCTGCTGTTGTTATTTCGCTGTAGAGACTTCCCCAAATAAAGTCATTTTCGTTTCATATCCTGCCAACATAAAAATTGCAGTTCCCTGGTCTGCCAGGGTCTTATCGCAACACGCTTGGCTGTCCCAGTGACAGAGCAGGCTGCTGAGAAATGCATATCTGATTTATTTAGCCCTGCCAGACAAATGGCTAACAAAAGATTGGCTGAAATTTCTTGATATACAGCTGGAGAGGAGAAATCTGGGAGACTGGATAAACGAAGGGGTGCAAAAACTGAATTGCCCAGCTCCAGGTTCGAAACGGGTTTAAAGGCCTGTGATTGAACCCAATGAGAGTCTTAATCAATGCTGATTTATAACAGAATAACAGAGCAGTGAGGGACCTTGGAGGTCTTCTAGTCCAACCCCTTGCTCAAGCAGGAGACCCTGTACCATTCCAGGCAAATGGTTGTCCAATCTCTTCTTAAAAACCTCCAGTTTTGGTGCATCCACTGCTTCATTGTTCTCACCATTAGGAAATCCCTCCTTAGTTCTAGGTTGCTTCTCTCCTTGATTAGTTTCCATCCGTTGCTTTTTGTCCTGTCCTTGGCTGATTTAGACAATGGGAAGACCCCCCAAATAGCTGGTTAAAAAAACACAACATTCAGATTTCACCAAAGAAAAACATAGAACTAGAGTGTCCAGGATCAGTAATCCCTGTGCCTTCCCAACAGATCTGTCTCTCCCTCCCTCCCTCCCTCCTTCCCTCTTCTTCTTCTTCTTCTTCTTCTTCTTCTTCTCTCTCTCTCTCTCTCTCTCTCTCTCTCTCTGTGTGTGTGTCTCCCTCCCTCCTTCCCTCCTCCTCCTCCTCTTCTTCTCTCTCTCTCTCTGTGTCTCTCCCTCCCTCCTTTCTCCTTCTTCTTCTCTCTCTCTCTCTGTGTCTCTCCCTCCGTCCTCCTCCCTCCTTCCTCTTCTCCTTCCTTCTTCTCTCTCTCTCTCTCTCTCTCTCTCTCTTCTCTCTCTCTCTCCTCCTCTCCTCTCTCTCTCTCTCTGTCTGTCTGTATGTCTCTCTCTCCTTCTCCTTCTCCTTCTCCTTCTCCTTCTCCTTCTTCTTCTTCTTCTTCTTCTTCTTCTCTCTCTCTCTCTCTCTCTCTCTCTCTCTCTCTCTGTGTGTGTGTGTGTGTCTCCCCTAGAATCCCGCTCCTAGGGAGGCAGCAGCCAAAGAAACAAAGGAGAATCCTCAGAAGCTGCTTAGCAAAGCTCAAGTGATGAGAACTGGGCTGTGATGGGTGATTTAAAGACCTCATAAACAGCTGGCAGCAGGCTGGAGATTCTGCAGAAAGCAATAAAGAAGAGGATTTTTAAAAAAAAAAAAATAGAAAAGAAAATATTCTTCCCGATTGTAGGTCTCCTCTGTTTTCCTTATCCGGAATTCACGGTCTTAAGACCCTGGAGCAAATGAGCATGTTTGTTGCGTGAGGTCACACTATCCCCACGAACATATTTCTGGGCGCAATACAGATGCGTCCCCCCCCGCCACTCACACTCCTCACCCCCTTTTACAGTAGTCCTTGACTTATGACCCCAAATGAGCTCAAAATTTATTTCACTCAGCAAGATGGTTGATCAGTGAATTTGGCCCCATTTTTACGGCCTTCCTCACCACCGTTGTTAAGTGAATTGCGTGCAGCCATTGTTAAGTTAGAAACGTTAAGTGAATTTGGCTTCCCCATTGACTTTGCAAAAGGGGATCACGTGACCCCGTCACTGCAACCGTCGTAAATAGGAGTCAGCTGCCAAGGGTCCAAATTTTGATCAGGTTGACCGCTGGGATGCTGCAACGGTCGTCCGGGTGCAAAACACTGCGCCATTGTAACTTAGAATAGTCACTAAATCAACTGTCATAAGCCGAGGACTGCCTGCACTTCTATATATCCATGCCTGCATGTGCCTGGCATGGCTTTGGCTTCTCTGCCCCGTTGTACCCCTTCCTGGGAAGATTTTGTTAGCCGTCGTCTAGACGTTGCTGAGTTTCTCCCTCCCTCCTCGCCTCCCCAGTGCTAGTGGTAATTTAAAATTGTTTGGGATAAACTCGGCTTCTTAAGCCCAGGGAGCCAATAACAACCTTCAGTTCCCTGAGCTCTGTTGCGGCATCAAACGCCCAGCTCCAGCCTGTTCGGTTCAGTTGTGGGTCAGAAAGGGTGACCTCCCTCCACCTTCCTTGTAGGTTTTAAAATTGTTTTGAGAAAGAAGAGGGTAATAATAACCATTGCAAGAGAGGGAGAAAGAGAGAGAGACAGACAGACAGAGAGGGAGGGAGAAAGAGAGAGGGAGAAAGAGAGAGAGAGACAGAGACACAGGGAGAACAAGAGACAGAGAGAGAGGGAGAAAGAGAGAGAGAAAAAGAGGGAGAAAGAAAGGGAGAGAGGGAGGGAGAAAGAGAGAGAGAAAGAGAGAGAGAGAGAGAGAGAAGGGGGGGAAATGGAGAGAGATCATTGCAGACAATTTTGATTCTTGACCTAACAGTGAGAACAATCAACCAGTGTAACAGAAGTTGCCTCCAGAAGCTGTGGGTGCTCCCATCACTGGAGGCTTTTAAGAAGAGACTGGACAGCCATTTGTCTGGAAGGATATAAAGTCTCCTGCTCAAGCAGGGGGTTGTGGTCGCCTTGTGGTGACAGCATCACATGCCAGGGTAGCATCACTGCCTTTCTTCCTTTCCCAAAGCTTGGGGGCTCCCAAGAGTCAGGACCTGCAAGGCAGCAATCTATAGGGGTCTACGAAAGAAAGGAGCGAGTGACGTCAATGGGGCAACATCATCTGATGCCAGGGTGCCCCCCCCCCAAAGCTGGGAGGCCCGAAGTTTCTGCAGCAGCAACGAAGCAACCTTCCCTGTCTTCCCTGTCTTCTCCTTTGGTTGATATTATGGTGATGGCCACTGAAGTCCTTCAGATGTTTGTAAGAAAACTCACCATCAACCCAACCAAGATTTCAGTGTATACCTATGGCATATCATGCATTAAAGAGGCCTGATGCAATCCTATTTCTATGGCTAAGAAATTGTCAAACATTTTTGAGTTTCAGTTGTCCTTCAGTTGACTTGGGTGTGATGGGTTAAGCAACTTGCAGCCCATTCCATCTAGCAGGTAAGACTTTGTGCAAGAATATTAAAATCCAGGTGAGCCTTCAGGGCTCTGGAATGCTCACCTGGATTTTAATATCCTTGCACAAAGTCTTACCAAATGTGGAATTCTTACAACGTTTGAGTCATGGGTTTTGAAATTATTTTCATTTCAGGAGGTGACTGCTTCTACAAATATTTTCCTTGAGGACTTACGATGATGAAGGGGGGAAAAAAAGACATAGATCTGAATATTTCGAATTGGTAAGTCATAATTTTTTGCTGAACTGCGAGGAATGATAAAATGGGAAGTGGTTCCATTCCCTAGAAATTTATAATTATAATAGTGAAAGTACTTTGAAGAGAAATAGTCTGTCCCCTTCCTTTTTATAACCCTGGAATGGGCTGGAAAAGCAGAAAGGGTGCAAATGCT
Source organism: Azemiops feae (assembly GCA_023970755.1). NCBI lineage: Eukaryota > Metazoa > Chordata > Lepidosauria > Squamata > Viperidae > Azemiops > Azemiops feae. The sequence continues at coordinate 51,146 of JALGBA010000952.1, forward strand.
TTTTTTTAAAACAAAAACAACACGGAATATAATACATACCAAAGAAACCGAAAATACAGATTGAAGCTTGCCGCAATCTTCATAAATAATCATCTCTGATAACGTCAACTGCTCAGATATAACAAAATTGAGGGCCTGTTATGAGTTATATGCGCAGGATGCTTGCATCTTGGTTTGGATTGTGATTATTTAAATTTAATTTTCTGTATTTCTGCATCTGATTATGATGTTAATATTACATGTATGGACTTCCCAATTCAACATTGGTGTATGCATTAAGTTAAATGCAAACCATGCATTTTTGATATATATATATATATATATATAAATATATTTATATATATACTTTTCTAAAATTAAAAACGCATGTGAGATCCTAATTGGGACCCTCCCTGTATTGGGATTGAGTCTTTTGTACCGTTAAAATCCTAGGTTTTAAAAAGAACGATTTAAATCCATTTCTTGATGGTAGCATATTTGGGAATAGACGAGATGGACACTTCTTCTTCTTTTTTTCCGTCTCTGGTTTCCTACTTTCAATTTTTCTCTTTGGTTGAGCATTCTCATCCCTGTAAACCACAGTGGGCTCATTTGAGCTTTACTCAATCACATCAGCCAGGATTGCTTCATGTGCTAAGTCTTAAACTATGATTTAGAAAGTCCTCTGTCTGGGTTTACCTGGTATAAAAAGTCTAAGTTGGTTGAATAAATTAAGGCGGACCGAACATATGTATAGTAAACAACAACCGTCATTATCTAGGTCTGTCCAGGAGGTGTTATCAAAAACAACAAAATGGGCGCGGTTAAATTTCTGTATTTTAACAAAACCAAGCTTGAGAAGGACGGAGGAGGAGGAGGAGGAGGAGGAGGAGGAGGAGGAGGAGGAGGAGGAGGCCCAGGGGAGGAGAGTAAGCAGAAGTAGGTTTGACTCCCAAGAGCTTAGGTGAAAGCAAGCTTGTTCATTCTTACACTGACATGACATTCTTTATCTGTTATAACAAACCACACAGCTGCCCCCTGCAGAACATTCTGAAAGATACCAGCCAAAAGAAAAAAGAGGGAAGAAAGAAAAGCAAACTTAGATTAAAAAAAAAAACGAAAAGTGAAAAGCACAAGTAACCCCCAACTGCAAGCATATTCTCTTAATCCAGCATCTGCTCTAACTTTTTCACCATTTGGGAGATTTTAGAATAACAGAAAAGCAGAGTTGGAAGGGACCTTGGAGGTCTTCTACTCCAACCCCTTGCTCAAGCAGGAGACCCTACAGCATTTCAGGCAAAGGCTTGTCCAATTTCTTCTTAAAAATTAACCTAACTTCAATGTTTTCATTGTCAGGAAATTTCTCCTTAGTTCTAGGCTGATTCTCTCCTTGATTATTTTCCATCCGTTCCTTCTTGTTCTGCTTTCAGGCACTTTGGAGAAGAGATTGACCCCCCCCACTTCCTTGTGGCAGCCCTTTAGATATTGGAAGACTGCTATCATGTCACCCCAAGTCCTTCTTTTCATTAAACTAGACAGACCCAATTCCTGCAACCTTTCATCTTATGATTTCGCCTCCAGATTGTCTCCTTCAGATGTACCAAATGCTTTAGTTTCACCCCCAGTGGCTCCCACACCCAGTGTCCAGTGCTGGTGCACATCTGGACAATGCACACACACACACACCCCGAAGAGAAAGGCCGAGCTTGTTTTTTATTTTTGTTTCCCCCCCCCAAAAAAAATGCTTTCAGTTTTTTTGCAACTACGAATGAGAGAGAGGAGGTCAGGAGCTAACCCTGCAGAAGGAGACTAAATCCATTCCACAGGTCTGTCTCCCCTCTAGGCTAGGCCCACGTTAGCTCTGTTGGCCATTTCTTTGGCATCCCTTTGTAGTCACTCAAGAGTCGATTGAAACAATGGCCGTATTTTTGTGCGGAGACATTATTTGGAAGAGGCCACCGTTGGCCCATCCTTTGATGCTGCAGCCTGTGTTCACCAGGGTGTGCAAAAACTTGTAAACTGATCCCCGGCAGCAGCATTTTTTTAAGACTACATCACCCACAGATAAGACAAATGCACTCTGCTTCCCCCCCCCCCCCCCAGAAGCCTTGAGGATCAGAAATGACTGCTGTTTGAGCAGCCCGGGATGAAAGAACGTGGAAAAGAAAAGGAACTAAGTTCAACTGCCCAATTCTTCTGCAAAAAGTAGTAGAATTCTAGCACCGCTGAGTGAGCTGGGTGGAAAACCAAACTGAAACAAATTGCAATAAACAGGGGTCAATCAATCAGAATAAAGCTAGAAGGGTCCTTGGAGGTCTTCTAGTCCAACCCCCTGCTCAAGCAGGAGACCCTCTATCATTTCAGACAAATGGCTCTTCTTAAAATCCTCCAGTGTTGGAGCATCCACGGCAAGGCAAACCGTTCCACTAGTTAATTGTTCTTCATTGTTAGGAAGTTTCTCCTTAATTCCAGGTTGCTTCTCTCCTTGATTAGTTTCCATCCGTTGTTTCTTATCTTGCCTTCTGGGTGCTTTGGAAAATAAGTTGACCCCCCCTCTTCTTTGTGGCAGCCCCTCAAATACTGGATCAGGATGATAGCAATAGCAACGGAACTTAGACTTGCTTGACAACCCTCTCTAAGCCTCTTGCCCCCAATAATCTGGGTCCTCATTTTACCCACCTTGGAAGGATGGAAGGCTGAATCAACCTTGAGCCGGTCAGGACCGAACCTGGAGCTGTGGGCAGAGCCTGCAATTCTACATTAATCTAACCACTGTGCCACCAGGGCTGAATCAGCAAGTGACTGAAAGAATTCTGCTTGGATGGGATGAATGACCAGAAGAAACAAGAAAGTTTCTTAGTTCATTGGAATTTTTACCTAGTTTGGTAATGAAACGTCTGCAAGAAAACAACCAAGCCCAGAGAGGACCCCATAGCCCTCCTCCTCCTTCTCCTCTTCCTTCTCCTCCTTCTCTCTTCAAATCCTACTCCCTTTTGCACTGATAATGTTACCTAGTTGGGTCATGAAACATCTGCAAGAAAACAACCAAGTTCAGAGAACGCCACAATCCAAAATGTCCATTGATATGGATTTGGTCTTTGTTTTCCTCCATAGAGAAAGAAGAAGAAGAAGGCTATTAGTAAAGTAAGCCCATCCCCACCACCACTACTTGGCTTACCTTAATCTCTGGACTCTAATGCCCTTTCCCCTTTTTCCAGGGGAGTGACTGTTTTTCCCAAATTTGAGGGACACTTTTAGGTGGCCGTCTGAATAAACTGTCTAACCGGACCAAGGTCCGGGACTCTATTAGGTTGCTTTCCATATGGCAATATTGCTGTAGTTAATAATGATTTTGCAGTAATTTTGAAACAGTCTTAAGAAGGCATCAATAATTCAATCCGTGCTCAGGAAAACCAGCCCGAGTCCCAGGCAACTGAGAATAAAAGCGAGAAAAATCATTAGTCAAAGTTAATGTTAGATTGATTAATTTTTGAGTCCTGGACTTTTTTCCTCCCCTTTTTTGCTTCCCTTGAGTGATGGGAGCAGCAAGAAAAGCTTAGGCCTTCCTGGGTATCTTGCAGTTTCTATGGTAACGCATTCTTATTGCAAAGCGGGGTCACCCACAGCTTAATGACAGAAAGGCAGGGGGGGGAAGAGAGAGAGAGAGAGAGAGAAAATAACACTTAAGTAGCAGTGACAATGTATGTTAAACATCCTTAACTCCTGAGAATACCCTCGGGGTGTCATCAACCCCCAACACGATGCTTCCAGGCTCCCGCCAAATTAAATTAAAATAATAAAATCAATCAACATTGGGCATCGCTATTTTTAACTCCTGAGATGCTGCCCACCATCCCTTTTTGTATCTTTGTCTCATATCTGGACAGGTGGACAGTGATGGGTTGCAACCATCCACCCTTCCAAAGAAGTGCTGTGGGACTCAAATGGGACCCAGAATCTTTTTTTTTTTTAATTAATAAAGATGAGTCCGGAAGCTTTGAGGCAAAGGAGACCGGCTCCAAATCATTTGTTCTGAACTCAAAGAATATCCAAAAGTCAAGCAGAGGAAGGATTCTGGAGGAGCCCAGGTATGGTGCCCATCAGCCTCTAGAGAACATGATCCCAATCTCTTTTTCAGATGGGGAGCAGGTAAGTCACCAAGGATCTCCTTTGAAGATCCCAAAGAGTTGGGAAACTTTATGGAAATGCACATCTTGGCTTGGCTTGGCAGCTCACCATAACCTGGAGCTATCTCTCTTCATCCCATGAAAAACATGCAATCGAGGCGTGACCAAATCCGTTTGCAGATTTTTCCTTTCAGATGCTGGAAAAGCCAGCCCATCCAACCTGAATGGTGGCTGGTTTGGCCACTTTGAACGTAGACAAGTGTTGTTTCTACAGACTCCCTGTCTCTGGCTTTGCAATCCAGCTGATCGGCGCCAAACAAGCATACTACGTGTTCTTATGTGTTCCAGCAGAAGGAGGTCTGGGCTCTTGGCTCATCACAAACAAGGATGAATCAACGTGGATAAGGACATCTCTGCAAAAAAGACGTCAGTGCAATGCAAGGATGTTCCCCAGGCTACGTCAAGCACTTACAACACTCAAGAAGCACACTGAAGATTTGGAAACCCAGTTTGGTCCAATCTGCCCTATCCAGAAAGATGTTCCTCAGTAATCTTTTGAAGGCCAGGAAGATTGTTGTTGTTAGTTGTGAAGTCGTGTCCGACCCATCGCGACCCCATGGACAAAGTTCCTCCAGGTCTTCCTGTCCTCTACCATCTTCTGGAGTCCATTTAAGCTCAGGCCTACTGCTTCAGTGACTCCATGCAGCCACCTCATTCTCTGTCGTCCCCTTCTTCTATTGCCCTCCATCTTTCCCAGCATCAGGCTCTTCTCCAGTGAGTCCTTCCTTCTCATTAGGTGGCCAAAGTATTTGAGTTTCAACTTCAGGATCTGGGAAGATACTAAGAAGCAAACAAACAACTGTCCCTAAACTACAAAGAGCCCTCGCTTTAACACATGTCAGTGTCCTCTCAAGGGATGTTCTCCTGGGCCAATCGAGCTACGGTTGTGCTCTTATAGAGAAGAAGGATCCATAATAATGACTATGACTATTCCAGAAGCTTTATCAATGATGGCCAGCACCCTATGAAGAGTGAAAGTCTCTTGGAAGACCAGTGGGCTCCAAAGGCCACTTTTTCAGGCATTTCACTTCCATGGAGTGTTCCTTGTACTAGTGGTGTCTCCTTCTCCTACCAAGATGCCTCTTCATCAATGGCTGCTGGTTGGTTGGTTGGTTGGTTCAAAGTCTTCAAAGAAAACCACCAGGCTTAGAAAGCAGTAAGTACCCCACTGCTCCCCTCCTCCTCCTTCCCCATCCCTCTTCCTCATCTACTCTGCAAACCCTACCCCTTCTAGCACTGGTGATGTTGCATAGATGGACCATGAAACATCTGCAAGAAAACAACCAAGCTCAGAGAGCACCCAGGATCCCACACTCCTCCTCCTCGTCCAACCCCTCCTCTACTCTGTATACCTTACTCCTTTCTAGCACTGATGATGTTACTAAAATGGATCATGAAACGCCTTCAAGAAAACAACCAAGCTCAGAGAGCACCAAGGATCTCACAGTCATTGTTGTCCTCCTCCTCCTCCTCCTCTACTCTGCAAACCCTAGTCCCTTCTAGCACTGATGATGTTACTAAAATGGGTCATGAAACATCTGCAAGGAAACCACTAAGCTCAGAGAGCAGCAAGGACCCCACAGTTCAACCCCGAGCTACGAATATTCTCTTCTGTTGGTGTCAACAATACTTTAAAAAGTGAGAAAGATGCGTTCATTAAGGGGTGCGTAAAGGTGGCCCACCATTGCAGATCACGTACGTTCCACACACTTCCCCTCTACTTTATTCATTCCCAATGGAAAATATGAAGTTGCTCCTCTCATTACTTCTGGTTTCTCATTAGGTTGTAGAATTCCAACTTAAAAAGGCCAGAGGTTCTAATTAGTTGGAAGGCACAGGAAGATTTGATGTACTCTGATGTTCCTTTAATACTTCCCCTGGAGGAGGCAAATGCTGGCCAGGATAACCAAAGAAGTCTCATTTTGTTCTGGCAAGCATGCACACATGACACTGATAGTTCATCATATAACACCTGAAAAGACTGGAATACAAATTGACTTGATTAAGCCCCTGCGTGCGCATGTTTGCAAGATGCTATCTTTGACCTGTAAATAGAAACCAACGCATGATCGCCAGACTAGATTCTAGTGTTTGGAACAACCGTAGTTTTTTCTCTCCACACTTTTCACTCCGTTGCGGCATCCCAACGGTCACGGGATCCAAATTCAGACGCTTCGTAACTGACTCGGATTTACGACGGTTGCAGTATCCCGCGGTCCTGTGATCCCCTTTTGTGGCCTTCTGACAAGCAAAGGCGATGGGGAAGCCATTTTCATTTAACAACCGCAGCTTCACAGATGTGGCAAAGAAAGATCGCAAATTGGGGGCAAAACCCCTTCAGCAACTGTCTCACTTAGCAGCATAAATTTTGAGCTCAACTGTGGTCGTAGGTCAAGGATTATCTGTCGTTGGATATTTTGGGTCATTTTAACCTGGCAGTCAGATTAATCAGGGTCTAGCAGAGGGGTGCTGCTGCTTGGGACCCACAAAAGTTTTGGGTACAGCCCCTGAGATTTCCACAAGCATTGTTGCCATCTGTCATTATTATTTTTTTAGGGGGGTATTAGCTAGCCTGTGACTTTTGAAAGATGAGGCTGTGTCAGTTTGGGTCTGACGGATTTGTGATGAAAACTCGGAACAATTTCCTTGAAACACTTTGGGGGTGGACGCGAATGTGTCAGTCGGATCCAGATTTGAATTGCAATATCACAACGTTCCTTCACCGGAGTCGTAATGCTCCCTTCGGGGATCCAGAAGAAGAGTTGGTAACTTCCAAATTAGGGGGTCCTGAAATGTGCTTTGAAACCAGTCCGGATGTTTTGCTCACTCAGAAGAGGTTCTACTAGGCAGGTGTTCCTAAGAAGCTCTGGAACAGCTTCAGGATCCTCCATCCCCATTTTGCTGGAGAGCTTCCAAAGGATCAGATGTCATCTTCTCAAATCAGCAAGAGAAGTAGGATACTGCAGCCAATGTCTAACTCAACAATTTGAGGAAGGCCATCGTACCCGAGGAAGGAAAGATCTGAGCTCCTCTTTGGTTCTAGAGTCTACTGAAAGCTCAGAAGAAAGTCTTCTTGAGAGTAGAAAGCAATTCCACAGTCACAAGACTTCCAGAGCTGAGTTTCGGGGAGAATCTGAAACAGCAAGCTAGAAAACCTTCGGTCTTAGCCTGACTGACTGCTGGAACAACTTTGAATGCTGGTCCTAGGGTATTTCTGTTCCTTTTTTCCCCCTAGACTTCCCCGGCTTCTGTTGGAAGTTGATCCATCAAATATTTCTTAAAATCCTTGGAATGCTGCCAAGGAGATGAAGAGAGCCAGTTGAGTAACTCTAGGCTGTGCTGAGCACACTACATTCCTGGGACTTAAACCCACAATTAAATATGCAAAGGTGAAAATTTGGAAACCCGCGATCAAATCTGCAGTCATTTAAACCCCCCTTTTTATTTTTAAATTTCTTTTTCTTTTTTCCCTTTAAAAATAGATACAGATATAGATCTGTGTTCTGGGGTTTCAGAAGGGGGACGTGTCTGCTTTTGTCATCCTCCATAGCCTTTTTACAGGACTTCCTTTTTCCCTTTCCAAGGCAGTTTGAAGTGGAGAGGATGGTAGTTGGAAATTTGAATCCCATCAACAGTGATGAACTGTCCAGACTTATCCCAGGCTGGGTTATTGATGGAATTACAACAGACACTAAGAACTTCTTGAGATGATTTGAGCAGAGGGAGGGAGAGGCTCCTCTTAAGCAGACAATGGCTGGTATTATTTACTGGGATAAAAGTGATATTTTGAAGGAGAAGGAGGGCGACCGCTGAAACAGTCTCTTTGTCTGCTTCAACTTGTAGCCAGCGAGGCTCAGGGTCTGGGGGAGTGAGAGAAGCCCGAAGTTAATCAGTTTAAATCTCCAGACATGTCAGCCTCTGGCTGAGGTGGATATGTTCTCACCTCGCAGGAGTCCTCTTGATTTATCTGAGGTGTTACACCTTCTTTTCATCCTTCCCTCCATGCTTTCTTTTCTCCTCTTAAGATCCAGAAAGCTGCCCTTCATAATAGAGTAGAGTAGAGTAGAGTAGAGTAGAGTATAGAGTAGAGTAGAGTAGAGTAGAGTAGAGTAGAATAGAGTAGAATAGAATAGAATAGAATAGAATAGAATAGAATAGAATAGAATAGAATAGAATAGAATAGAATAGAATAGAATAGAATAGAATAGAATAGAATAGAATAGAAATAAAGAATAGAATAGAATAGAGTAGAGTAGAGTAGAGTAGAGTAGAGTAGAGTAGAGTATATAGAGTAGAAATAGAATAGAATAGAATAGAATAGAATAGAATAGAATAGAATAGAATAGAATAGAATAGAAATAAAGAATAGAATAGAGTAGAGTAGAGTAGAGTAGAGTAGAGTAGAGTATATAGAGTAGAAATAGAATAGAATAGAATAGAATAGAATAGAATAGAATAGAATAGAATAGAATAGAATAGAATAGAAATAAAGAATAGAGTAGAGTAGAGTAGAGTATATAGAGTAGAAATAGAATAGAATAGAATAGAATAGAATAGAATAGAATAGAATAGAATAGAATAGAATAGAATAGAATAGAATTCTTTATTGGCCAAGTGTGACTGGACACACAAGGAATTTGTCTCTGCTGCATAAGCTCTCAGTACAAGCAACAAGTGATAAATCATGATCATAATCATCAATTATCATCATCAAAAATCATAAGACGTAGTCTGTAGGATACTAAATAAGCAAACAACACAAATCATAACAGGACACTAAATAAAAGCAACTTCCAAGATTAACAGGACATTAATGAATAAATGGGTCCCTTGTCACCCATTGTCATGAATGCACCCATTGTCTTGTCTTTTGCCAATTCATAAAGGTTCTCCAGTATCAATTCTTTGTAAGTTTCCAAAGAACCCTCTTCAAAGGTTTCTATTTTTCCTCTTCCCGTCATATTTTGATTTTGGTTCCCCCCCCCCCAAAAAAAGCTCAGCTGCTCCTCCTGTAATTGTTTTGCAGTGGTATTTGCCCGTCGACTGTCAGCACCTAATTATCAACCTGTAATTGACCCCATCCTGCAATAAAATCTAATTAGGTCTCACAGCTGCATGGAGCTGCACTCCGGCCTGTTTCCAGGGGTGAAACCCTAGCCCAAGACAATATCCCTCGAGACGACCCATTTTCACAAAGACGCAGAAAAGTGAGGCTTTGTCGAAAAACTCAAAAGCTTGCAGGAGACACGGGCACACCGAGTCACGAAGCAGGCAACAGGATAGTTGAGTATAGGATCCTTGGTGCTCTCTGAGCTTGACTGTTTTCTTGCAGACATTTCATTACCCAGCTAGGTAACCTCATCAGTGCTAGAAGGATGTGTGGAGAGGAGGAGGAGGAAGAAGAAGAAGAAGAAAAGGACTGTGGGGTCCTTGATGCTCCCTGAGCTTGGCTGTTTTCTTGCAAACGTTTTGATACCCAACTAGGTAACATTGTTAGCGCCGATGATGCTACCTAGTTGGGTAATGAAATGCCTGCCAGCAAACAACCAAGCTCAGAGAGCACCAAGGACCCCATTCCTCCTCCTCTCTGCAAATCCCACTCCCTATTAATCCTGATGATGTTACCTAGTTGGACAATGAAATGTCTGCAAGAAAACAACCAAACTCAGCACCAACGACCTCACAGTTGTCATTCTCCTCCTCCTCCTCCTCCTCCTCCTCCTCCTCCTCCTCTTCCTCCTCCTCCTCCTTCTCCCTCCCTCCTTCCCTCCCTCCTAGCACTGAGGATGTTACCTAGTTGGGTAATGAAACATCTGCAAGAAAACCATCAAGCTCAGAGAGCACCAAGGACCCCACAGCTCAACTCTGAACTACAAATGTTCTATTCTACAGTTGAGTATCTGGTGTACCTGCATCCCACATGGTTAGTCCATAGTTCAGTGTATAGTGTGAATTCACTCAATCGGGTTGAGTAAGCCATGAGTTAGATTTAGTGCTTTGGGGGCATGATGACTTTGGTTTCTTCAAGTTTGCTGCTAACTTTGAAAAAGCCCAGTAGGGTCAGCCCAACTTAGACGAGAGACATCAAGAAATCTCTAAACTGTAACCCAGACTGAGAAGTGAGAAAACCTAGTAGGAAATGACTCGTCTATTCCTGTAAAGAAAACAGCACAAGGTACCCAGGAGTCAAGCATGACTCAAGGGAGAAATTAAGGCAGTACTAGGGGGTCCTTTTGTAGCTTCTGTGTGTTTCGTGGCCCAGAATTATAGTCTCAAAATCTGGAAGACCCAGAAATCTTCTCTAGCTGGAAATGTGAAGTTTGCAGATTGCATTACGGCCTTGAGGCCTAACGGCCCATCTTCCCTGCGTTAAACCCATCCAAATCCATTTTAGCACTGCGTAAAGAGAGCACAGGGAAAGGCAAGGAGAAATTTCCAATAAACGGAGCTTTCCTTTTGCAGCGGAATAAGGGCCAGCTCGCCTTATTTGTCAAGCGAGACCGCACTTAGCGAGGGGAGCCGGTGAGAAAAGATTCATCTAAGTATTACCGTCAGTATTAAATTTATCACAGGAGACCCTTCAAACGGTTTGGTTCCGGGGATGCGCGGAATTAAGTTTTGCTTGGGAAAGCAGCTCCGCTCCTGACATATTTATCAGGTGCAGATAGTAAAATGGGCTTTAGCTGTGTCCAACATGTCTCCTGCCTGTAATTAGCTATTAAAGCATTACCAATCTTGTGCTGTGTTAGCGAGTGAGGTTTATTGCATTGTGGATAGGGAGCTTGGTGAAATATCTCCCCCGTGCTATTCCGGAGGATGGTTGTCAATGAGGCAACTGCCACACTGGGCCATTTTGGGGGGGAGGGGGGGTTTGACAGAAAGGGAGGAGGAGAAGGACTCGTGATTCCTTGCAAAGCTGAGCAAAGCTGGGTGACTTGGACAGAGAGATGTTTCCTTCTGCAGAGGACAATAGGGCCCTTTCCTGTCAAAGGACTACAATTTTAGGAAAACTGAGAAATTAATAGTGGTCATAAGGGCGGTGATGATTAGGATAATGTTATCCATCCAGTTGTGTCGGACTCTGTTATTCTATTCTATTCTATTCTATTCTATTCTATTCTATTCTATTCTATTCTATTCTATTATTCCATTCCATTCCATTCCATTCTATTCTATTATTCCATTCCATTCCATTCTATTCTATTCTATTCTATTCCATAGTTTCTATTCTATTCTATTCTATTCTATTCTATTCTATTCTATTCTATTCTATTCTATTCTATTCTATTCTATTCTATTCTATATTCTATTCTATTCTATTCCATTATTTCTATTCTATTCTATTTCTTTTCTAAATTCTATTCTATTCTATTCTATTCTATTCCATTCTATTCCATTCCATTCCATTCCATTCCATTCCATTCTATTCCATAGTTTCTATTCTATTCCATAGTTTCTATTCTATTCTATTCTATTCTATTCTATTCTATTCTATTCTATTCTATTCTATTCTATTCTATTCTATTCTATATTCAGTTCTATTCTATTCCATTATTTCTATTCTATTCTATTTCTTTTCTAAATTATATTCCATTCTATTCTATTCTATTCTATTCTATTCTATTCTATTCTATTCTATTCTATTCTATTCTATTCTATTCTATTCTATATTCAATTCTATTCTATTCCATTATTTCTATTCTATTCTATTTCTTTTCTAAATTCTATTCTGTTTCTAAATTCTATTCTATTCTATTCTATTCATCAAAAGGAAAAAGGACATAGAATGATGTGCGCCCCACTCCCCTCAAAAAATATATATGTCCCCTTCTCAAATGCCTCTTTTGACATCTTGGATTCCGCATGCTACCCGAAGTGAGACTTGATTGAGGAGCCACAGAACAGGGCCTTTTAATTTATTGTGTCTTTCATAGGAATGACTTTTGGGGAGCGGGGAGAGAGAGGCACAGTTCTGACCGAGTGAGGCTTGATCTAATTCAAAACATTTATTTGCTTCAGAAAACCGAGCCAATTCCATCTGCTCTGATTGAGAGAGTCAAATCAATTAGATGTGGATCATCAAAATCCCTGACTGGGTTAAATCTTGAAGTGATTTGGAAATCCTGAAGATTCAACTGAATTAAACCTCCGAACTGAATTTGTACAAGCTGAGGCTCTGATCTATCCCATATTGAGGCAGAGAATTAACCCGAGACCTTCATAACAACCTGGTCTTCTCAGATGGTCTGACCGGATACAGATAAGTCCTTGACTTACACCAGTTCATTTAGTGACCGTTCAAAGTTACAACGGCACTGAAAAAATTGACTCGGGACCGTTTATCACACTTGCGACAGTTAACAGTATCCCCCACGGTCACGGGAGTCGATAAGAGCACAAAAGTCACACTGACAGGGTGTCTAGTCTGCCTGAAGAGTCTGCATTCACACAACGAATGCAGAGTCCACACAACTCAACGGGATGTGATTGAAGCCAAAGTTACGCACGTAGTTTTGCGATGCTTTTGGCTTGTTTCTCCACTCAACGCGGATCCCTTTTGGCTTAAATTTCTGGACCGTTTTGGGGAGGGGGGCCTTTCCCACCCAACACTGCCTCTCAATCGCTTCCGCCTGCAGCCCCAAACGGGGAGGACGGGCAGGAAAAAAAGGACTTTCTCCCCCCGCCCCTACTGCGCCCACAAGCCGTGGGAGAGCTTTCTTCAGGTTGTTCCACTGACTTATATTTTGACATAGTTAAGTTCAAACAAACTCTCTTCGTGCTCAGCCAGGGCCCAGACGTTCTGCTTTGATGTGAAGGTCAACACCGCCGTTCTACCTCGCCCAGGCTCCTGCTGATGTGCCATGCGGTTTTTGTTTTCAAATTATACAGCGAGAGAGTCGAGAGAGCCCAGGCTGAAATCAGTCTAAGCAAGGGAAACCTGAGAGCCAAAAGCAGCCACGTGAAATTGTCACCGCTGGGGATCAGAGGTGGGGAAACTTTCCGGGATCCGTTTCAAGGATCGGCTGTCATGTTATGACTTAAGCCGAGCTAAGTAGCTCTGCGGAGGGACCTGACGTGCCCCACAAACCATTTCTCTTGCATTTTTTTTTTTAAAAAATATTTCTATCAGTTAATAAATGCATTTGCTTTTCGGATACTCTGCCAAGGAAGAAAGTTTGAAGAGGGTTTTTTTTTTCCTAGGAGCAACGTGGACTTGAACTCAGTGGCAGCTGAGAGGTGCATGTGGCCCAAAGTCACCCAGCTGGCTTTCAGGCCTAAGGTGGGACTAGAACTCACCGTCTCCTGGTGATTGGCCCAAAGTCACTCAGCTGGCTTTCATGCTTAAGGAGGGACTAGAACTCACCGTCTCCTGGTGATTGGCCCAAAGTCACCCAGCTGGCTTTCATGCCTAAGGCAGGACTAGAACTCACCGTCTCCTGGTGATTGGCCCAAAGTCACCCAGCCAGCCTTCAGGCCTAAGGCGGGACTAGAACTCTCCGTCTCCTGGTTTCTATGTCAACATCTTAACCACTAAACCAAACTGGCTCTAGTGGATCTAATGGATCCAGGTTCACCTCCCAGCCATGAGATCTCAATGAGTGGTTTTGGGCCAGTGCCTCTCAATCTATCTCACAACTGTGACTACTTAGGGTGGTGTGAAATGGAGGGGATGAAGGTTGCACTGAGCTGTTAGGTTGAATATAAAGGATAACACCTAAGTACTATTGGGTGAATTGGCCTCCATAGGCAGGGCTGGCAAGCGAAGGAGATGTTGAATTTGTCCAGTGTTAGGAGCTGTGCTCTGGAGCTGTCCAAGGCTATTTGGTGCTGATGCCCAGCCTGGCATCAGCCTCTGAGGAGTGATGGGAAATGGCTTTGCATTTGGGGGGGAGATTAGATTAGATTAGATTAGATTAGATTAGATTAGATTAGATTAGATTAGATTAGATTAGATTAGATTAGATTAGATTAGATTAGATTAGATTAGATTAGATTAAGACAGGAGAAGAGGAGAAGAGAAGAGAAGAGAAGAGAAGAGAAGAGAAGAGAAGAGAAGAGAAGAGAAGAGAAGAGAAGAGAAGAGAAGAGAATGGAATGGGGCAGGACAAGACAGGACAGAAGAGAACAGAACAGGTTTATTGGCCAAGTGTGATTGGACACAAGCTTCTAAGTGCAAATGTAACACTTGTCTTCTTGAATATATCAGTTGAGCTGGTGGCCTCCCTTATCCAGATGTTGTGAGGCAGCTCCATTAGAAGCAAAGCTAATGGGCACTTCATAGACCTAAGAGGCTAACGAGTGGGAAATTGTTTACAAAGTGAAGAAATACAAATATTAGAGGGGGGGGGGGAAACCACCGCCGAAGGGGACCATGAAGCCAAAAGAGCTCTCTCGCCTGGTGTTTAAAACAGAGCACAGTGGAAGTAGAAAGGGACACAAATGGCAAATCAGTGTGAAGCCCAATGAAATCTGATTTGCCCAGCTGTCCTCCATTAAGAACGAGGCTCACGCGATTTATTTGGCTTGTAGACACACACAAGCAGACGAGTCGGTTGTTTCAGTCCCAACATTCTGTCAGAACCAGGCCTTTATATCATGCTTATCGAAAGCACGCACTCTGAAAGACCCAATTGGTTCGAGGTTTTTTGGGTTTTTTCCCCTGTTCCGTGGCTTCATTTTGTCCTTTTTGAAGGACCTCTTGCTACTGTATTTAGGGGGGTCAAAGCCGTTCTATCAAAGGCTGATGAGATGTTTGCCCAAGTGAAAGAAATTCCAAGCAATTTTCCTTCTCCGCAAGACCACCAAGGTGTTTTCTGGGAAACGAGATGAACCAGCCTGCTCCTGTTTATTGATCTAGAATTATTGGACGTCACCCTACTGAGATCAATCTGCCCGGGACAGGGCTACTGTTTTCCTTCAGGAATCTGAGCACCTTAGGTGGCTTCGGGGAGGTACCCCTGCCCCGTTGCTCCGTCATCTCAGCCCTTTCCAAACCCACCTTCCCAAATTCAGCCCACATGTTGGAACCCACGCCATGTGATTGAGATTAGATCCAGGCCCACCCTGGAATTCTCAAGCCAAACCAGAGTTCTGGCTCCGGATCGTCCACTAATGAACTTCCCCAGATCTCCTGCTGAGAAGGGACCTTGGACGCTGCTGCATTGTTATGTCTGAACGACGGCTTTCTAAAAACAAAATGGGAACGAAAGCGCGGTCGTCGGGGGGTAAGAAAGTGGGGAAGAAAGATCTGGGTTCCTCGTAGGAGGCCACGTTGGGTTTTGAGCGAAAGAAAAAAAAAACCTGATTGGCAATAATATAGGCTGAGACATCCACCCCTTTGCTTCCCCCCTACTTTAGAGGAAGCGTCAAAATACAAGTTGAGCTCCAGTTACTCACGACTTGAACCGGTTCACACATTATGCTGCATCCAATCATGTTGGTAAAAGCAGAATCCCTCAAAAGCAGAATCCTGCTTGCAAGTAATGCCCTTCTTGAACCTAGATTCTCTACGAGACACCATCATTGAATGAGTGTTGACCATGTAGGGTGGACTCCGTTGGGTTGGCCCACCCCAGAGGCCTCCTGCGGACCCCGTCAGGCAAGGAATTTGGGCTGAATCTTGGAGAAAGGCCTTCTCTGCCTTCTCTGAAACATCTTATCCTAATTATAGAACAACAGAGTTGGAAGGGGCCTTGGAGGTCTTCCAGTCCAACCCTATTCTCAAGCAGAAGACCCTATACCATTCCAGACAAATAGTGGTCCAATCTCTTCTTAAAAACCGCCAATGTTGGAACGCTCACAACTTCTGAAGGCAAGCCTTTCCATTGATTTATTGTTCTAACTGTTAGGGAGTTTCTCCTTAGTTCTAAGTCAGATTTCTCCTTGATTGGGGGGGAGGAGGAGGAGGAGGAGAAGGAGAAGAAGAAAAAGAAGAAGAAGAAGAAGAAGAAGAAGAAGAAGAAGAAGAAGAAGAAGAAGAAGAAGAAGAAGAAGAAGAAGAAGAAGAAGAAGAAGAAGAAGAAGAAGAAGAAAAGGAAGGAGGAGAGGAGGAGGAGGAGGAGAAGAAGAAGAAGAAGAAGAAGAAGAAGAAGAAGAAGAAGAAGAAGAAGAAGAAGAAAGAAGAAGAAGAAGAAGAAGAAGAAAGAAGAAGAAGAAGAGAAGAAGAAGAAGAAGAAGAAGAAAGAAGAAGAAGAAGAAGAAGAAGGAGGAGAGGAGGAGGAGGAGGAGGAGGAGGAAGAAGAAGAAGAGAAGAAGAAGAAGAAGAAGAAGAAGAAGAAGAAGAAGAAGAAGAGGAGGAGGAGGAGGAGGAGGAGGAGGAGGAGGAGGAGGAGGAGGAGGAGAGGAGGAGAAGAAGAGAAGAAGAAGAAGAAGAGGAGGAGGAGGAGGAGGAGGAGGAGGAGGAGGAGGAGGAGGAGGAGGCATTTATTTCATTACAAATCCTGATTAGCTCTATTTCTTAGAACTAGAAGGAGATGGATCCATGCGGATTTTTAAAAAAGCCCCAGAAAGTAAAAAAAATCAGCAGTTAGCGCTGCTTGCACCATCTTTGCCAATACAGTGAGCTCCACAACATTTTAAACAAATCCTGAAACTTGGGAAGCTGGCACAGCAGCCTACTTTAAAGCAGGGAGAGGGGGGGGGATATTCAGAGAAAACAGCATGACTTAATAGGCCTGGCCGATCCTCTCTAATCCACTTCAAGTCATCAAAACAAGCTGGAGAGGCAATTCCACTCCGTTGCCCCAATTCAGCAGCAAAGAAAAGGGGATTTGAGCACGGGGCTATGAGTCCCAATTAGCCCCATCCAGACGAGTGTCCAATTGGATTCGGTGCTCCCGCTGAATTCCTCCATCCCATTCAGAAAAATCAGAGCCTCTTGAGTTCCACGTTGAGGGCTTCCACTCCCGTGCTACCTAGGTTTTAAATGAAGTGGGAAAAACAGAAGATTACCTCTGAGCCCATGCAGAGCTTTTCTTTCAGAGTGGCTGATTCACCCCGGGGAAGCCTTTGGCACATCCAACCTGATCTTTCTTCCTTTCTTTCTTTTTTTTCTTCTCGTTTGATGCAAAAAAAAAAAACAGCCGTTTCAGATAAAAGGAAGCCAACAGGGGTTACAGTTGCTCTGAACAGGTGACTGCCCTCCAGCTGCAAACACACCTGGATCAGGCTGGAGTTTTTAAAAACCCTGAAAAGTTTCCTGGGCTTCCGTCCAAGTCTCCAAAACCAGGTCCCGTCTTAGTGTGAGGAAAAAAGCGCCCGCAATGACAAAACGTTGCACAGAACTACCTGTGGGAAGAGGTTCAAGAAAGTTGGACGGCCAACTGGGATGACCCAACTCAAAGGGCCTTTGCTGGCCCCCTCAGCTAGGGTGATAAAATCTGTAATCCCTTGTTACGTCTTCCATCTTGTGAAAGAAGACAAGAGATAGCAACCTTGCATTCTCCAAGAACAAGGAACAGAAGACAGCAACGAGACCGAAACACAGTCTGAAGATGTTTTATGGATGTGGCCTTCCTTAAAATCTTTTTTTCCCCCAAAGGAGTGGTCCCGAAATCTCACCATTTCTTTGTTTATTAAATTTAGAGGTTGCCCATCTCATCGGCGAAGCGAAGTCAAGCGAAACATTGCCACTGAAGTGCAGTTGTTCACGTGTCGTGAGTCTTCATGACCCCATGGACCACAGGACTCCATCCCCCCCGCCCCCTCCCCCGTCTCCTGGAATTTGCCCAGATTCATGTTCGCTGCATCGGTGACACTATCTAATCATCTTAAGCTCTGCCCCCCCTTTCTTCTTTTGCCTTCCCTCTTTCCAAAACATCAGTCTCTTTTCCAACGGGCAAAATTCTTACTCCTTTTAAAATTGGTGGAAAGCTGGGACCTTTGATGTCTTGCCTCTTTCGTTATATTTGTGCAAAGTTCTGTGCTGTCGTTCTCTTGGTTCCTTCCCAAGATGTGTTATTCAAGAAGATACAGTCCTGAACATGGAAATATTTAATGACTGTTGACGGGTGTAGCCTCTAAGAATATGTCTGTTCCTGCTTTATACAGCGACGTTCGTACCTGATCATCCCTAGCTTGAGTTTCCAATGAATCCTCTCTTCTCATTTGATGGCCAACGTATTTGAGCTTCAGCTTCACTGTATGTGGCTAGTTTTATTTTAATTGATCAAACTTCTATCTCATTTGGCTTTTTTTTTTTCCTGGCTCCACCCACACTGGAGATGACTGTCTTCAAATATCAAAGAGTCACCAACATCCAAAAAAATAATAATTAAAAAATTATACACTCCTATTTGAGCAGGCGAGAGGGGGAAAAAAAAGAATCAGATTTCTTCAGAAAAATAGCTTGTTAAGCAATCTTGACTCTGTTTTTTTTTTTAAACAAAACAAAACCTGGATCCCTTCTGCTCAAAAAGCCACGGAAGAATCACAGATACTCCATCAGCCTCACAAAAGCTCCCCAAAGGGTTTTTTCTTTTGTTTGTTTGTTTTCACTTAAGAGTTCAACAAGTTTGAGATGGTGGGCTGGAGCACAAATGAAATCCAAGTAATCTCCAGATGAACATTTTTCAAACTGATGAATGGAGCAGAGGAAACCACGCCAAACACAATAAGTGGCTGCGCTTGTGCGAATTGAAATGTCTGATTAGTTTGCTCTTCTTGGTTGCTTGGAGAACATCTCTGGCAAAACACCAAGGCGAACTTCGCTCCGAAGAGCACAACTCACAATGCCCCCACAGTTCCTGGCTTTTTTGGGCAACAGGGAAGGATGCTGGAAGTGAGCAGTGAACAGATGGTCTACTTGCATAGTCTATGTGTCGTTGATCCCCGTCCCAAAGCCTTAAGTTTGGATTCCTCGCCACAATGACTGGGTTGCCCAATGGGCTAAATTGAAAAAAAAAATAGTTCACAAGGAGAAGGCAACGGTTTATTCTCCATGGCATCTGAGGACCAAATAAGAAGCAACAGGAAGCTCAACAGAGAGAGAGAGACAGTCTAGAAATAAGGAAGAATTTCCCAACAGTGAGAACGATTAATCAATGGAACGGCTTGCCTCCTGGAATTGTGGGTGCGCCATCACTGGAAGTTTTCAAGAAGAGATTGGACAACCCTTTGTCCAGGATGCTATAAGGATCTCCTGTCTTGGGCAAGGTCCCTTCCAGCCCTGTGATTCTATGATTGATTCTACGGTTCTGCGGTTCTATGATTCTGTGATTCTATGATTCTACAGTTCTATGACTTATGACATTCTGGTGTAGCCGGGGATATCATCCAGATATTATTTGGGATTGAGGTACTCTTGAATGAATCTACAGCTTTTTTTTTTCTCTATTTCTCACCCACCCTAAACTCTAAATGTCCCAATTTGTAGGGTGAGCAAAATTCTGATTGTAGGAAGGACGGGTCTCTCTCCATTTTGGTTCTGCGCACAAGTAAACCTTCCTGTAGTTATTCGTCAAGAAGTACTGACTTATTTTTAGGGGCTACCCAAAAAGCAGTTCTTCCAATACTTCCCACCAATGCTATGTTTATCCTCGGAATCTCTACGGTGGGCCAGACCCAAGGCCTTGACGGAGGTTGAAAAGCAACTCCAACAGTAGAAAGACTTAAGGTTTTTTTTCCTGAAGCTTTTCCCTGCCAAGTGGTCTCTTCTCCTGCCCAACATACCTTCGCTCGACAAAGACTTCTGGAGTTCAAGTCAAGGTCCTGTAAACACAGCCAGAATCTTAGAGAAACAGAGAAACAGAGAAACAGAGAAACAGAGAGAGAGAGAGAGAGAGAGAGAGAGAGAGAGAGGGAGAGAGAGAGAGAGAGAGAGACCAAGCATCCCTTCTCGAAGAAGCAAAAGTTTATAATTTATTTTTGTTACATATCTGAAGAAAAGACGGGCTGGGGGGGGAGAGAAGGGGCTCCCTCCAGCTACAGAGCTTTTTCCATCCCTGCTGCAGACAAGTGACAGCAGCTTAACCATTAGCAGATGCACCTCTCCGTAAATCTGTAACTTGGATCCATCGTCCTTCTGCTTGTTCCTCTTCTTGGCTCAGATTGTACGGAGGAAGCGTTGAGGCAGGTCCCTTTCACTTTTATTCCTGTCCCAAAGGTCCCAAAGCAACTGGACTTTCTTGGTTTTTGCCTTGAAGACGTTTCGCTTCTCATCGGTTCTGACTGAACGGCGGAGAATGGAAGGATTTATATTCCACGCAGTCCTCTGGACGTTAGTACTCTTCCTGAGAGTCATGGAAGCCACTTGGAGGTTTATCTGTGCCCTAAATAGTGCAAATGGGAGTGGAGCCTTCTTGGAACTGCTGGGGGAAAAAAATCCACCTTTGGAACAACCATGATCTGGATGGCTGAGAATCTCCATAGACACTTTTATTCTTGTTCTCCAGGAGAAGGAGAAGGAGAAGGAGAAGGAGAAGGAGAAGGAGAAGGAGAAGGAGAAGGAGAAGGAGAAGGAGAAGGAGAAGGAGAAGAAGAAGAAGAAGAAGAAGAAGAAGAAGAAGAAGAAGAAGAAGAAGAAGAAGAAGAAGAAGAAGAAGAAGAAGAAGAAGAAGAAGAAGAAGAAGAAGAAGAAGAAGAAGAAGAAGAAAATTCTCTTCCCATCAGCCCTTGCAGGAAAAGAAAAAAAAAGCTGTCATGTCTTGACTTTGAGCGATGAAGAGTTTAGTTTATAAAACAAACACAACGGGGGTCTACCTCACAGGGTGCTTTCGGGGGTAATATACAACTTGAAAATCATCTCCAGCTCCTTTTTTTATGGACTCCCCAACTCTTCCCAAAATTACACGGCTGAAATTTGGCTACAATACTGCTGATTGTTCGCATTGGCAGGATAAGGGCACCCATGCTTCGAATAAAAAAAAGGCTAAAAACGTCCACCCTAATTCACCAGAGTTCTCACTTGGAGGGAGGGAGGGAGGGAGGGGGGAGGGAAAAGAGTTTTTAAACCCAAATAGCATGCGGAGAGGTTTGCGCGTTCTTCGTTAGCAAACCGGTGGGACAGACCGCCTCCACCCTTTGCATTCTGCAGAAGAATGGCTTAAATCTCTTGAGCGTCTCCGAACCTCTTTTCTAATCCTTCTTTTATAGTGTCTAATGCAGAAAGGGGGGAGAGACAGAGGAAGAGAGGAAGAGCCAGGACTTGATTGTGCTGCTTTTATTGCCAACCCAAAGTGACCAATCTGTCAAGCAGGAGGAAAATCCTGGAGAGTAGCCTGTTGCCACCAATGGATGGTAAACAGGCCACCGAGGAGCCCCGCAAATGTGCACCTTGGAAGCTGCTAAATTATTTAAAGAACGATTCAGCAAACCTCAGGATTCTACCGTCCCGTAAATCAAACCCTCCCTTAAATTGCATTAAGCCATGGATTCCGCACGATTTCTCCTCCGCCTATTGATAGCTTTTCCCCTGTGAGTGTAGAGTATTGATTGCAGTGGACAGGGGTTTTTTTTTGTTTGTTTGTTTTGTTTTTTCCCCCCAAGCCATCATCTCCTAGGCCCATCTCGGCCAGGGAGAAAAAGAAAAACCGGGTAGGACAAAATGTGGCTGTCACGCTAAGCCATCGTTCGCCAAGAAGCAAGGAGGCTGAATAAAGCAGAATTGTCTCGGGGGGTGGGGGGCAAAAGTGGTTTGAGGGGCCAATCTTGAGTTGTAGGTCACCGTCCTTGGAATTTGCCCGATCGGTGAATCTACTTAAGTTGTGCATCAGTTCTTCAGGCTTGATCTCTGATTCTTCTACTCGGACCCATTTCTGTATCACTTTAGATATTTATTTGTTTTTGAAAGGCAGCATTGAGTACCTGCAGGCAGGTTTACCTGCATTTCTTGTCCTAGAATTGTTTTGGGCAGCAATTTCCAGATCTTCACACTAGTTTCTTTAAGGGGGGGGGGGTATTTCCATCTAATATTTGTGGGCACTGCTTGATCTGAGAGTGGATCGCAACTTTCTAGTCACATCCTCCCAATTCTCCTCTTATCTCCCATTATAGAATTCACATTTCCATATATCCAACTACAGTTGTTTCCTTTGGCTGTCATTTTGCTTTCCTTGTCTTCTCTCTCCTTCCTTGTTCTCTTCCTTTCCTTTCCTCTCTCTTTCCTTTCCCTTTTCCCTCTCTCCTTCTTTCCTCTCCCTTTACTTTAGCTCTCGCTTCCCTTTCCTTTCCTTCCCTTCCCTTCCCTTCGCTTCCCTTCCCTTTCCTTCCCTTCCCTTCCCTTCGCTTCCCTTCCCTTTCCTTTCCTTTCCATTCCTTCCTTTCCCTTCCCTTCCCTTCCCTTCCCTTCCCTTCCCTTCCCTTCCCTTCACTTTCCTTCTCTCTCCTTCCTCTTTTCCTTTCTTCTTCCTCTCTCTTTCCTCTCTTTTTCTTTCCCTCTCTCCTTCCTTCCTTCCCCTTTCCTTTAGCCCTTTCCTATCCATTCCTTCCCCTTCCCTTCTTTTCCTCCTCCCCATTCCTCTTCCTCTCCATTCCCTCTCTCTTCCCTTCTCTTTTCATTCTCTTCCTCCTTTCTTCCTCTCTCTTTCCTTTCCCTTTAACGTGGATTAATGGCTTAGATTTAACTGCGGGAGAATGGCTTCGCCAGCTCCTGAGAAGCATCTCCTGAGATCAGCTCGCCATCCTGTCTGCCTGCTAAATAGTTTTCCCCACTCGTCAGATGCATGCCACTCAGCTCCTTGACTTTTGGCAACGGTTCCCTCAGTACGTTAAGCCCATGCTTTCATTTTTAAAGCCTGACTTGTCTTTCCAGCTGAGGGTAGCTCGAGGGGGAACATTACCCACCTCTGAAACAATTATAATTTGTGGTATAAACAGTAGGACAGGCTGTTCCTTCCATTCAGTAGCTCTAAATTAACTGTTAGATCTCTGTAGCACATTGGGACGAGCGAAAACCATTTATGGACCATTTACGGGCAGTTCTTAGCATTAAATGAAGTAAGTGGCAGAAGGAGAAATAAAATATGTCAACTAAATTTAGATGAAATGGAGATCTCCATGCGCTTGAAGAATTTGAGAGTTTTGTACTGAATTTGTCAAGTCTTTGGTTACCTGACGCATTTTTGCATCTGCTAATATACACAGAACATCCTGATTAGAAATGAAAATATGTAGAAGGGAATTTTGTGGGGGTGGGAAAAAATAATAGAGGTCATGGATCATTTTTTTTAAAAAAAAAAGAAAAAAAAAGAAACTGGGAATTGGAAATGGAACTGGTGCTGTACAATAGTGAACAAGGAGAAAGCCAACATAAACTCACTGAGGGAAGGAATTTCAAACTGTAAAAGTTAGATTTGGGCCAGAAAAGCTGGGTAACAAATGTTTCATTCATTCTGCAGAATACCTTACATTCATGAATTCTTTCATCCATGGGATATCAAAGCTTAAATCTGGGAAGGAGGAGGAGGAGGTGGAAAGGGAGGAGAAGGAAGAGGAGAAGGAGGAGAAGGAGAAGGAGAAGGAGAAGGAAGATATGGAGAAGGCGGTGGTAAAGGAGAAGATAGACAATAAGTAGAAGGAGAAAGAGAAAGAGGTCAAGAAGAAGGAGAAGAAAGAGGAGAAGGAAGATATGGAGAAGACGGTTGTGAAGGAGACAATGAGTAGAAGGAGAAAGAAAGAGGTCAAGAAGGAGAAGGAGAAGGAGGAGAAGGAGAAGGAAGATATGGAGAACGGTGGTGAAGGAGAAGATAGACAATGAGTAGAAGGAGAAAGAGAAAGGTCAAGGAGAAGAAGGAGAAGGAAGATATGGAGAAGGCGGTGGTGAAGGAGAAGATAGACAATGAGTAGAAGGAGAAAGAAAGAGGTCAAGGAGAAGGAGAAGGAAAATATGGAGAAGACGGTTGTGAAGGAGACAATGAGTAGAAGAAGAAAGAAAGAGGTCAAGGAGAAAGAGGAGAAGGTGGAGAAGGAGAAGGAAGATATGGAGAAGGAGGAGAAGGAGAAGGAGAAGCAGTCATCATTCCTATGGTGGGTTCCATGGATTGCAACCATGCACCTCAATGGTAGCTCCCTTAGGTTGGAACAGGTTTCCTGCTTATTAAGCTACACCTTGAAATATTTTTTTTTCATTTCCCTGATCACTTTGCCCCGTCCAGAGAATTATTCCTTCCCTAGCCATGGCTTGATTCACTTCCCCAACATCTCTGATCTGCTTTCCTGGCAGGACATGGCTTGGAAGTCAACCATCTCCCCAGGCTGATGCAAAGATTCTTATTTCTGAAATCTTTTCTCCTCGTCCAAGATTCCTAAGCTCTCCAAACAGACCAAAGGAAGGCCAGTGGGTTTGCGGACCCTGGGAAGCACCTGGTTCGAATTTCAGCTAAGCTGCTTGAGCTGCTCACAGACTGTGGAGCTTGGAATAATTTTTCAGACACAGAGAGCCACGCACGGAAGTCCAGCTTTAGACAGAGCCCAAGATAGAGCCCTAGATATTTGACTTTTCTGGGCAATCTGTAACAAATCAAGCCTGATATTAAAGTATTAAAAGCATGTTGCCTTTCAAAATTCTCCAAGACATCTTTAGGAAACTGTTATGCAGAGAAATGAACTAATGGGTTTAGAATGAAAGGGCAGTTGGACGTCTGCGCAAACACCAGCAAGTCCTACGCTTACAACATAACATGCTGGTAACTACCGTACAAAGATGATCAGATTTTGATAGCCTCGGCGCACAAATGAAACACATTTTGTTTTTCAAAGGTTCATCTTTATTAAAATAAACTTTGCGGGGGGACCCTCGGCATCTCTAGTCAGTCCTTTCTGCAACCCAGCCCCGAAATAACCAGCAGAAAGACTTAAGAGAATGGATAGCATTCTTGGCTAGACTAATTTTGAGTTTGATTGTAAGCCAAAGGCGTTGCGGTCAACTGCTTTGAGGAATAACAGGACGGAGAGCCTAAAGCAACATCAGATAGTTTGATTCATCATAGATCGGGGATAAACACCTGCAAAATAACTAACCAAGAAGCAAAATCTACAGTTCAGCCTTGCCAACACCACTTCCAGTGCTGAAAGTAACAGGATAACAGAGCTGGAAGGGACCTTGGAGATCTTCTAGTCCAGGGGTCCCCAACCCCTTGGACCACAGCCCACTAACGGGCCACAGCCTGTTTCAAACCGGGCTGCACAAGCCATGGGCAAGCACGTGCGTGCGCTACTCACCTCCCAGTTTTTCAGTACTATCACTGGAAATTTTAGGGCTTCCCTTCACTCTTTCAGCATTACCTGAATCAAGGACCAACTCGAGAAATGGCCAGGTTAAATTTCCATTTGGGAAGTAGGGCTTTTTGTGAGTAATGGGCATCAACAAGTCCTTTCTCGTAAGTAGTAAAACTTACTCTTGTTTGAAGATGGGCAGCTGAGTTTGGGGTAGAGTTTGAAAACCTCTGCTCTAGAAATTCCCGGGTTGCTAGAATTATTTCTCTTTCCAGCCAGCTGCCAGTTTCTTAGTTGGCCTCTCTGCGCTTGCCATTTGAGGTACATGTCTTTGTTATGATAACCAATAATGCACTGTTAGCCGTTACTATTAATTTGCAGATCGGTAAGAACGGATGGCTACATTTAACTAGGTTTATAGTTACGCCTGGTGAGAATTGTGGTTATTAATTTATCAGAGTTCCGATGCTGCCCATCGAACAACTCCAAGTTGTGGCAGTCTGAATGGTTTGGACAGGAAAAGCTACGTATGGAAATAAAAAAGTAAGACAGACGGTTGCTTAATAATATCGTCCAGAGTTAACTAAATAATAGAAAATTTTGCAGAGACTAAGAGACATACAAGGCTGCCCCCTTCTGGGGAAGAAAAACATCTACTAACTTGAGCTTCAGCCTTGGTGACCTTGTAGATCAGAGGTACCCAACCTTTGGGGCACCAGGGACCGGTTCCGTGGAGAGAGGTTTTTCCACGGACTGGAGGGTGCGTGGTTTCGTGTGCTGCCTGCATCCCGTGGATGGGGCTTTGCTTGTTTGTGTGGCCCAGTTGCTGGCATGCTGTGGACCGGGGTTTGGGGACCCCTGTTGTAGACAACGATATGGAATTTATCTGCCTTTCTATGGTTCTTTTTTTTTTTTAACTTTTTCATTCGCTTTTTTTGATAGATGGACCTTTTCTTCTCACAACTGCAAATGAGCTATCTAATCTTCTTCAAATGTTTGGGTCTCAGACGTGATGGGATTCGAAGTCCCAAATATCTAGAAAACAGGTAGGCTCCTGTCAAATTGATTAAAGTGCACGCTAGAGTTACTGAACTATGTTTGAATGTCTGAATTCAAATGTTAAGAAAGGTCTACAGTTGCGCCCAATCAAGGAACGAATTTTCTGGATTCACGCTAAGCTGTAACCTGGTTGGTTTGATGTTTCCACACTTCCCAGCTTTTGTCAGACCCAGGTGCCAGCTCCTTCGTTGGTTCCATCTTTGTAGCTTTCCATAGGTCCAGGACATAGAACATAGAATAGTATGTTCCCTGGAGGCCTTCCTGTCCAACTCCCTGCTCAAGCAGGAAAACCAAGCAAGAGAATGGAAAAGTCGTCAAACTGAACCAGGTCCGAGTTAGGGTGATCCATCTCAAGTTGACGGTCTTCTTGGAAGGTCTACGAAGAGTTGGCTTCCTGGTCATGCCCTCCAGCTCTCTTGTTCATTGACCAAAAAAAATAATAATCCACCATTGAATTTCTGGGTCTTCTTCTGAAATTAATGAGCAGCCCAGAGAGTTGGTGTCTCATCTTAAGTACAGCTCATCATTCATTTCCTAAGAGGTTCCTCAAGTTGAGGTCATGACTGTTGTTATAACCCCAAAATGGGGAGGGCTGAATCTTCCCCCTCCCCTTCCTGTACTGGATTCTGAGGTCTATGGAGACCTGGGGTCGATGTGTTTTAAGACTGTAGTGCAAAAGGTGTTGCAGGATGTATACAACAATGGGAGATCTTTGAAGGGAAAAACGTGAACATGGGTAGGCGTGAAATCTTCAAGGTCAGCGTGGTGGGATGGATGTAATCCAGCCTAGCTGGAAGGCAGCAGGTTTGGGGGAGGCCGATGTATGGGGAGGAAGTCTTGGTAGGCCTTGTTCCGCTGTACTCAAGCGCTACCTTCCATGGCTGGTGTGCTGTGTAGGACATTCATTTAGGATGAGTAATTATTTGGTTTCAAAACAGCCCTTGTGTTTCTCCAAGTCCTGCTGTACTTTTGACACACACACCCCCCAGAAAAGCAAAGCTCTGGATAATAGAGTTAAACCCTCATCTGACTTATGATAATATTTGACTAAGCTCCCTTAGTCGAGTATCGTGCCTCTTGCCCGATCTGCAACATGGTTAGCGCTACCAAGAAATGGGAATTTCCTCCTTCTCTTTCTCCTCCTCCTTCTCTTCCTCCTCCTCCTCCTCTTCCTCCTCCTCCTCCTCCTTCTTCTTCTCCTCCTCCTCCTCCTCAACTTCATTCCTGCCTCGCTTGCGGTTTCTTGCTCCTCTCTGAAAATAAAAATCGGGGCAGGTGGGAAGACGATCCCAGGAGCTTAAATCCAGAACAATAAAACAATTCGCACGAGCTAAGAGATTTCTCCCAGCACCCTTCCTCTGGCAAAATTCATCGTGGTCCCTGCTTGTTAAAAAAAAAAAAAACACGGCCATTAGCCGGGCCCGCCGCAGCCAAGGTGGAGCATTACTAATGCAATTTGTCCTCTTCTCTTGAGAAATGTGGGACTGATTTGCAGAATAAAAGCAACACCTTGCAACATCAGGAACTTATCTTTAGCCCGGGGGTCCAGCGTTGAGGCAGCCCGCCCACCCCCTGTACTCCGAAGTCCTTCCTCGGACCGACATGTGAAATTATTAAGCACAACCTTATTGGGGGTTACACCTCGGAAATGCCAACGGACGGGGGGGGGGAGAGGAACAGGTAGGGGAAAAGCCAAGATCAAAGAGCATGGGAAAAACCCACCTTCTCCGGCATGGCTGGGATGCAGGAATGTGCCCCCAGACCCTTTTTTCCCATGCTGTCGCTGCCTTTTTCTGGAGGGATTCACTTGATAACTTTCATCTGTCTCTAATCTTTGCATCTAGGCTCCAGATTTGCAGCCTGGGCAATCTGAAGGCGGCTAGGCTGAAACTGGGGGGTGCTCACATCTCCCCAAATAGGGTTTTTTTCTGCCGTCCACATGAGCTAATCGGCATTCTGATCCACGGGGTTGTTTTCAGAGGGTGTAGAGATCCTTTAAAAAGGCAGGTTGGTTTTAATGAAGGAGGATCTTTGTAGCTCAGGGGTTGAAACGAGGGGGTCCTTGTTGCTCTCTGAGTTTGCTCGTTTTCTTCCAGACGTTTCATGAGCCAAACTAGGTAACATCATCAGTGTGCTTGAAAATGCATTTATTCAACGGGATATTTGCACACCAATTTACAATGCCAAGTTTGCAATTCTTAAGAGGAACAACACTCTTCCCTATCTTTGCAGATTGTCCCAGTTCTACAAATCTCATTTCTTTTCACAGATATATTTCCCACCCCAGTGCTAAAAGGCACAACTGCCCACAAGATGGGGCAATGAGTGAGCTGGGGATTTTTTTTAATTGGGAAGAGCTTCTTCTTTGCATGCGGTATTTTAGACTGCTGAAGCTTTTATTTTCCTGCCAAAACCGAATGTTATGGTATCATAAACGGGGGAGTGGAGGAGTGAGGCCAAAAAACCCGAAACAAAGAACCAATAACCTCGGTTGGTATTGATCATTTAAGGTTAAGATCTGCAAGGGGGGGCACTCCCGTGATTTAGACCCAGAAAACGTAAAATTTATAGTCCCATTTGAACCTCTCTCGCTCCCCGTAGCCAGCTGAATGCCAAAGGCTGTAAAATTTAAAGAGGTGAGAGGGAAACTTCCCAGAAAAATAAAAAATAAACATTCCTTGAAAATGGAATTAAGTCCTTTCCTGGAAGAACTCAGCCCAGCAAGCTTGTGAGTGAGTGGGAAGGTATTTGCAATGCTAAATCAGGATGTGTCTCTGTGCAAGGAGCCAGTTTCTGCTTTATGGGAAGCTGGTCTCCTGACAGTGCACAATAGTTGTAGGGTTCAGTTTGTACATAATCCAGACCCACCCAAAGAAACTTTCACTAGGAGTGGCATCAAGCATGGATAAGAAATTGTGGAAGTTCTCTCAGGTTCTACCTGAACAATACCCAGGTCCCAACGGAAACAAATTTGGAGAAGCCCCTTGTCACCATAGAGGATGGGAAGCTGAATGTCAGCCAGCAGAAATTTGTTGTTGTTGTTAGTTGCGAAGTCGTGTCCGACCCATCGCGACCCCATGGACAACGTTCCTCCAGGCCTTCCTGTCCTCTACCATCTTCTGGAGTCCATTGAAGCTTACGCCTGCTGCTTCAGTGACTCCATCCAGCCACCTCATTCTCTGTCGTCCCCTTCTTCTCTTGCCCTCCATCTTTCCCAGGATCAGGCTCTTCTCCAGTGAGTCCTTCCTTCTCATTAGGTGGCCAAAGTACTTGAGTTTCAACTTCAGGATCTGGCCTTCTAAGGAGCAGTCAGGGTTGATCTCCTCTAGGACTGACCGGTTTGATCGCCTTGCAGTCCAGGGGACTCGTAGGAGTCTTCTCCAGCACCATAATTCAAAGGCCTCAATTCTTTGGCGCTCGGCCTTTCTTATGGTCCAACTTTCACAGCCATACATTGCAACTGGAAAAACCATGGCCTTGACTATACGCACTTTTGTTGGCAGGGTGACGTCTCTGCTTTTTAGTATGCTGTCTAAATTTGCCATAGCTTTCCTCCCCAGGAGCAAGCGTCTTTTAATTTCTTGGCTGCAGTCCCCATCTGCGGTGATCCCAGCAGACATACGTAGCTGCAAAAAAGGCAAAGGCAGTTTTATCAATAGAACCATGGTTTTCCACAGCTGCATCAATACATTTGAGGGTGACTCCGAACTTGAATACACGGCTAAATAGCTCTGATTGAGGAGAAGGGGGGGGGGAAGGTTGCTTTCGCCCAGGTTTGTTCTTATAGAGGTCGTAAGGTGAGTTACCTTGTCAACGCCTCAAGCCATCAATCACGTGGATGGCATATTACATTTCTGAGCATGGGGGAGTGACATCCCATCAGGGACTGTTCTAAATGAGTCGTGATAATCAGCTCCTTTTATAAGCTTAGTTTGGATTTGGCTGTCTCTCTTTGTGGGGGGGAAGAATGCTCTTGTCCCATTTTTCTGAAGCTTCCTTCAGGAATCCAAGCTTTTTTCTAGACCCAAAGAAATTGGGGTGGGGGGGGGAGAGAAGACCATAGATACTTGGTGGTGGCTTACAGGTGTTAAATGGTGCTTTCCAGGGGGTCAATAGCAAGAAGAAATGGACTTCTGGAGGCAGTTGGTTGGAGATATTTCCTATTTTATTAACAACGTGAGCGTTCCTGCCTTTGAAGTTGTGCCACAGAGAGATAAGGTTGTAGAGTCTTCTCATGCTTGGTCTTAGGAATGTCAGTGGTTTCATCAACATTTCAATCTCCCAATCTGGTGAACAATTGACAATTGCTTGTGCACCTGCCTCGAAGGACAAGTCTACTGCATGGAGTGGAACTCTGTCATAAGGCAACCTGGACGGTTCTTCCTCTGCACAATGGATCCAAGGACTTCTCTCAGATGTACTCTTTCTAGAGTCTCAACATGTTTTTTTACATCGTGGTGACCAAAACTGGGTGCAGTATTCCAAGTGTGGCCTTACCAAGGCATTGTAAAGTGGTACTAACACTTCAAGTGATCTTGATTCTCTCCTTCTGTTAATGCAGCCTAGCACTGTGTTGGCTTTTTGGGCAGCTGCAGCACATGGCTGGCTCGTATTCAAGTGATTGTCCACTAGGACTCCGAGATCCCTCTCGCAGTTACTACTGTTGAGCAAGGTACCCCCTATACTACACCTGTGCATTTGGTTTTTCTTGCCTAAATGTAGAACCTTACCGTTGCCCGATCAAAGTCCTGGCCCTTCTTCCTTTGCCTCTTTAGCGCTGGTTGACCTCCATTCCATGCCTTTCCAGATCTTCTCCATATCCAGGTTGGGACAAAACTGAAGGGAATTTTTATCCCAAGAGAGGAAGAGAATCAGAAAACAATTTGGTTTCTGACCGATCAGCAGAGCGACTCAGAGCTAGACATATTCCTGGGATTATCTTGCATGTCATAGCTGCTCTCCAGTCACTTTAACAATCACTCAGAGGAATGATATAAAATATCACTTTTTTACATACTTGAAATAATAGACTGTTTGTCCCCTGATTCCTGGATGACTGAGGCTCTTTAACTCCCTGAAACGGGATGCCGTCTCTTCCCTTAAAGCTCTCGAGAGAGAGAGAAAAAAATGTTGACAAAACAGGCAATTTTCTGTAATTTCTCTGCAAACTTCTGTCATCGGGGAGAGGGGGCCTGGTCGCCCCACCCGTTTTCAGATAACACCGCCAGGTAACCTTTGACATTTCGGCTCTCCCTGGCTTCGAAGCATCCTGTAAAGTGTAACAGTTGTGTCTTTCAGCCCTCCAAAGGCCAGCCAACAATTTCGACTTCGGCCCACTGAAGGCGGCCTTTGTCTCTCCTTCCCCGAGAAGGGATAAGAAATGCGGTTAATAGCTGGAGAGTGGGTTAATCAGCAAGTGCTATTACCCCACCAATATTGGGAAGGATGACAGAGTTATCAATAACTCGGCCCGCAAGTGAAGTAGGAGACCTGATAAGGGGAACTTCGGCTTGATCCCGGCTTGGCTTAAGCGCTCATTTAAAAGGACAAAAAAAAAAAGGAAAGAAAAAAAAAAGAATGGCAGAACTGTTTCTTTTTCTCCCCCCCCCCCCCTTTCTTCACCCCATGCCAAATCGTGGGCAGCCAAGAAGCTTTTGTATTCTGTGTGTTTGTGTGTGCAGGAGGAAAGTATATTTCCCTCCTTTCGCTTTCCTGGATGTACAGCGATTCTGCGCTTTAAAAAGAAATAAAGGATAGAATGTGGAACGGGGAATAATAGGGTGGGAAAGGACCCTGGAGGTCCTCCAGTCCAACCCCCCCACCACCCAAGCAGGAGATCCTGTACCTTTTCAGACAAATGGCTGTCCAGTCTCTTCTTAAAAACCTCCAGTGATGGAACAGCCACAACTTCTGGAGGCAAGCTTGTCCTCACTGTTAGGAAGTTTCTCCTTAGTTGCTTCTCTCCTTGATTAGTTTCCATCCGTTGCTTCTTGTCTTGCCTTCTGGTGCTTTGGAGAATAGCTTGACTCTCTCTTCCTTGTGGCAGCCCCTGAGATATTGGAACCCTACCATCATGTCACCCCTAGTCTTTTCTTTTTGCTAGACTAGACCTACCCGATTCCAACAGTTTATATGTTTTAGCCTCCAGCTCCTTAATCATCTTTGTTGCTCTTCTCTGCACTTTTTCTAGAGTCTCAACATCTTTTTTATATCGTGGCGACCAAAACTGGATGCAATATTTTTTCCTAATAATGCTTTCACTTTCCATGCTGTCTGTGCTTCATTAATTCATTAACTACATTAAAAATCGCCCCAACCAAGCATCTTGTTCCAAGATTAGCTTTCCTGGTTGAATAAGAAGAGATTTATTTTATTTTTTCCCACAGATAGACAGACATGGATAAACCAGCTTCCTAATCCCATTTTTTGAAACTGAGCGATTTCTTGATACAGCCTGAAGGGACGTTGCATTCAAACACAGCTCTGTCTTTTAAGTCTGCTTATTTTTATCAGTTACTTGATTGGAGTTTGGTTACTAATGCTGGACTCACAGGAACTAAAGCCAAACAAGAATATTTTCTCAAGCCATTACTCAAAACTGCTTAGGCTAATATTTCCCAACGGCTAAATAGTTTTAACGAGCTCAGGATTTTCTCTCTGATGTTTAGAAGCCACATACCAAGACACTGGAGAAGGGACAGCTCTTTCCAAGCTGGGTCTTTTTGAAATGATGTGCAATCTCTTTGTGCCTTGTTTTTGTTTTGTTCGTTTTTTAGAAGAGCAGACTTTGGAATACTGCATCCAGTTTTGGTCTCGCCACGATATAAAAACAGATGTCGAGACTCCGGAAAGAGTGCAGAGAAGAGCAACAAAGATGATTAGGCGGCTGGAGGCTAAAACATACGAAGAACGGTTGCAGGAATTGGATATGTCCAGTCTAATGAAAAGAAGGACTAGGGGTGACATGGTAGCAGTCTTCCAATATTTGAGGGGCTGCCCCAAAGAAGAGGGAGTCAAGCTATTCTCCAAAGCAGCTGAAGGCTGGAAACCTGGATTTATCTGAGCTTTTTAGATCAATCTTGGAAAGTTGGCCGGACCCAAATCAATTCATTACTTTCCTAGAGGGTATTCCCATATCACCCCGCTCCTGTCCACTGCTTTTTTTTAAAAGCTGCTTTAGACATACAACTCAGCCTTTGCAGTATAGACAAGCACACTGCCTCAATATCCTTTGCAGGCTGACCTCTCAAAATAAAAAAATGCTTCGGTAAAATAAGCCCGCACTTCTACTACAGAGTTCTTTTTTTTCTATCAGAATGTTCTGTGTTTGCCCTTTTGTCCAGCACATCTCCCGTCTCCAAGACTTCCCCGAATCCATTTTGCAAAACGCACGTCCTCCGAGCATGACACCCCCTGCTCCATCTTCAAATTACCTTTTTTTATTGAAATCAATAAAAAGAGAGAGAGAGAGAGAGAGAGAGAGAAGGTGGAAGGTGAGTGTAGGAGAGAGACCAAAGTATCAAACCGAAGGCTGGCTGCTTTGCTATAAATGCGTTATTGGGGAACGACCAATGAGAGGGGCTTTTAAATGTCCAGCCATTGATTTTGGTGCAAGATGGAATATAATAATCAACGAAAAGATGTCACATCCATACTTTTTTGGCCAAGATTGCATTGGAGAAAAAGTCAATCTGGGGGACTTATTGCCAGATGTTTGTTGTATCAGAGGCAAGGAGAAAGGAGGAAAAAAACACGTGTGCATATGTTTTGAACAAAAGTCTTTAGTTGTTGTTTCAGTTAGCATTACTCAAATAGAAATAATTGTCCATTTTCTTCATCTGCCCCCAAGGGAGAGGACAAAGGGGGGAAAGGGGGAAAAAAAAACTGGGTGAGAGAGGATTTGGAGAGTTGAAAAAATAATAAAGAAGGAGGAACGAAAACCACTGGTGGCTGAATTCTTAGGCTATCATTATCTAAATGATTTTCTTTGATGCCCTCGCATTGAGGAATCCAAGAGGAGATTGGAAAATACCTGAACTCTGATGTGGAGAGGCCAAAGATTGCATGCCTTTGGCCACAACAATGAACATGCTTCTTTGCCATCAACATTTTGGACAATCTAGAATCCTAGGGCTGGAAGGGACCTTAGAGGTCTTCTAGTCCAACCGCCCCCCCCCTGCTCAAGGCAGGAGATCTTATACCATCTCGGTCAAATGGCTGTCCAGTCTATTTTTGAAAATCGGTTCCACTGGTTGGTTGTTCTCACTGACAGGAAAGTTTTGTCCCAAAGGTGCTTTTCCTTTCTTTGGTTTTCCTTGAAGACGTTCCGCTTCTCATCCAAGAAGCTTCTTCAGTTAGAACTGAAGAAGCTTCTTGGATGAGAAGCGAAACGTCTTCAAGGGAAAACAAAGTCCAGCTGCCTCTTGAAAAAGCACTTTTGGGACAACCATGACCTGGATGATGGAGAATCTCCATAGGCACAAGGCAAGTTTTCCCATCTTTGATCTACTGTTTCACCACCATTTCGACACCATGCATTGCTAACATCTCCCTTCAAATCCAAGAAGCACCTGCTTCCAATTTTAAACCCCCCCCCCCAGGTGTGAACATCCCCAAAAGCAGGGGTGCTTGGTGTCCCACACTCTATTCCCAAGCTCCTTGTCATTGAGATCCCTAACTTCCCGTTCAGTGTATGATTTTTCATCACTGGACCTATATTGGCCAAATTAGATTTACTGTCTTGGTTTCTTACAAAATTACACGGATAGTGCTGTTCTCATTCCTCTCCAGGATAGTAAAAAGCAATAAAATTCTTGCAGATTTCAACAGCGGGCAATTCAATAAAAAGCTATGTATATTTTATAAGGAACAATAAAAAAAATAAAGTCTAGCGTTGGATCGTAAAGAGGTGGTGGAAAGCACGATTTTTTTTTATTTTAATTTTTTTGTAGTTGAGCATTGTTTTCTGGTTTGGAACGGCAATAGTTTTTACCTACCAGGACCGGCTCAAGGTCATTTATGGAACCAGGAAATGTGCAAATCGACCAATTTCATTGAACTTTGTTCCTGTTTTCTCCCTCTAGTTCCTCACAAGTTTGTAAGCAAAAGTTTGAACAGAAATTCACATGTACGTTTCTATGCATTTTTTCCCCTAACAAGTCCTTTTATAGTAACTTCTTCTGCCTTTCTCTCTCTATAAGACACAACTTGGGCACATTAAGGATTTTATTGCAAAACTCTCTGATGTTCAAAGACCTCTGACGTTCATTAAGTAAAAGCTAAACTCCTACAACATCTTGGTTAATCCTTCTTTTCTTTGCAACAAGGTGGAAAAACTTAGCATCTGGATATGTATGCATTTTAGCCCTTTTCCAATCAACGGTACATTAAGACAATCTTCATTGATATTTTTGGTCTTTGTCTGTCTGTCTGTCTGTTTGTCTGTCTGTCTGTCTGTCTGTCTCTGTCTCTCTCTGTGTCTCTCTCTTGATTTAAGAAGGAGCTGGCTGCCTGTTTAATGCAATAAGAAGAGATCGTCCATCTGCTTTTAGTTCTGCAATGTTTTGCTAAGGTCCGTTCTTATTTCCGGGGTCAGGAGATTCCCTTATGAACTCTGATACTTATCTGAGAAGTCATTTTTTTTCTGGATCTGCTTAGAAAGCCATTCAGTCATGCCACCTTGGCTGTTGAATATGGTACGGTATTTTAACATCTTTTTTTTTCCCCTTAGAACTTTTTCCCAACTAGCCAAATACGCAGGATTCGGTTATGGTTCAACATCTTATAGGAATCTACGAAAAAAGGCATAAGAAAGTTGTGTTGTGTTATGATACTGCCAGGCCCCAAAGAAAAAAGTCCTAGCACCTTAGGGCAGGTGTAGCAGCCACAGCGGCCATAATGAAG
This sequence comes from Azemiops feae, assembly GCA_023970755.1. Classification (NCBI taxonomy): domain Eukaryota; kingdom Metazoa; phylum Chordata; class Lepidosauria; order Squamata; family Viperidae; genus Azemiops; species Azemiops feae. The sequence continues at coordinate 87,424 of JALGBA010000952.1, forward strand.
AAGTCTGGAGAGCCGTCATGATGGAAACAACCACAAATTCATGTTTTTGCTGACCTAGGAAAGAGAATTCTCTCCCTGAATTTTCTTCTGGGCTTCCAAAGCAACACAGAATGGCTGAAGTTGAATAAGAATGGAAACGGATCCCACAAAACTTCTCTTTTTAAGTCTTCTGCCTCCTGCATCCAGTTTTGGTTGCCACAATGTAAAAAAGATGTTGAGATACTAGAAAGAGTGCAGAGAAGAGCAACAAAGATGATCAGGGGACTGGAGGCTGAAACATGCGAAGAACGGTTGCAGGAATTGGGCATGTCTAGTCTAATGAAGAGAAGAACTAGGGGTGACATGATAGCAGTCTTCCAATATCTCAGGGGCTGCCACAAAGAAGAGGGAGTCAAGCTATTTTCCAAGGCGCCTGAAGGCAAGACAAGAAGCAACAGATGGAAACTAATCCAGGAGAGAAGCAACCTGGAACTAAGGAGAAATTTCCCGACAGTGAGAACAATTAATCAGTGGAACAACTTCGCCTCCAGAAGTTGTGGGTGCTCCATCACTGGAGGTTTTCAAGAAGAGACTGGACAGCCATTTGTCTGAGATGGTCTAGGGTTTCCTGCTTGAGCAGGGGGTTGGACTAGAAGACCTCCAAGCTCCCTCCCAACTGTGTTATTCTGTTATACCCTAAGAGAATGTGACATCCATATATTGGGGTTTCCCATTCAGAAATCAAACGCGAGAGACAGCGTTCACCTCCCTCCAAAGCCTTTTGCTGCTTCTGTTTGCTTGATTTGATTTTTACCCCGATGCTCCTTCGGCACTCCCGCCGACAGCTTGAGAACCGGAGGTCATTCCTCTCCACATCTGGAGCTCATGGACTTCTATCTCCCTTTGAGGTCCACATTCTTGACCTGGTTTGTTCCTGGGGGAACCGGTTGTTTACCAGTCTCTCTCTCCAGCCCTGGGACAGGAGTGCCTCAAGACAAGTCGTCTCCTTCCGCCCACCTCCTCATCTGGGTTTGAAGCTTCTGTCGGTCCAGGTTCAAGGAGTGCTGCCATCCCCTCCCTGCCCTGGATGGGAGGGGGACTCTGCATCTGTTTCCTATTCTGAGATCTTGCCCTCTCTCTTTCTCCAAGGGTCTCCTTTGATATCTTCTTTTAAAGTTTGTTCCTTTTGTCAGTGGGTGGCTGTTACGAGGTGTTAACATGCATCGAACAGATTCTGGATCTCTGGTGGCCAAAGGAGAGATTCCACAAAGTCTATTGTATCCAGTTGTTTATCTGGGCATCTCTTTTTCTTTCTTTTTTCTTTCTTTCTTTCTTTCTTTCTTTCTTTCTTTCTTTCTTTCTTTCTTTCTTTCTTTCTTTCTTTCTTTCTTTCTTATAGATAGATGGAGAGAGAGAGAGATGATAGATGATAGATGATAGATAGATGATAGATAGATAGATAGATAGATAGATAGATAGATAGATAGATAGATAGATAGATAGATAGATAGATAGATAGATAGATAGATAGATAGATAGATAGATAGATAGATAGATAGATAGATAGATAGATAGATAGGCAGGCAGGCAGGCAGGCAGGCAGGCAGGCAGGCAGGCAGGCAGGCAGGCAGATAGATGAATATATAGATGACAGAGAAAGAGAGGATAGATGATAGATAATGATAGACAGACAGAGAGATGAGAGAGAGAGAATTTCCTTTGATTCAAAAAATAGATTTTGGATTTTATTCCTCATTTAATTTTATTTACAGTATTTACTGTCCCCGTTCAATATACGGTCAAACAATTTAGACAAATGTCCTTGAGTTCTGTATATCTCATAAATCGGCAGGCTTTTTTTTAAAAAAAAATATCGGGTTATATATGGGCGTTTCTATGAGCCTGCTAATTTAAACCAGGGCATTGGTTAATGTGGATATTTTCTTGAACCGATACTCCTAGAGATGTTACGCGCTTCATTTTTCATGCTCCGTTTCCTAGAATCGGAGGGTTCGCAGGGCTAAAATCACAAAGAAGTTGAAAGATTGAGACACAGCAGAGATGAGCAGTAAACCAGAGAGTGATACGGGGGTTAATGTGGGCTCTGCTATCCATTCTTTCAATCGTTGCCCTTGGATACCAGGAGACGATTATCCACAGGCAGGAAATTGCGTCTTGGGGAGAACGGTCCCCATTTCTTGGAAAAATTTAGAGCTTGACATGATGCCCTGCATTGTCACACACACACACACACCAAAGTTCACCCTTGCCAGAAGCCATGCTCCACAGACCCTTCTAAAGTTGGCAGGGAAAGGAAGGAAATACAGAAAGGATGCTACCTTATATGACATCAAATCATCGATAAAGGAGAGGCACTAGCTACATTTCCACATCTCTCCAGTGGCTTCATGGTGGTTACATGCTAGCCAGTCAGTGAGAAAGCAATTCCACAGTCCTCCTACCTTCCTTCCTTCCTTCCTTCCTTCCTTCCTTCCTTCCTTCCTTCCTTCCTTCCTTCCTTCCTCCTCCTCCTCCTCCTCCTCTTCTTCTTCTTTTCTCTTCTCTTCTTATTTCTTCTTCTTATCCTCCTCCTCCTCCTCCTCTCTCCTCCTCCTCCTCCTCCTCCTCCTCCTCGAAGCCCACTCTCTTCCAGCAGTGACAATGTTCCCTAGTTGGGTGATGAAACTTCTACAAGAAAACAACCCAGCTCAGAGACCCCTCCACAAATTGTCTCTTCTGTTGGTAGTTAAACGTCTGAATGGATCGAAAGAGACATGCGTGTTGATGCACTTGGCAGTAAGACATCCTTCCCCCACCAAAATAATAATAATAATAATAATAATAGTAATATAGACCCAAAGCCATTTTTAGGATCTTCAAGCTATTGACCCCATTTGATGTAGGGGAAAGAGTGGCAGAACCTGGGGGTGGAATGAAAAGAGGGATCAGCCTAGAATCTCTACGTAGCCACCAGCAAACTTCATCCAACTCCCTTGAATTCCATTGAGCTTTATCTAACTCCTAGCAAGTGTGAATTTGAGAAGATTCCCCAGCATAGGCATGAGTAGCTGTAGATCACTTGAATGGGTCTTTCACACCTGGACCTGAGTTCTCATGCCTGACATTCACTGCATCGTGGCCAAAACTCTAGTCCTTGAAGCGTGGCAGACATTGGTTGAAGAAGCATCTTCTTCCTAAAACTCAGCCTGGCAGTTAACTACCATAATTTTTTCCCCCTTTCCTCTCCCCGTTTAACTGTCTGCCTGCACAGCCAGTTGGATCCACCACATAAAACAGTCCTGACAAGCTCACATTTAGAGAACATCCAGGTCTGCCAGCAAAATTGTGCCAAGCGAACATCTTGGAGACGTCTGACTCAAAAGGTTTCCCTGCTGGCTTGTTAAGTGTTGGTTTGTTTCTTTTCTCCCATCCTTCCCTTCTCATCCTCTTCAGTTTTGCTTTTTTTTTTTTTCATTAGTTGCAAAGGAAACGTTGAAACGGCTGGACAGGATAATGAGCTTGTCTTAAGGAGAAGGTTTTGGCAAGAGGGGAGCTGGAGAGCCACACGAAAGGGCTTGGTGGGTTATCAGACTTCAAAACCATTTCCTTCCGTGCAAAAAAAACACACACACTCAAAAACAGCGTGGCTCTTTTCTAGCCTTTGTCTTCCCTCCCTCTCTTTTTTTCCCCCCTTTCTTTTTTAATCAATGTTTTGCACTTCTCTCGGCCCCTTTATTAAAAAACCACAGCAACAAAAGTTCGCCCGTCTGGTGCGTCATTCGGTAGCGGCCGCGAGCCCCGGAGGAAATTTTAAACCTGCCGTTGTAACTCAAAGTAATGTAGGACTCAATCTGTATCTGGGTGCAAAGTTGGAACAGAACTTGACCCGTTCTTGGAAAGTCGTGGTGGCCTTTCCGAGGAGCATCCAATTCCTCCAATCGATAAAGAAGAATAGGTGATAGTTGAAATGAGGGGTCCTTGGTGCTCTCATTTGTTTGTGGGGTGTTTTTTTTGGAGATGTCTCGTGACCCAACTAGATAACATCATCAATGCTAAAAGGGAGTGATGTTTGTGGAGAGGAGGAGGAGGAGGACTGTGGGGTCCTTGCTGCTCTCTGAGCTTGGTGGTTTTCTTGCAGACGTTTCGTGACCCACCTAGGTCACATCATCAATGCTATCTAGCTCATCCCTACCTACATCTAACACTGATGATGTGACCTAGTTGGGACATGAAACCACTAAGCTCAGAGAGCACCAAGGATCTCCAGAATATCTGCATGCGTGAGAGAGGGAGAGAGTGGATGGATGGATGGATGGATGGATGGATGGATGGATGGATGGATGGATGGATGGATGGATGGATGGATGGATGGATGGATGGATGGATGGATGGATGGATGGATGGATGGATGGATGGATACACGCATGCATGGATTAGTTTATTCCAGCTTAATATGTCCTTTAATTTTTTAGGAGATAGACACAAATAATTATGTCTCTCCCTGTCTTTAGGCCCAGTATTAAAGGCAGGGAGGCCTTTTGAGGCCCTGGGTCCCCTGCTTTGTTGCCCACATTTTACCTATGCGTTTCCATTTCATTCAGCCATATATATATATATATATTATACTTTTTTTTACTTCTAGGTCTGTACAGGCAGGTGGTAAGATGCGCCCAGAACTCAAGGCAAGAGAGAGCAATTTCATTTTCATTTCATTCCCTACCTTCTTTGGACGGAAAGGAAAGAAAGCCAGATAACTGCATTTTCTTTCTTTCTTTCTTTTTTTAAATAGTAATAAAAATGCATTATTGGGACAGGCAGCTGGGTGAGCCCTTCCCCCCCCCCCTTGGTTTATCTAAAATCTTCCCTTTTGCAAATATAAAACATCTCGCCCAGCCGCTGGAAGGACGACTGGGGGTCTGAATCCTGCTTCTGTGCAGGCGGGGAGGCAGGTGGCTTATCTCTCTTTGTACTGTGAAGAATGGAGTTAATTTGAAGAGAAAAGGCGCACGGGAGGAGTGGGCAGGCGCTGACAGGGCCGCTGCACCCCGGAGCCCCCGGCCACCTGCAGAAGTCACTTCTGCCGGTAGCCTGGCACTCAAAAACAAGCTCTGATTGTTAATTCATCTCCCTATCGGCTCTCGCAATCTTTTTTTTTTTTCTTCTTTTCCTCGATTTGTTTAAGGCAGAGCTCACAAAGTATTGTCTGTTTGCGGGGGGGGGGGCGACGGGACACAGAAATAGTTTGCGTGATCCGGGGTTGGATTCGTTGCCTTCAAATCCCCGGGTTTTTCTGCAGCTGGCGCTTCTGGAGAGCAGTCATCCCGACTCCTTGTCCCGGTTGGCGAGAAGTCATGTCACTCAGAACATAGGCTGGAAGGAACCTCCAAGGTCTTCTAGTCCAACCCCCTAGTCAAAGCAGGAGACCTTGTACCATCCCAGTCTTAATGGCTGCCCAGTCTATTCTTGAAAGTCTCCAGCGATGGAGCACCCACAAGCTGTTCCATGGATTGATTGTTCTCAATTTCTCCTTAGTTCTACGTTGGCTCTCTCTTCAATGATCTTCCAGCCATTGCTTCTTGTCCCGCCCTCTGGAGCTTTGGAGAATCAGTCGATCCCTTCTTCTCTGGGAGAGCCACTCGAGGACTGGAAGATGCTATCCTGTCACCCCTAGTCCTTCTCTTCAATAGGCTAGACAGGCCTCCCTCCTTCAACCATGGTTAGAGCAGTGGTTAGAATGCAGGCTAATTCTGTTGACTGCCAACAGCTCAGCAGTTCGATTCTGAGCGGCTCAAGGTTGACTCAGCCTTCCATCCTTCTGAGGTCAGTAAACTGAGGACCTGGCTCTATCTTGTCTGTAACCAACTAACTAGAGTTTAGTCAACAAATGATCCTCGTAAGCAAGGCGTTGCCGTGGTGCTACATGTTGATTCACCCTGATCTCCAAGCCACAATCACAAGGGCAGGCCTACGTCAGTCGATTGTCTGAAAAGAGCGTAGGATCTCCCTCTACAGCAGGGGGGGGGGTTGGACTAGATGACCTCCTTCCCACTCTGATTACCTTACCGGCTTCGTGAAAGTCCAGCTGTCCTGAAACTCTTCATCCCCAAAAGGGGGGCTGTTTGGTTTTCTTTTTCAACATTTCTCCAGCCAGCAAGCCCTCAGCAAGTTACAGAGCAAGTTTGCACGCGGTGATAGATGAGCCTTTGATTAAAAACAACCAGTTGGAATCTTTATGAATAGTTTTAATCGCCAATCTCGAAGGTCACCCAAGCAAAGTTATTTTTCCCTTCACTCCTTTGCAGCCAGGTGTTCCTCTCTTTTTTTCTTTTTTCTCCCCCCCCCCCTTTGGAACAAATTTGCAACCCGTTGTATACCAGGCACTCTCTAATACCGGAGAGAGAGAAAAATCAGAGCTGGCCATCAGGGTGAAACTCGCCGGCTGCTTTGGCTTTTCCATCTTCTTTAAGTCAATATTCCACACATCTTGCCAATTTCTTGTCAGCTACTGACAAGGAGATTTCCAGACTGCGGTGTGACAAGTTAATTAAAAAAGCCAACAAAAGGAAAAAAAAGAGAGAGAGAGAGAGAGAGAGAGAATCACAGATCAGAGGAAACTAAACTTACAAGCTGGATTAGTCATTGGCCGGTTGGGAATAGACGCTGTGCCCAGTTTGAAGACTTTTTAAGAATCGGGGGTTTCTTTTTTATTACCTTGCCCCTTTCTTTTCAGTGAAGGCTGGCAGTTTAGGAATAAGAGTCGGTTGCGTGGATGGATTGTGTGTTTTACCACTCACGCTTAAAGGTTTCGGTCCATTTTCCTGCGAGAGAGAAACATAGCAAAATGGATATTTCTCAACCAGGCACAACTAGATTTCGTTTGAGTCCCCCCCCCCCCTCCGTAGCTTCCCCGCAGTTTTAAAATCCTGCTGACAAAAAGTCAAACATAAACACTGTGCAGTGAGTTTTGAAATAATTCTGGAGGTCACGCCATCAGCAAAGCGTTGATGAAGTTTGGGTTCTAAGGCTGCGTAGCTTCAGACTAACACGTTGTGCAAACCCAGCCGTTGTGGTCTGCAAACCGTTGATGGTAAAGAGTATGAACAGAATAACACAACTGGAAGGGACCTTGGAGGTCTTCTAGTCCAGCCCCCTGCTCAAGCAGGAGACCTTATATCTTTCTAGGCAAGGGGCTGCCCAGTGTCTTCTTATAAACCTCCAGTGATGGAGCACCCACGACTCCTATTATATTAAACTAGCCAACTGTAATTTATTTAATCCACCTTTGTTAAATCAGGTGCCCCGTGTAATCCCAGCCCAACCTTTACACCCATAAATAGTATTCTAACAATTTGGAGCCTACTAATTTTTATAGTTCCTTAAGATACAAATCAACAAAGCAATAATAGTCCATTGCTCTTATTATATATCTCTATCTCTTTCTGTCTCTATCTCTCTCTATCTCTCTATTCATCTCTATCCATCTCCATATCTATTATCTATCTATCTATCTATCTATCTATCTATCTATCTATCTATCTATCTATCTATCTATCTATCTATCTATCTCTCTCTCTCTCTCTCTCTCTCTCATTATCTATCTATCTACATCTCTCTATCATTATCTATCTATCTATCTATCTATCTAACTATCTATCTATCTATCTATCTATCTATCTATCTATCTATCTATCTATCTATCTATCTATCTATCTATCTATCTATCTATCTATCTATCTATCTATCTATCTATCTATCTATCTATCTATCTACATTACTTAATTTGCACAAAATAAAACAGTATAACTCCAGGGAGTTGCTTCGCGACAGCACCCCGTTTGCGGTAACCAAATTCTCCTGCATTGTATTCTCGCGTTTCACTGATGATCCCACCGGGTAATGGGGAAATCAAAAACAGCCAGTCACCAGAGTGACACAGCGGAGATTAATGTCAACTTTTATCTGTCACTTTGACGAGCTCTCCCGCGCAGGCATGAAATTTTAAAGGTGCCGTGTCAAAACAAAATGAAAAAGCAGTAATGTCCTCAATCTAGCATTCTCAGAGGGATAGAGAGGGATAGAGAGAAATCAATTTAACGATCAAGAGCTGGGATAGTTGACTTAATCCTACTGCCTCCTTCCATCACTCACTTCTATTTTTTTTTTCTTTCTTCCTTCCTTCCTAATGCACAGCTTGGAGATCCTTGCGAGTTTCATTTCTTGACGCTAAATCCCAAAATGATGGAGAAAAGCAGAAAGGGGGAGCCAAGTTTAAAGCAGCTTGGAAAAAGAACTAATTTGCAAAACGGTAAGGTGAGAACAAAACAGTGTTTTCCCAAGATTGCCTGCATATACCCTACGTCAGCCTTGAAAATGGTCCTCCTTATGACACTGTTTTTTTTCTCTCTCTTTAATATACATAGAGGGGAGGAAAAGTACAGATGTGAAACTTAATCTATCCCAATCCTCCACTCCGTTGAACCGTCTTCCCTTGTCGAAGAGTCTCCAGATGTGCTGGGACTACAACTTCCAGAAATCCTAGGCAGTAGATTTGTTCCTTTCTCATTGGCATCCAGCACATCTAGAGGTGACCAGGATGGTAAAGAATCACTAGTTCTATTTTGATTTCCCATCATGCCCTAGCAAAGCATTGCCTTGAGGCATTGTGGGACAGAACATGTCCCTCTTCTGTTCAAAACAAAACCTCCAGATACAGGGATTCCCAAGAAGGCAACTATTATCCAACTTTCTTGGGCAATCTCAGTTTCTGAGGAATAGCTGCACCCTGAAAAGGGAGCAAGGAAGAAGAGAGAGCAAGCTTTAAAAAAAAATGGGAAATGCTTGGCTCTCTTTGAACTGCAAATTGCTGCAGCGCATTAAATATTAAACAAAATGCACTCTCTGGTTTTTTTGTAATTAAAACTCCTATTTCATATTTCACAGGTCACTATGGAAAGGCTACAGGGTAATCTACAAAGTTTTGGGGGGTCCCTTGTTTGAGAACAAAGTCTGTGAAGAAAAAAAAAGGAAGAGTTTTTCTTATCATCGTTGTTTTGACACACCCGGCTCTTAATTTCTTCTCTCTTCTCCGCTTTAAATTGCAAGTTCCTCGTTGCGGTATGTATATAAATGCTGTGCAGAACTCCATCTTACAAGAGCTCAGAATTTATTTATTTTTCCCCCCTTGTGTGAAAGGCCAGTTGTAAGCCACTTTTTTTCAGGACCGTTGTAACTCTGAACGGTTGCTAAATGAACGGTTATAAGTCAGGGACTGCCCATGGGACTTGCTCCCTTAAAGAAATTATCCCATTGTCGAAACGCACTAGCAACTGATATTCAAAAATCTTCATTTTGAGCATTCCCATAGGATGCTTCCCTGATTTACCACTGATCACCCAATCCCTGATTTCTTAAAATTGCAAACTTTGCATCTTTGTTCGAATGGCCCTTTTAACTTTAGTGCCATGCTAAAGGCTTATATTCAACAAGCCTGAGATTTTGCGGGACATTAACAATAGGAGCACACCATTACAATGTTCCTTGGTTTATCTAATTCTTATTTATTTGTTAAATAAGATCTCTACTTCTAATGCACTGAAGGCTGGAGAACAGGGCTAAAATTCTAAGAACATTTCTATATTAAGTGTTGGCAGACATGGGTTGGGGTTTCAGCGCCATCTACGGTTTGTTCATAACAAGGACAGTTTCTTTCTTCTCTCTTCCTTTTCCAGAAAAACTCCAGGCAGTTTTCTTCAGCATAATCAGCCGGGTGCTAGTAAGGTCTTCTTACCTGGTTCAGAGGACAAACCAAAATGTTTCTTAATTCTCTCTACGCATTCCCAGGCAGTGTAGTTTGTAAATGATGTTTAACATAATGTGAAGGCAACAGTGAAGGAAGGAAGGAAGGAAGGAAGGGAGGAAGGAAGTGTGGAGGAAGGAAAGGAAGGAAGGAAGGAAGGGAAGGGGGGAGGGAGGGAGGGGAGGGAGGGAGGAGGAGGAGGGGAGGAAGGGAGGGAGGTAGGGAGGGAGGGGAGGAGGGAGGGAGGGAGGGAGGGAGGGAGGAAAGGAAGGAAGGAGGAAAGTGGGGAGGGAGGAAAGGAAGGAAATCGGAATGGGAAGGAAGGAAGAAGAAAGGAAGGAAGAAAGAGAGAAGAGAAAGAAAGAAAGAAGGAAAGAACAAGAAAGAGAAAGAAAGAAAGAAAGAAAGAAAGAAAGAAAGAGAAAGAAAGAAAGAAAGAAAGAAAGAAAGAAAGAAAGAAAGAAAGAAAGAAAGAAAGAAAGAAAGAAAGAAAGAAAGAAAGAGAAATTTTTCATAGTCCTGTTGGAGATATAGTATGTTACTGAATAGTTTATATCCACCTCAAGAGGGGAAGGAAGGAAGGAAGGGAGGGAGGGAGGGAGGAAGGAAGGAAGGAAGGAAGGAAGGAAGGAAGGAAGGAAGGAAGGAAGGAAGGAAGGAAGGAAGGAAAACCCTTTACATGCTGGGCCATGACTGAAGCAGGCAAAGGCCCCGAACGTGCTCAGAGATGGGAAATTCTGTCGCTAGGGACCTTCTTCTTCTCAGGAAGAAACATGCCGCCACGAGACCAGAGACTCAGCTTCACAGCATGTGAGCCCAAGAGCAAATTCCCCAACACTTCCAAGATGTCAGAGGTGCAATTCGCAAGCTGAGAATAGATCAAAGCCTTACTTTGAACTCTCCAAAACAACAACAGCGAAAGGAAAAAAAGCCCATGGCGTTCCTGGGAGCATCTCCCCGTGCCAGGATCACAAAGTGCCTCTTTGATTGTCTTAATGAGCCAAGCTGGATTTCAACCCAGCACAGAGGACTGGCAGGTTCGAGGCAACAACCCCGCCAGCACCTCTACTCCTTCCTGAGCAGGCCAGGAAGCATCTGTGAGACGGGGGAGTCCCAAAACGAAGGCATCTCAGAGGCTTCCCGAATTAGACTGGGAAAATCTGGGCAACCCCAGGGCAGCAGCAGAGTTACGGAAAGGGATGCATCTGACGGCCAGCTGGATTATTTCAGGCCAAATGTTTTACCAATGGAAGAGAATACTTGCAGCTCTGGGTCAGGTCCTTGGCGCTCTCTGAGCCTGGCTGCTTTCTTGCAGATGTTTCAATACCCCACTAAGTAACATCATCAGTGCTAAAGAGGAGGAGGAGGAGGAGGAGGAGGAGGAGGAGGAGGAGGACTGTGGGGTCCTTGATGCTCTCTGAGCTTGGTTGTTTCCTTACAGACATTTTGTTACCCAACTAGGTAACGTCATCAGTGCTAAAAAGGAGGGAGGAGGAAGAGAACTCTGGATGCTCTTGAACTTGGTTATTTCCTTGCAGACATTTCATTACCCAACTAGGTAACGTCATCAGTGCTAGGAGTGGGGTTATGATTTGTTAATAGGCCAAGCCGTTTGCATATAATAGTAATATTACAAAGAACTTTCCTTTGTATGGGTCATACTTATCAATACTTATCCTATTAAAAATAAAAACAGATGCATTCGTGGAATATTTTATTTATTGGATCATGTAAAACGAACTATGTGCGGCCCAATGGATATTATTAATATATATATATATTTCATGGCGGGGGGAACAAAACCCCCTGCGTTTTGGTAACGAGAAGAGCAACCTTCTCAGAATCCAGCAAACCGCGTTGAAGCCCAAGCCATCTTCAATGTGGCAGAGTTACCCTGTGCTAAGATTGGGGGCGGGGGCAATAAATTTAATTAATTCATTAATTAATAAAATAGTCAAGAGCCCCCAAATGGGAGAAGCCTTTAAACAGCTTTAGCCCAGCCAGGCAGAATTCAGCTCTTCAGCCAGGAAGAGCCACTATTCCGAAACCGAAACCGAAACCAAACTTCCCATCATGCCCTTCTCCGTCGCCCAGAAATGGGCGCCTCCCAAAGAAGCGCTCGCGGGCGCCGGGTTGGACTCGGCCGCTCTTCCCACGCGGCTCCGCCCAGCGCTCTCCGCGCGCGCCGCTCTCTCCTCCCCCCCAGCGCTACTCTATCGTCCCGCCTTGAACTCTCTAGTCTAGGCTACTCTATCGACCGGAAGCGGGCGCGCGCGGGCCGGAAGCAGAGGCTGGCGCTTCCGGGTCTGCCTTCCGGAGCGCCCGAGAGGAGCCTCGGAGTGGGCGGAGGGGCGAAGGACGCGCGGCGGGGGAGGCCGCCCGCCCTGTGAGGGAGGCCCGGGGCCTTCCCGCCCAGGCAGGTGAAGGGGCGGCTCTCCCTCCCTCCGGGCGTGGGTGGAGGGCGGGAGGGGCGCCTTGGTCCCCGGGAGAGCCCCCAGGGGCAGGAGCAGTCTACCCGAGCCAGCGCTGGCGGGCCTTTCGAGGAGGGGAATGGATGCAGGCGCGTCTGCCTGGCTAGAGGAGGCTGGGAGGGACGGAGGGGAGGCCTGGAGGGAAGCAGGCGGCCCTGACAGATGCCCCGGGTGCTTTATTATTATTATTATTATTATTGTTGTTATTATTCACTCAATTAATCCTGCCTCTATTACTTCGCAAGTCACTCAAGGCAGCGGGCATACTTCACGCTCCCTCCTCCTCCTGTTTTCCCCACAACCATCCTGTGAGGTGGGCTGGGCTGAGAGAAAATGGACTGGCCCAAAGTCATCTGGCTGGGCTTTCGTGCCTAAGGCGGGACTAGAACTCACCGCCTCCTGGTGATTGGCCCAAAGTCACCCAGCCGGCTTTCATGCCTAAGGTGGGACTAGAACTCACCGCCTCCTGGTGATTGGCCCAAAGTCACCCAGCTGGCTTTCATGTCTTAAGGCGGGACTAGAACTCACCGCCTCCTGGTGATTGGCCCAAAGTCACCCAGCCGGCTCTCATGCCTAAGGTGGGACTAGAACTCACCGTCTCCTGGTGACTGGCCCAAAGTCACCCAGCCGACTTTCATGCCTAAGGCAGGACTAGAACTCACCGTCTTGTGGTTTTAGCCTGGGGTCTTACCATTAGACCAAACTGGCTCTCTTGAACTGGTGGTCAAGGAAGTGGGGGGGGGCAACCCCCCTCCGTAAGAGAGTTGCCAGTTCCATTCTGAGTTGGGGCTACAGAAGAGACTCTTGTAGCTCAGGGTTGAAACGCGGGATCCTCGGTGCTCTCTGAGCTTGGCTGTTTTCTTGCGACTTCAGTAACGCCGAAGCTTTTGCAGACGCTCCATGACCCAACTAGGTAACACCATCGGTGCTAGAAGGGAGTGGTGTGTATGGAGAAAGAGGATTGTGGGGTCTCTGTGCTCGGCTGTTTCCTTGCTCACCTCTCGTTACCCAACTTCGGCCGTGCCTGGGTGCCCTCTCAGTTTGCAAAGCCCTGCCTTTCCTGTCCTCCTGAAACGGGCGCTCTCTTCTCTTGCAGCACACGGATGACATGGAGCCTGCGGCGACCTCTTTCCGAGTCGAATTCCCCGACTTCTGCAACACCGTCCTGCAGAAGCTCAACCAGCAGCGGCAGCAAGGCCAGCTCTGCGACGTTTCTATCGTGGTCCAGGGTCACCTCTTCCGAGCCCACAAAGCCGTCCTAGCCGCCAGCTCCCCTTACTTTTGCGACCAGGTGCTCCTGAAGAACAGTCGGCGGATTGTCCTTCCCGACGTCATGAACCCCAGGGTGTTCGAGAACATTCTCCTGTCGACCTACACGGGGCGCCTGGTCATGCCTGCTCCGGAAATCGTCAGCTACTTGACGGCCGCCAGCTTCCTCCAGATGTGGCACGTGGTGGACAAATGCACGGAGGTGCTAGAAGGAAACCCTTCTGTCCTTTGCCAGAAGTTGAACCGAACTAGTGACCACCAGTCTCCAAGCAGCAGTAACTACCACGGGCTGGTGGAAGGCTTTGAGCTGGGGGCAGCAGGCCAGGCGGACTTCCGCAAAGTGCAGGAACTGAGGGACGGGGAAAACGAAGAGGAGAGTTCAAAAGATGAGCTGTTGTCCCAACTGACCGAACACGAGTATCTGCCTAGCAATTCTTCTACAGAACATGACCGCTTGAGCACCGGCATGACCAGCCAGGACGGAGAAGAGGGAGTCAGTGACAGTACAGACTATCAGTACGCCAGGCCTCTTTACAGCAAGCCCAGTATCATGTCTCACAAACGATGGATACACGTAAAAACGGAGAGGTTTGTTCAGGACTGTGAAGGAGTAGCGATGCATGGCTCCTACGATGAGCACCAGGTCTCGGAGTCCGCGAATGCCGTCCAGCCAGACCACCCTGTTCAGACCAGCATTGCTGGAGATCCCCGGGTCAACGATAGGAAGGTGGAAATGGAATTTGGGGATCCAGCCAACGAAGGCCACTACGACGAGCAAGTCGACTTTTATGGCTCTTCCATGGAAGAGTTCTCCGGGGAAAGGAGCGACGGGACTCTAAGCCTTCCGAGGCCAGAGGCTTCGGGTTACGGAGAAAGCTTAGACCTTCCCTCAGGGATCAAGGAAGAAAACGCCTTGTCTGGCTTTTCCACCACCGACAAACTTTATCCCTGTCAGTGTGGGAAGAGTTTCACCCACAAAAGCCAGAGGGACCGTCACATGGGCATGCACCTCGGCCTCCGGCCTTACGGCTGCGGCGTCTGCGGTAAGAAATTCAAAATGAAGCACCACCTGGTGGGCCACATGAAAATCCACACGGGCATCAAACCGTACGAGTGTAACATTTGCGGGAAAAGGTTCATGTGGAGAGACAGCTTCCACCGGCACGTCACTTCCTGCACCAAATCTTACCAAGCCTGCAAAGTGGAACAGAGCACGTCTAAAATGAACTAAGGGGGGTAAAAAAGGACGGGGAGAGAAAGAAAGGGAATCGAACGAACGACGGCGTGTTGCCCGGCCTTGGATCTGATGGCTTATTTGAGCAAGCAGAATGATTCCTGTCCCACGGCCTCGGGCCTGAGGCCTGCTGCTTTTAAGGTGCTTGGTTCCAGGACCCTCTCTTAAACTTAAAGTATTCCTGATGATTCCTCTCTTGAGACGGCAAACAGACCAGCAAGTTGGCAGAACGGTATTTTTTTAACGTACTTATAATCACTGCTGTTTAATTCGTACTTTGGGAACCTTTGGGTTCTCTTAAAAAGGAACTCCGAGGGGGCTTCTCGCTTTGGATTCATCTCAGCAGAATTCTGCTCGATATTTTAAGGTTCAGCGGGAATGTTCCTGCGGTGGGGTGGCTGTTTTCTTTGGGGGTGCCCCCGGGTTAGCGGTGTTTGAATTTAAGCCAGTAAACTAGGAGCAGAGGGTGAGGGAGTGGGTGACTTCCCCTCCCTTTCTCCAAAAGCACATGGCGAGATCATTTTCAAGTGCAAGATGATGATGATGATTATTATCCAATTTATTTGCCGTCTCTCTCGTGGTTCAAGGCGACTCTGAGAAGTTCTGTCCAACTTCTGAATTTCAAGGTCTGTCCGGCTTCTGAGTTGCCTTGGCTGGCTCTGTTATGTTTTCATGTGATGTATCGCGACGGACACTTTAAAACCTCACTTTCTTGTCCTCCCCTTGTGCCTAATGCAATAGTCAATCAAACCAGCCTCTTCTTTGGACGGTATGAAAAGGCCCCTCCCTCGTAGCTGAGACATCGTTTTGGGGGTCTATATTTTACCCGTCTGCTGCCAGGCCAGAAAGCAAACCACCTTTGGGGTTTGCGGTGTATCTGTAGTAGCCTCCATATTAACTCAGATTTGTTAAGAGCCAGGCTACAGAAACTACAGGTCGTCCTCAACTTACAACAGTTCATTTAGTGACCGTTCAAAGTTATAATGGCACTGAAAAAAGTGACCATTTTTCACTCTTTAACAACCATTGCAGCATCCCCCACGGTCACGTGATCAAAATTCGGATGCTTGGCGACAGACTCCTATTTATGACGGTCGCAGTGTCCTGGGGTCACGTGATCAACTTTTGTGATCTTCTGACAAGCAAAGTCAGTCACTTAAACAACCGTGTGACTAATTTAATAACTGCAGTGGTTCACTTAACAATTGTGGCGAGAAAATGGGGCGAAACTCACTTCACCATTGTCTCACTTAACAACATAAATGTGGGGCTCTGTTGTGGTCGTAAGTCGAGGACTACCTGTACTCTGTTCCACTTCCTTCCAGTGGTTAAAAAGTAAATAGCATCCTTGAAGCTTGGGCCCATATTCGGGGAACTCTTCTGCGTTTCTATAGCTGACGCTTTTCCTCCGCGGTGGATGCATTTTTCAGCTGCAGATTAATTTCAGAATTGGAAGCGGTTCCAGATCATTAATCAAGAATCGACGTTCTTTCTCACCCCAACTGTTGTTCAAGAGGGAGGCAGGCTGGGATGCTCAACACATTTGTGTTCCCTCTCATCTGTGTGCTTCCTTGACAGACTACTTACTACCCTGGATTCTTCTCCCCGTTTCCATCTGTAAACTTTGGAGAAAAGTTGAATCCGTGTTCCTTGTTTAGTTTGGGTGCTTCTCGACCTTGCCGGCTCTAAGATGGGTGGACTTCAACTCCCAGAATTCCCGTGCTGGCTGGGGAACGCTGGGAATTGAAGTCCACTCATCTTAGGATACAGAATGACAAGAGTTAAAAGGGACTTTGGAGGTCTTCTAGTCCAGCCCCCTGCTCAAGCAGAAGACCGTACAGTCTTAAAACGGCCAGGGTTCAGAAATAATTACTTAGGTAGATTCGCAAGAAAAGCTTCGAATTGCTCAAATTGTCTTTGCAGCTGATGTCTAATATATGCGCGTCTGACTTGGTATAATGGTAGCAGTGTAACCTAATCTCTTTTAATTAAATGTGCCCCCCCCGTTAAATATGTTTAAACCTATCAGGTGTTGGGGTTCCCTTGTCCCTTCCTGCTCTCTCCCCCCATGGATAATCTTTCAATTTCTCCCATAAGGCACTTCTTCAGTTGACCACAGGCACTTAACCTATGGATGGTCCACCTCAAATGTCCACCACGAACTCAGCCATACCCTTCGCTAGAAATGGCTGCCACTGACTTGAACTCTAGCAGGAATCTCTTTGCCGACACTGTAACTTGCTAATGTACAGAAAAGCACTTTGTATTTAAAGCAAAACGAAACAAAAAAAAAAAGTATAATATTTTTAGAACGTGTATATATATATACATACATATATATATATATATATTCCTTCTGGTTTAATTTCTAATTCATGTTGTCGGTCTGGTTTTTTTCTTATTTGAAATTTTATAAGAACGAGAAGTTTTTTGTTTACATAAGGATGGGTACTGGGTGGGGTGTGTTTTTTTGTGGAGGAAAAGTAAGATCCTAAGGATCTGTTTTTAAGTTCCGTTTCCAACATAAAATAGGAGCAAAAAAAATAAAATAAAAAAAGTCACTGCCTTAGAAGATCCTGTGGAGGCCTTTTCTCTAATCTCTCAGCATCTCCACATTATATAGCTTTGAGGGAAGGTGAGTTCCTGCACAATGGGAAGGCATCGAGAGAGGTCAGAATGGGAAAATGGAACAGAAAGCTAACACAAAAGACAGTTAATGCCACTTGGTTAGTGGGATTTAATGCAGAAAGGGATTGCGTGCACGTAACTCTCAACTTACAACAGGGACCGAAGTTACAACAGCACTGGAAAAAGTGTCTTGCGACCATTTTTCACACTTACAACATCCCCCATGGACACGTGATCGGAATTCAGGATCTGCCTGTGGACTTTTTAACACGTCGCTAAGATGCCAAGTAACAGAAACACCGAACTCTCTGCTGTCGTTTTCAGCACGGAATAAAACTTAAGATATTTTATCATCTGCCGGCAACAATTCCAGGCAGAATGTGTGTGCAATTGATAGCCCTCTCCTTCTCCTTTAGGGCAGATCCAGATGGCTGTCGCAATTAAGGAAAACTAAAAATGCCCAAAGTATAGAAATAGGTTATTCCCACTTAGGCCAGGATTCTGTGTGTGCAGCTAAGGGATAGCAATATGTATTCCCTCTCTTTTGTGGTAAATTCCATTTGTACATCTTCGTGATTGACTCGGTCTTGCAACTAATCCGGAAAAGGGTTTGTGGACAATCGTCGCGTTCGGCTTTGTGTGATAACAGTATATTTCGTTTTGAACCCGTCTTGCTAACACAACTAAATTTCTCTAGAATATACTTTCCTTTTGCGAGGAAGGAAACACCCCACGAATTTTACCTGCAGTTCTTTTTTTTGCAATTGTCACTTTCTTTTGGATATCTGCTGCTAAGCTGGGGTATCTTTTCCCCTCCGTTCTGGTGCAGTTTGGATAGTAATCCATGCTGCTTTCCTGCTGATCTGCAAAGGCAAAACTGCTGGGTTTGGGAAATCTTATTCTTATTTCTAATCCTTAAAGGATTTTAGAGGTATTAACCACAGACAACCCCCCCCCCCCAAGTGCTAAACAGGTGATTTCCCTGCACTTTGCTAACACAGCATGTTTCACAAATCCAGGACTGTAAATATTATATTGTAAAATTCGCCATTGGCCTCTTTGTTTTTTGTTTTTAAAGGGCATCTATGTTAAATGTGTCACGGGCAGATGATATTTCTAAACCTGAGAGTCTTATTTAAAAAAAAAAAGAAGATACTTGTTTTATCTAGAATCGTGGAATACTAAAAGCATCCAGAAAGGGTTTGTGCTTGTTTATTCAGATATGGATGAGTAGAATGGACAAATTTAGCTGCTAAGCCCCAACGGGGAAGGAGAGTTGGAGAATTTAAATGTATATTAACATTTTTGAAATGTTACATTGACATGCTTCTCCTTTGCTTGAAGCCTGCATCCTAAGTCGGTTATTGCTGCTTTTCCCCCCTAAAAAATATCTCCTCTTCTGGTTTTCTGCCATATTTCTAGAATAAATGTGATTGGGGCTTTTTGTTTTGTTTTTTTGCAAACAATGCAAACATTTGCCCGTTAAGCATTGTCACTTATAATATTTAGAACTGATTTATGAACCGCTATGTACTATATTGCAAAGGTGGGAGGTATAATTCTGCTGTCCTTATTACGTACAGCGTGATTTGTGTGACATTCCTGATTCTTTGTTTTCTTCTTATAGAAGAGTCTGTTGCTCTTTTGTATAACATGTTTTAATAAATGTTACCGGTATTTTGCCAAGCGTGTTTGTTTGCTCACCAAAGAAACACGGGTGGGAGCGGGTCTTACTGAATCTAACGGTGCCGATTTCTGAATAAATAGGGACCCGATTTGGGTTTAAAGAATTCAGAAATCTGGCTAAGAGTAGCATGCATTGGACAGGGCAGGCCAGTCCCTCGTCTGAAAGTCGGTGGGATCATCT
Source organism: Azemiops feae (assembly GCA_023970755.1). Classification (NCBI taxonomy): domain Eukaryota; kingdom Metazoa; phylum Chordata; class Lepidosauria; order Squamata; family Viperidae; genus Azemiops; species Azemiops feae. Next base: position 106,668 of record JALGBA010000952.1, read on the forward strand.
GATGAAGAAGCTGAAGCCCACTTGTGTTCCATCAAGTCAACTTCACACGGACGGAAGGCTTTTGCGGGGCAACGTCGTACAATCGTCGTCAGTGGCACTTAGCTGAACCCGGCAATCACAACAGATGTAATTTAATCGCTCCTTTTCAACAAGAGTATCCAAATTCAGCCATTTATTTTCAAAGCGGGTAACCAAATCTATCCAATCCCAGAGATATTTTCCCTGCCTACAGCTGTCATAACGGACTTGGCTTGAACGAATGTTTGCTTTCCAAACAAAACAGACACACTTCAACTTAAATCTGGCCTCTTGACTAAATTCCCCTCAAATTCAATCACGGCGCACAAGAATCGCTTTTTATTTCGATAACAAATAGGGAACATGTTTCTTTCAGACATGGCAAAAAATAGCCTATGCTGGGACCTGGGTAAATTATTCCTAGTGTGTGTTTCCCTGGTACACCTGACTTCGATCAAATGTGTGCAAAAATTAACAGGAACTTGTAAGCTGCTCGTTTTCACAAATCTTGTCCGCAAGCCCTGTTTAGGTGGACTGAGACAAAGATAGAAACACACAAAGTCAAAAATGAATTAACCGCATTATGGCTGTTTTCAAGAAGCCCGTTCACCCGTTGTTGATTTAAAAACTATTACCTCATAGAGGTAGCCCTTGACTTAACAACAGTTAAGTGACTGTTCAAAATTACAACAGCACTGGCAAAAATGACTTAGGTCCGTTTTTCACACGACCATTGCAGCGTTCCCCAAAGTCAGGTGCTCAAAATTCAAACGCTTGGCAACTGGCATGTACTTATGATGGTTGCGGTGTCCCGGGGTCACGCGATCCCCTTTTGCAGCCTTCTGACAAGCGACATCAATGGGGAAGCCAGATTCATTTAACAACTGTTTCACTAACTTAACAATTGCAGTAATTCACTTAAAAGGTTGAAAAATGGGGCAAGAATAAAATAAAATAAATGAGTCAGGGCCCAAACATCTGAATCTTGATCACATGATCACGGGGGGGGGGGAATGCTGCAAAGGCCGCAACTATGAAAAACGATCGTTAAGTCGCATTTTTCAGTGCCGTTCTAACTTTGAACGGTCACTAAACTAACCGTTGTAAGTCAAGGACTTCCTACATATTACGAAAGCGAGCATTATATATCTATACTTCTCCATCTGGAAGGAAGAAAAAGTTTTTTTTTAAAAACGAAAAAACAACTGCGTGCCATTTCCCCCCCCCCGAAAAGCAGAATATTTTTATTATCCTACCCCAAAAGATAATAAAGAGTCCACAGCACAGAGGTCGGCAGTGTAAACACCCTGCGCATTACTCAGTTGTGCCTCAACGTGTCAAGGCAGAATGACTTGTGAACTTATTAACCCTGCATCTCCCCTGGGGAAATAAAGTCATGAAGAGTTTATGATTCTAAGAATGGGAGATGCTGGGCTGGGTCAGTTCGTAAACTTTAGACCCCCGAAAGTAAAAAAACCTCTTCAATTAATTCCACCGCCCTGCAGAGGGGAACAGGGGGCAGCAGAATGGAAATCTCGATTTGGCACCCACCGAGGTGGGGGTCAGAAAAAGGGGTTCGCTCTGGAGTGGCCATAGTTTGTGGGAAGCAAGGCACGGTGGGTGTGTAAACCACCATGTATGGCTTACAGGTAGTCCTCCATTTACCACCGTTTGTTTAGTGACCAGTCATAACGGCACTGGAAAAAGTGATTTATGACCGTTTTTCACACTTATGACCGTCGCATCCCCAGAATTCAGACGCTCGGCAACTGACTTGTACTTATGACTGTTGCAGCATCACGTGATCTCCTTTTGCAACCTTCTGACAAAGTCAACGGGGGAAGCCAGATTCCCTCAACAACCTTGTTATGGACTTAATAACTGCAGTGATCCAATTAACAACTGGGGCAAGAAATGTGTTAAAATGGGGGGGGGAACGTGACAGCCGTCTCGCTTAGCGACATAAATGTTGAGCCTAATTGTGGTCGTAAGTCAAGGGCTTCCTTTAGTATGTTGCGCATTCTGAGTGATTCAGCAAACCCAATCTTATAAATGATATCCTGTCCCTAAGCAAATGAAAGCCACAGAAAAAGAAGAGGGGGGGAGACAAAAGAATAAAACACGTGTTGATCTGTGTAACAAAAAATAAATAAAATGTTTTTATTGATCTACGCTCTTCGTGTTTGTGTTTCTATGCCTCTGAAGGACGGCAGAACAGCTTTGATCACGTGGGTCATTGCAAACCTGCATGCATGGCTTGCAACCGAGGTCACCTCTCTTGACCCAGCATTCCCCAAATTCGGATTGTTTTATGCAAGAAAACATTGGTGCGAGCCTTACATGCAGATGGCTCCGGTTCCATCCTACCCAAGCATTAAAAACTGACTTGAAATATTCTAATCGAGACGCTGAGGTTCGCTAACCTCGCCTTCATTCTCTCAATTATTGTATTTTATTATTTTGATTTAGGATGCCGCTTCATTTTAATGCAAAATCCGGATTCAGATCATTAGACCTTCTCGGAGCAGGAGACAGAAACGTCCACTAGGGGCGCAAGGGAATCGACGTTGCGAGGCGCTCGCTCGCTCGCTCTCTCTCTCTCTCCTTGCGCATGCGCCCTCCATCCCGCGAAGGGGCGTGGCCTCGGCGCCTCCTTTCCCACTCTGGGCCTTTCTCCCCGCCCACCGCCTATGGCGCCCCGGAAGCGGAAGTGCGCGTCCCCCCCTCAAGCAGGAAGGGTGCGCTTCCGGGTGCTGCTGGCTGAGGGGAAGCGGCGGCGGCGGCGGCGCTGGCGGCGGCCGGGGGGAAAGCTGCACTCGGGCCAGGGCCGAGCTCCCTCCGGCGGGCCCGCCATGTGAGGAGACCCCGACGCCCCTCAGGTGAGGCGGGAGCGGGGAGGCTGCCGGGCGCTGTCAGACGCCTCCCGGCGGCTTTTCGGCTCGGGCGCTGCGGGCTGGGTCCGGTCCCGGAACGGCCTCTTGGGGCCCCTTTTCTTCCCGGCTTCTTCCTATCCAGGCGCCCGAAACCCCGTCCCGGTAGGCGAGCCTGGGCACTGGGCGGGGTGTCGAGCCCGGGTCCCCTCCCGGGAGGCACGTTTTATTTTTATTTTATTTTATTTATGTTTGTGTCCCGCCTTTATGGCTTTGTAAGTAACTCGAGGCAGCTAATACAGTTGATACTCCTTCCTCCTGCTGTTTGCCCCCCCCCAACAACAACAACGACCCTGTGAGGTGGGCTGGGCTGAGAGGGAGGGACTGGCCCAAAGTCACCTAGATGGCTTCCATGCCTAAGGCGGGACTAGAACTCACAATCACCTGGTGATTGGCCCAAAGTTACCTAGATGGCTTTCATGCCTAAGGCGGGACTAGAACTCACCGTCTCCTGGTGATTGGCCCAAAGTTATCTAGATGGCTTTCATGCCTAAGGCGGGACTAGAACTCACAATCACCTGGTGATTGGCCCAAAGTTACCTAGATGGCTTTCATTACTAAGGCGGGACTAGAACTCACCGTCTCCTGGTGATTGGCCCAAAGTCACCCAGCTGGCTTTCATGCCTAAGGCGGGACTAGAACTCACCGTCTCCTGGTGATTGGCCCAAAGTCACCCAGCTGGCTTTCATGCCTAAGGCGGGACTAGAACTCACCGTCTCCTGGTGATTGGCCCAGAGTCACCCAGCCGGCTTTTATGCCTGAAGCACAACTAGAACTCACAATCACCCACTTTCTAGTCTGGTGGCATTCATTAGTTTGCAGCTCTGCCCTCTTCTCTGGGTCTCCCAGTGACCTATTTTAGGACCTCCTCTTCGATCCAGAGCCAGCTGGGTGTAGTGGTGAAGGCACCTGGCTAGAAACCAAGAGATCGTGAGTTCTAGTCTGTTGGGAGCCAGGTTAACGTTCCAACCTTTATTTTATCCCATCCTTTTTTTATATATATATAAAACGCAAGATGGTGAATGTACGTAACACCAGAGTCTCTTGACAGTGAGATGAGTGACTTATAAATTAAATAAAATACTCCTGGCTCCTGTTTTCCCCATAGAAATAATCCTGCTTGATGGATATACCTGTAACGCCCTGGTTAGGAAGGCAGGCATATGGATGCCAGCTCATCTGAAGAGGGTTTTCTTAAGCACTGCATCCCTGCTACGCTTCCCATACTCGGATTCTGTAATTATTTTATTTTTATTTCCTATTGTGAGTCTCTTGTTGAGATGGGCAGCTAATAAAGTGTGGGATATTTGTTTAGTAAAACCTTTCTGTACTGTATGGTGTCCTTTCCATTGTGTCCTAGTTGGAGGGGTTTGGAAATGGTTACTTTGGCAACAGTTTGGAACTCGCTGCTAAAAAAAGACTGGGTGCCTAATAGGTGATAGGGTGATGCTCTTCTGAAGGTGGAAGCAATGGGGAATAAATAGAAAAAATACCGCAATTGATGCTAGGTGGAATTTTATTTATAAACCTCCCACAGATTTGGAAATCTGAGGTTGACATCAGAAAAAGCGACAGAGTGGGGTAGAGCCTATCATAAGAGGGACTGTTATGACACTGTAGGTTTTAAGAAGGCAAGGGCACCTTAAAGGAGGAAGTGTCTCAAGAATTAACCAGTGGAACTGCTTGCCTCCAGAAGTGGCAAGGCTCTAATTTGACAGAAGTATAGTCCTGTGTTTGTCTAGAAAATAAGCTTTGTAGCTTAGTGGAGAATGACCAGTCTTTGTGGGTATTTGCAAAGTAGCTGTATCTTGCACAAGGTTAGTTCTTTAAAAGTTGTACTGTAGTATTTAAGGCTATAATTCTGTTCATAATGACTTCAGCATCACTGAAGTCCACTCACCTCAGGAAATAACTTCTGAAAAGATGTATGTAGGATTATACTATAATTTTTTTCCTACCACCGCTAGAATATAACAACATTGGTTAACCATGCTTGTTATGTAAGTAATAATGGTTTAATTAGTATTATTTTGTTTTGAAATTCTGAGTCCTCAAGGATTAAGCATGCATGCGTGCAAATCTTAATTTCCTGCATCCTAAATATAGAGTATGGAATAGAAATGGGATAAAGGTGTATCACAGGCTCACTGTCGATGTAAATCTCTGAGTTAAAATCATTTTGAAAGGTGGGTAGCAAATACGCAATTAATTAAAGAGCCCCCCCCCCCATTGCTTCTGGCCTTATAAGAAGTCTACTGGGATTTCTCTTGTGCTAAATCTGTAAGTGCAACTTATTCTGCTCCCTGGTTAAAACTTTTAGGTTATAATTTTAGTTTGAAAATTTATTTTGTAAGATGTGATGAGCATTTGACTAAAACACATCCTTGAATGGAAGACTGCTAGTTATTCTCCCATCAAGGCTGCATTCCTCACTTTTACAACAGTTTGTAGTACTCGTTTTTCCAGTATGTGGTTAGTCTGTGCCACTGGCTCTGTTGGATAGCTTCCTTGTGCTTTTTAATAATGTACAGGTGGTCCTTGACTTACAACCACAATCGAGCACAAAGTTTCTGCTGTTAAGTGAAACGTTTGTTGAGTGAGTTTTGCCCTATTTTACAACCTTTCTTGCCACAGTGAATCACTGTAGTTGCTACAGTTAGTTAGTAACCTAGTTGTTAAGAGAATCTGGCTTCCCCATTGACTTTGCTTGTCAGAAAGTTGCAAAAGAGGATCACCTCACCCCCAGGACATTGCAGCCGTCGTAAACACGAGTCAGTTGCCCAGCGTCTGAATTTTGATCATGCGACTACGGAGATGCTGCAACGGTCGTACGTGTGAAAAATGCTCATAAGTCATTTTTTTTCAGTGCTGTTGTAACTTCGAAGAGTAACTAAATGAATGGTTACAAGTCGACCGTTGTGGAGAGCAATTCAGTGACTCTTGTGTTGATGTTTTTGTGTAAGAAAGTTTCAATTTTTTATCAATATTATTAAACTTAAAAAAGTACATTGAATCTTACTTACATAAAAACATCAACACAGAACAGGGATAATCATGGATAAGCCATCTGGATTAATAGTGCCGGTCTCCTTTTTATGTCTTAGCCATTTTGCAAGGGCAAAAATAACTTGTGCATATAATAGCTTAAAAGAACTAGCTTCAGATAATCCACCATCCTTCTCCTTCGTCATGTGGAGGTGATTCTTTTACGTGACGACTCGCAAATACCATTTTGAGGTTTGGTTTATGGCATCTGCCTGTGCTGACGTGTGTACGCGGGATAGGTTCTCTGTTTTATAGGCACTTCTTCAGAAATGGTATTTACTGGCTTGTAAAATATGTGCAGATTTAAATAAAAACAAGGTACATACGTTCAAGGTTGCTTTATCTACTGTGAACCTTGATTTGCTCATACAGTCTCTGCCCTGTTATGAAACCCTTCCTCCACTCTAAAGTTATAACGGGGTGTTGTTGTTTTTTGCATACCTGTCCTTATTCTGTAATCTTTCCCACCTTGCTGCTTTTTAGATGTATTAAGATACTGGGGAATTGCAGTGAAAGACAGCTGGAGGCCTCCCCTTGGAGAGGCTGCTAATGTATGCTTCGTTAAAAAGTGAGGTGGCCAGAATAAAAATGAGATCATCTTTTTTTTTAAAAATATCTCATGATTCAGATAGATGAGGCTGCACCCAAGATTGGAAGATGAGAGGAGGATTTAAATCCCATCCCAATTCGTAAGTTTCCTATCGCTGATTATCAGCAGCGCGAGCCAGGTCATATCTCCAGTGGCTCGGCAGAGGAAATTATTGCCAATTTTTCTGATTTATCTCTGGCACATTTTATTTTATTTTATTTTTTAAAGGGATTGCTTTTGTGTGAAAGGAAGCACCCTTGTTAGTGTTCTGGAACGGTTTGGGAAAAATTGTTCTTACCTGCAGCACAACTTTTGACATACGTTGTACTTCTGTCAAATCGTTGAGAAATTTTGTTTTGGAGCCTCAAGAAGGAAGGAAGTTGCAAGATTCCTTGCCTCTTAATGTTGCATGACCTGCTAGTATACTTCAACAGTACTTGGGGTCAGCTGCCCATATAGTCTTCTTTCAGACAATGTACTTCCATTCCATGCTGGATTGATGGCAGATTCCATCCCTCCTCGTTCTCTGTTCTCTATCTATCCATCTTTCTTTTTTTTTGGCCATTCATAATGTATTCCCATTAGTTCTTTATCATTCTTTATTTTATTGTTCTGTTATAGTCTGTTCTGAGCGATGGGGGTGGCCCAGAAGTGAAGATGCTAGCCTCACACTCAGGAGGTTGAGAGTTTAATCCTAGGTAGCGACAGATGTTTATCAAGAGAAAATATCTGTTGCCAACTCCGCATAGCATCAGGAAGGGCATCCGGCCGGTAAACGCTCAGCTCCATTCAGTCGCCCCGACTCCAACCTGATAATAGAGATTGCAGGGTCGTAAAAAGAAATATATATATATATCTTCTGTTTACACTCTTTTCATTACTTCCTTTTTATTTTTATAAGCCCCCTAGAGTAGCCCCAGGGCAAATAAATTGAACAAATCAGTTCCTCTACTTTTTGCATTCTTAGTGCGGCCAAGCACAACTTCTCATGGGTTTAATTCCCAGTATTTGAAGAAGAGACTCAATGTGCTAATCTGAGAATGTGTGAGGAGTTCTGGGTCCTGTGGGAAAACTCACGCCCATGTTCTCTATCGGAGATGGCGGCATGAAATCGTAGCTCCTCGTCGAGCGACTCGATGCTAAGGGAATTAATCCCATCCCACTTCACGCAGTTCCAAATGTGCCATGTCTCATAGATGTAATTTGCTCTTTTGAATCCTGGGGTAAACTTGGTGGCTTGCCACCTCTTGTATTTTTATGCTCATCAACTTGCAGATCATATGCAGTGCAAAGTTAAAAAATCGCATCCCTGGCAACAAAGGGCTGGTGGGTGGGTTGTGTATGTGTGTGTGTGTGTGTTTTTAATCCCTCTCCAAGCGGCCTCGTGCATTTTAAACTCTGATTCCTGAACGCTCCTTTTGTGTCCCTTTCCAGGTTACATTTCGGGCCAGGCGACATGGACAGCAGCAGCTTCATCCAGTTCGACGTTCCTGAATACAGCAGCAGCGTCCTGAGCCAGCTGAATGAACTCCGCCTGCAGGGCAAGCTTTGCGACATCATCGTGCACATCCAGGGCCAGCCGTTCCGCGCTCACAAAGCTGTTTTAGCCGCCAGCTCTCCCTACTTTCGCGACCATTCGGCACTAAACACCATGAGTGGCCTGTCAATCTCCGTCATCAAAAACCCCAGCGTCTTCGAGCAGCTGCTTTCTTTTTGCTACACTGGACGGATGTCTCTGCAGCTGAAGGACGTGGTCAGTTTTCTGACGGCCGCCAGCTTCCTCCAGATGCAGTGCGTCATCGACAAATGCACCCAGATCCTCGAAAGCATCCACTCGAAAATCAGCGTCGGGGAAGTCGACTCGGTCACGATCGGGGCAGAAGATCCTCTGGAGAACCACAACGGCCTGAAGGAGAGTAGCTATTTTGCCAACCCGGTGGAGATTTCTCCTCCCTACTGCCCGCAGGGGCGTCCGCCAGCTTCAGGGAACGACCTCCGGATGGAAACGACGCCGACCGGCGCTCTCCGCGGCCGCCTGCAGGAAGAAGGCCACTCGGACCGGGGGAGCAGCGGGAGCGTTTCGGAGTACGAGATTCAAGTCGAAGGGGATCACGACCCGGCAGAGCTGATCGTTCGAGAGAGCCAGGCGGCCGAGGTGAAAGTCAAAATGGAAAAATCCGACCGGCCGAGCTGCTCGGACAGCTCTTCGCTTGGCGACGACGGCTACCACACGGAAATGGTCGACGGAGAACAAGTGGTGGCAGTGAACGTCGGGTCCTACGGCTCCGTCTTGCAAAACGCTTTCTCGTACTCCCAGGGATCCTCGCAGCCTGCTCCCGTCTCTGAATCCTTCGGCAGCCTGAGGAGCTCGGCCAGTTCCAGGTCCATGCTCGGCTCCTACCGAGGCCGCGGGCGACAGAAGCGAGTCTCCGCCAGCCACTTGCACGGCGACGTTTCCGGCCTCGTGTCGGGAGCCGACGGCGAGCCCGCCGCCCACCCACCAGGCTACGAGAGCGGCCCCCGGGAGAGGAATTCCCGAGGCCACTGGTACGCCTACAGCGAACGGCTGATCTGCATCTACTGCGGGAAGTCCTTCAACCAGAAGGGCAGCCTGGACCGGCACATGAGGCTACACATGGGCATCACCCCCTTCGTGTGCAAGTATTGCGGGAAGAAATACACCCGCAAGGATCAGCTCGAGTACCACATCCGCGGCCACACCGACGACAAGCCCTTCCGCTGCGAAGTCTGTGGGAAGTGCTTTCCTTTCCAAGGGACCTTGAACCAGCACTTGCGGAAGAACCATCCAGGCGTGGCCGAAACCCGTAGCCGGGTGGAGTCGCCCGACCGAACAGAAGTCTACGTGGAACAGAGAGACGACGAGGCTTCCGCCGCCGAGACGCTGGATTACACCATGGACGTGCACACCCCCGATTAGAACAAAGAACAAAAAAATCGATGCTGTTTCTCCAGGCAACTCGAAGAAAGCACACGGATCAATGCATTTCCTTGTTTCTTTGATCAGTTTCACGAGCGTTATCATTAGTATTGCGGGTTTTTTTTTTTTCTTCCCCCTCCTAAATTTTAGCCGTTCTCTAGCGGGCGTGGTTCCGGAATAAAAGGCTGCTGTTTTGTTTGCCAAGAGGCAGGGTGAGCTTTACTGCTAATTAAACCGTCTAGGGGGAATTAGGTGCTTGCCGATGGTGGGGCGAGCCTTGTTAGCTAAAGACGTGAGGACAACATGGATAGTGCCGGCCGATTCACCGGCCGACACCTCCTGTTGTGTTTTGGGCAGCCCAGAAGCAGGCAGGCCTCCTCGGTTGTGAGTCTTGTTGTATTCAATAGGACTTATTTCAATTTGGTCAAGGTGGCAGAGCTCGAAAGCCACAAAAAGGAGCCTAAATATGCCCCTCACGTCTGCTCAAGTTGTCATATTGTGTCATATGACAACATGGGTTCAGGAAGCGTTTTTGTTTCTTTTCTTTGTGGAATAACTATTTCAAAAGCTTTGAATTTTATATATAATATATATATATATACACACTTATAAAAGGTTCGTTTTTTTTTCCTCTTCTGTTTGGTGGGGGGGTGAATGTAAAATATCTTTTAAAAAAAATTATTATTTTTTTTTAAAACCCTGCTGATAAGGTTTTCAAACTTGGTTTAAGTCCCCTAGCCTGAATTTTGTTCAGGAAACATTATTCTTGGTTGGTTGGTTGGTTTTTCCCTTCGTGCAAATATTTTGTCCAGAATCAAGCAAAGTATCACTTTTTATTATAACTTTGCTCCATAGCGGATATAAACCAAATGCCATAAATGTATTAATTTGAAGTGGAGATTGTTTGGGGCTTTCCCCCCCCCCTTTGGTCTAGAATCCAAACTGGACAACATTGGTGCTGACTCCCCTTTTTTATAGGAAAAATGTTATATTAGCCAACACAGGACATAGGATTGTGGTTTTAAATATTTTTTACTCTCCTCAGAATCTACCTTCATTTCGTACTGTAAAGGCAGGCCAGGTAAATCATGTGTTACATTAATCACTCTGGACAGTTACAGTCAGCTTAACAGTGTATTAAAAAGGATGTTGTATCTGAATCTACAATATTTCAGTGCAGTATTTGTAATGTACCTCTTCAGGTACCTCTTATCTTCATACTTAAGTGTTTTCAAATGAAACAGTTGATTTTTTTTTTAACTTTTTTTGTAATGATTATTATATGGGAAATGATGAGCAATATGTCCTATTGTATTAGAGATGCTATTTTTAGCTTCTCCATACCTTCAGTGGCTAATCAGTATTTTTCACAAGAGAGCCAATAACAAATAGCCTGTTTTCTCTGCTCCAGATGTTTGATAACTTTTAAAAGTGGTGCTAACTTCTCTTTTTCCCCTTAGTACAGCGTAGAAAATGTGAACTTTTTTAACTGGTGGTAAAACTTTTTTTTTTTTAATCTTTCCACTTAGATTTTGCTTTCCTGAAACAGACCTCAAAAGAGTATAAGCTGGCAAACTTTACTGTATTAAAAAATTCTACACCGCAGGGAAAATAATGGAGTCTGTTCAGTCGTTTTAAAGCATATGACTTTAAAGTTCGGTGGAGCGAGAAGCGTTTTTGACCAGGGTCTTCACTGATAGAGGAAACCCCGTGTCAGAAATTGCTCTCCTTGCTGTGTTTATTAGTGGCTGTTTCTGATATGTAGGTGAAGACAGCAGGGCTTCTTAACTAGGTTGAGCAGAACAAAAAAATTGACGTTAAGATATTAAGGGCAAGCCTAGGCAGAGGCTGGCAAAGTAAACTACTAAAAACCATTGGTTTGAAGGGTGCTCAGGACTCCAAGTTTCTCTCTTTATGTGCCTGTAACCCGTGGCAGCACGGCCATATGCTATTCCTAGTTAATGCAATTGTTGTTCCTATAATCAGCCCAAAATAGGCTTCTTGAAGGGGGTGGGAGGGACAGGCAGATGTCCTGCATCTGCCCCTCTCTGCCAGACCTTGAGAATGCGCGACCACTTTGCCGGTTTTCAGGTTTTTCGGGACTTGTATAACGTAGTGCATACTGACATTTCAGTCTGAGACTTCGGCTTTTAATTCCAGTCTGATTCCTTAAAGCTTCTTGCAACTGTGATTTTATTTTTTTTTTCCCCCCGAGGTGTGGCTTTTCTTGGTGAGGGTTCGTAATCCGCCCTCGTCCTTGCCTAAGGAGCGATGTGTTGAATGTCGGGTGGATTCCCAAGGTTGTAAAACACTGAAAGCACCACAGCTGTGGTGATGCCGAGGAAAGCTAAGAGAACGGCAGGAGGCCTGGGAAATTTATCTTTCAAAGGGAGTGCAGGTTTTTTTTTAAAAAAAAACTGCTGTTTTCAAAGTGGTCGTGAATTTTTAAGACTTTTAAGGAAAGCAAGAGAATAGATCTTGGCAGAGTTAGAGGGAAATGTTTCATTACAGCCGTGTAACGAAAATCTGCAGTATATCATGTCTACTCCATGAGCGGAGTTAAACTAGATAGATAGATAGATAGATATAAAATCAGCCTCTTTCTCTTCAACCTCTCTTAGAAATTCTTTCTTCTGTCATCATCTCAAACCAGCCCTTTTATTTCCTTTTTTCCCTTGACTCCTTTGGCCACAACTGGATAGGGAAACCTCTACCTTTACCTTCGCTGGCAGGAGAGGGGTTACAAGGGGTTCCGGCAAGGTGGAATTGGCAATATGCCCACAATGGGCACCAGGAAGGAAAAAAAGGACATTTTCACCCTTCCCTAGGGCTTCTTTGGGATTCATGTATCCTCTTGATGCTTGTTTAAGACCTAAGCCAGCTTTTCGCCCAAGGAACGACACCGTTTCGATTGCTTTGCCAAGGTGTTCTCAACAAAAGTCCAGCTGGGCAAGTTACTCCTGACCCTTTGGGGCAAACCTCAGCTGTGGTGCCTTTTAAGCCGGTTGGCTTTACTCCCTAGTAGTCGGGATGAAGGAGAGAGAAAAAGAGAAGGACAATTAGCTTTCTGTTCTGCGCGTGGCCCTCTTCGCAATCTTTCAAAGGCATAAAATACTGTTTGTGTGTTTGTTTTTAAGCTGTAAGCGTGAGCTGGTTTGAGTTAACCAAAGAGTGATGTATCCAAAATGCTACCTTCTTTTTAATTGTGCAGATTTGGTAATCGGAGCATAGTTAGTGGGGCTGTTAACTGCCTCAGCGTTAGTGGATCTGATGACACCCTTCCTTCAAGAGGTTTTTTAAGTTCTTTTGTTACGTTTGCTTGTGTTGATAGCTTGTTTTCCTCTCTCAACTGCCTCCTAGGGTTCAAAATGATCAAGCCATAATATAGTACTGTATAAATCACAGAGCTTCACAGGACACAGGCAGCTGTAGGAAGCGAACATGTATAAAATTAACCAACTTATCTTCCAAAAGTTTCAGTCAGATTTAAAAGTAGGCCTGAAGGCCGCTTTGCCCAAGGCACTAGCTGCCTTGGATTGTGTTGGCAGGGCAGGGTACACATTTATAAAATGAATTATTGCGCTACTTCTGCGTCTTGCAAAGACCAGCTGACCACAGAGAAGAAGAATATCTAGAAGTTTGCTAACGTTGAGTAACTAACTTCTCACTTCTCTCCTAACGTCGTCCATACCCCCCTTTCCACCCTCCTTACACCGGTGTTTCTCAATCTTGGCTGTTTTAAGATGCCTGGGCTTCAACTCCCAGAATTCCCCGGTCAGCATGAATTCTGGGAGTTGAAGTCCAGGCACTTTAAAGTTGTCAAGGTTGAGAAACACTGCCTCAGAAATGCTTCAGAAACTGTGCCAGCGTTGTTGCTGACTGTGGCGGCTGCCATTTTAACCGGCCACTCTACCCTTGTGAAGGATTTCAAGCATTTCCAGCTGCTCAAACGTTAGACCAGGGGTAGGCAACCTTGGCTCTTTTATGACTCGTGGACTTCAACTCCCAGAATTCCTGAGTCAGCTGTGCTGGGAGTTGAAGTCCACGAGTCATAAAAGAGCCAAGGTTGCCTACCCCTGCGTTAAGACGAACGATTCTACTGATAGAAGAGAATTTTTGTAGCTCAGGGTTGAACTGTGGTTGTCTTTGGCGCTCTCCCGGCTTAGTTGTTTCCTTGCAGACGTTTCGCCACCCAACTAGGTAACGCCATCAGAGCGAGAAGGGATGAACCGTTCTGCGCGAAGCCTCGGCAGCAAAGTAGTCAGAGCGTTGAGCTTTCCAGACACCTGTGATTTTTGCCTTTGCATGAAAGGCCAAACCTATTGTGTGAAGCAGCCCTTACGCGTCTTCCTCAGATTTTGCTCTCCTTGTTTCCTTCGGAATACTGCAACATGCACAAACGACAGGCGTCAAATCTAGCAGCAGCCCCTAAATTGTGCCTTTTTGCACCGTGTTTTCATTGTAATGGGGGCACACCTCCTTGCTCTTTCGAAGTTCGGACCTTATCCTCACCTAGGTGCAAAGCATGCAGTCAGTTATTTCGCCTGGAGACCGTACAACGTTAAGTTAATCCCGAACTGCAAATTCATTTCACTTACAATAACGCAGAAATTAAGGAAGTCAGTGAGACAGCTGTATGAAACATTGGGTTACGTGTGTGGAAGTCATGCAAATGGGTTCACGATTTGAGTCTCTCAATCTACCTTTTTAGCTACATAGACAATGTGAAGAAAAAAAAAACAGTGACAATGTCCTTTGTTTATATGTTTTAACCTATTTACATACTGTGAAAACAAATTTTTATACTTTTGCTAACGTCGTGGTTTTAAATAGCAACTGAATTTTTTTTTTTTTCCTAACCAGTTAACTCTTCCATATAATTTCTATTGAGCTTGTAAATAAACTTAAGGGAGGAGGGGGGGCAAGCTTTGTAAATAAGTGGGTTTTTTTTTTTTTTTAAAGCAACAGAGCACCTCACAATTGGTTCTATATTCAAGAATGAACGCTTTTTAGTGACAGGAAGGATAGTTTTAGAAATTTGTCGTAAGGAAAGGAGACTTGGGGAATTGCAATAGTCTTCAACCGTTCATATCTGTCATACGCATGTTTCACAAGTACAAATTAACTTAGAAGTCCTGGCCAAAAGGGGGGATCAGGCTGGCCACACCTAATCTCTTAAACCATGGTTCATCCTGGACCTCTTCTCTGCTGCTCCATTCTGAAGTGGGACAGAGAAGGAGCCAACACGTCATGCCAGGTAAAATTTGTTGGGGGTAAAATTCCCATCATCCCCAGCAAGCTTGTACTTGATTGGCTGGGGAAGCAAGGAAATTGAAGTCCAACCTAAGGTTGGGGAAGGCTGAGTGTTATCAAGGGCAGAGGGTGAAGCTTTTATGTCAGCCTTCTCTTGGTTTGAGTTACTTTTTTCCCCCCCCAAGTCTCTTACAAATTCCCAGGCTAAGTGGAACGCGTTAAGAAGACTTTTCCTTCATCCTTAGGTAGAATTACGTTATCCGAAGCAGTTTGTTCTGAGCTGCCACGTAGGAAGAGCGCAGGAATATTTTTAGAGCAAGGGCTGGGGGGAAAAGGTGGTGTGTTTGAGCTTTATCTTTAGACTGATTTCTCTTATTTGAAATAGGCGTTAAGTTTACTGTGACTTCTTTTGTCGTCGTTATCGGAAGGGGGGTTTCACATTGAAGCCACTGCAAAGGGACTCAAAAATATGCAAGACCTAATCTATTTTCTAAGGGGATTCTACCCTTGAATGGTGCTTTTAGACTGGTCAGGGTTATTTATTAAATTTTTTATATATTTTAAAAAGCATTTGGGAATTGTGTAAATCCTTTATATAAATATAAATAATAAATAAATATATATATGAATCTATATTAGTTCATAAGCTGTAAGCAGCGGAGTAAATGCTCGGCAGCGGAGTCATTCAGGGTGTTCAGGAGTCGTCATTTAATCGCTCTGCAGCGATCAGGCATCTTCTACGAGAATTGAATTGCGCAAGTTTGCGTAAGAGCGGTAAATGGGAGCTGCCTCTAGGAACATTCCCTTGGAGATGTGCTGTGCAGGTAGTCCTTGTCTTATAACCACCCTTGGAGGCAGAATTTCCTTTGCTGAACAAGGCGGTTAAGCGCGCCGCGCCCCATTTTACAACCTTTTCCTGACAAGAGTTGTTAAAGAGAATTTGGCTTCCCCCGTTGGCTTGTCGGAAGCCAGCTGGGAAGGTCCTAAATGGCGACCACTTGACCCAGGGACTCCGCAACCGTCATGAAAGCATGCTGGTTGCCAAGCACCTGGATTTTAATCACGTGACCCTGGGGACGCTGTGACGGTCGTAAGTGGGAGGGTCAGTCACCTTTTCCCGGTACCCAAAGGTGTTTTTTCAAGAGGCAACTGGACTTCCTTGTTTTTTCTTTGAAGATGTTTTGCTTCCCACCCAGGAAGCTTCTTCAGCTCCGACTGGATGGTGGGGAGTGGAAGGATTTATCCTCCTTGCAGACCGCTGGTCATTTGCATCCTTTTAGACGGTCGTTGAGGCCACTTGGCGCTTACAAATCCTTCCATTCCCCACCATCCAGTCAGAGCCGAAGAAGCTTCTTGGATGAGAAGCGAAACGTCTCCAGAGATAAACAGGGAAGTCCAGTTTGTCCCCTGTGGGACAACCCTGACCTGGATGACAGACACTTTTCTCGGCACCGTTGTAATGTCAAGTGGTCACTAAGCGAAGGTTGTAAGTCAAGGACTCCCTGTGCTTTCTGGTGGTTTTGAAGAGGCAAGATATGGTAATATTGTTGGGTCTATGGGGGGAAATTCAAAAGGGTTCTGGGAGACGCTCCTAAGTCGTTTGAGCCTTTTAAAACAAGCTTTTCTCAAGCCTGTCAACTGTGCCAACACAACAGATCCCTGGCTTTGTGCATCACACCCTGTCCCTTCTCAGAACCGTGGCTTGAAGCTGAGCGCACGTTCTAGGAACAAGTCATCAGGTTTGCGTGATGTTGGTGCCCTGGCAAGGGTGTTTTTAAGTAAATTTCTATCAGGAACCGCCGGCTTTTGATCTCCTCTTCAATATTTCAACACTTTGAATGACTTACCTCAGTGTCAATATTTTGCAATATTAAACCGGTAACCTCACAAACTCCACACACTTCATCGATAAAACGTGAAGTAAAATGAAGCAGATTTGCTCTTAAAGCAACTTAAACTTGCCATTAAGGATTATTTTATAGCATGAGATATTTTAGAAATATTTATTCAAATGATATTTTACTCTTATACTCGGATATACTTTTTTTTTTTTTGGTTTGGTTTGGGATTGGTTGGTTGATCGGTTGTTTGTTTGTTTTTTTCCCATTTTGTGACATGAATATTTCAGTGCTGCTTTATTTTATTCTAATGGATTTTCCGTTCGTTGGTTTCCTTGCTTGTAAATTGCCTTTTTATGGTATAAATAAAAGTCAATGGGAATTGCCGTTTATAAATTAAAATGCTTCTGAAGCGCACAATGCTGTCTCCGAGTTTGGATTTATTTTTCAAGAGATGCAGTGTCGATGGGCTTCCGTCGCCACCCGCTGCTCCGTTAAAATCGCCCTGGATTCACATGTCCACACACCTCCACCTGTACCTAAACCGTGATGGGGCTTGATTTGGGCTTCGCGTGTGGTTTATAAATGCAACTTGGGTGCACGGGCCTTACGAGTTCAGTTTGAGACACCCATTCCCAAATTGGAACACACAGAGAGAGATTCCCCATACAGATCTTGGTCACTTGGGGTCAAGCTGTATTATAAGTTTGGCGATTCAGATCCCCCAGCGTTCATGACCTGGAGAGAAACAGCTCATATGGCCCAAGCTAAATTCAATTCAGAATTATCTCAAGCATGGAACTGGCATTTTCAATGGCGCCTCCTCCAGAACACGATCCGTTTAACCCCATTGCCACTTACTCATATTTCTGAGGTCATTCAGCACCAGCTAAGGAACCTTGCAGATCCTTTCTTGACTTTGCAAAAGGGAGGGGTCTTAACCCTCGTGTCCCTGAATAAAAGCCAGCCCTTTTTAAGGGTGGGGGATTTCCAAATGTCCATCGCGGTGGCCCTGATCTCTTCCAGCCAGAGTTGAATAAACCCGTTTCTGCGTATTTCACTAATTCTTTATCCTAGCTTGTTCAAAGATATGAACTCTAGGCCAAAGGGGAAAAAGCAAACTTTACAACTTCAAAGGCTCAGGTTTAGGGGGGGGGGGACCTTGGATTTGCAGCTGAACTGATCAGAGAAACACTGTGGTTCCCTTAGTCAACCTTGACTTGTTCATAAACCAGTTTAAAAACAAGGCAAAGCCAAGACCTGAATGAATTCGTGGAATGGTAGTTTGATTTAGCTGCCATTTGAGAACTTATACAGGAGGGGAAATCATCCTTTCTCCAATTAACAAACACTGTGTTTAATTGGATAAATGGCCTAGATATTATTATATAGAACACTTCTATTCTTAAGCATCAAGGTATTTTAAAATGTAACCTATAACATATATATAATGGTTTGAATACCTCAAAATGGACTACATATTTCCATCACATAGTATTACGTGCTCCTGTATAATTTTATTACTGTTATCCATGTGCTCTAAGCCATACGCTAAATAAATATGGTAGTTTAATCTGTCTGAAAGGGGTTGCAGACCTATACATGAGTTGATGTATTTTTAATATGAAGATCCATATGATTATTTTAAAAAAAACAACTCCCCATGAAAAGCATCAGCTTCTAAAGTTGCCCACCTTTTCCCCATCATGGGCACATTTTAAGGGGCAGTGAAGATCCTTTAAACATGGACAAACTCTTATTCTGGGCTTGGGAGATTTCCAGACAGGCCAAATGTCTATTTTTTCAAAAGGCAATTGGACGTTCTTCGCTTCTCATCCAAAACGCTGAAGCATTGCACCAACGAAGCTTCTTGAGCCAGGCAGGCTATTAATGAATGCCATTCGCCACCCGTGTTCTCCCCACAGGTGGTAGCCTTACTCAAATTGGCAATCCAAAAAAAAAAGGGGGGGGACCTATTCAAACCCTGAAGGATTGCCAGGTTGGTGGTTTCCATTTCGTGAATGAGGTTTTAGCCTGGCGCTGTCAGAAGAGGGGGTGACAGATGACTTAAAAGCAGGACACACCTCTGCGTGCTGCTGCCTCGTCGTAAAGTCACCCGGGGTTTATTTCTGGATGCTTTTGAGTTGGCAGGGTTCATGCAACATCTGCGAGTTTGCAGAACCATCATCTCCGTCAAGGGCAGTTGCAAAAAGTTTCATCTCTCAAATCAAAGCTTTTATTTGCCCCGAAGAAAATGCTGGTTTTTTTTTCCTTTGCTCAGGTTGGTGACAAGGCAGGGCCTAATTTATTTGTCTTTCTCCTCCAGCCAGGATACGTTCGGGGGAAGAGTGCTGATGTGCCTTCCAAGGAACCGCCCAGTCTCGGAGATGATCTAGCCCGAATCGTGTTCCAGCTTGCCCTTTTTTTTTTTAAGGCTGTGGTTTGGTGAATTTCTTTGTGTTCCCCTAAGAGCCTCTTAGCAGAGGGAGAATCCTGGAGGTTGGGTACAAATTGAGTTTAAACCACTGGGTTAGCTTTTTTCCCATCCTGAGGTGTTCAGACCACAACTTTTATCTCCACGGGATTCACGACTGGAAAAGAGGTGCTGATTCTTTAAGAGGATTAGAAGATCTTTTTCAGAAAGAAAAAAAAAAGTGTTCCAGATATTGTGAGCGTTTTGCCAATTGAGAACTCTCTCCTTCTCCTCCTCCTCCTCCTCCTCCACCCCTTCCTCTCCTCTTTTCTCCCCTCCCCTTCTCTCCCCTCCTCTCCTTTCCCCTCCTCTCCTTTCTCCTTTCCTCCCCCTTCTCCCTTCCCCTCTCTCCTTTTTTCCCCTCTCCTCTTTTCCTCTCCCCTCCCCTCCCCTTCCCTCTCTTCCTCTCCTCTCCTTTCTCCTCCCCTCCCCTCTGCTCTCCTTTTTTCCCTCTCCTCTTTTCCCCTGCCCTCCTCTCCCCTCCCCTCCCCTCCTCTCCTCTCCTCCTCTTTCCCTCCCCTCCTCCTCTCCCCTCCCCTCCCCTCTCTTCCTCTCCTCTCCTTTCTCCTCCCCTCCCCTCCCCTCCTCTGCAGAAAACGTTGACACGGCTTGTTAAAAAGGAATGTGAACTTCACCCAGGGATACCTAGAGAGCTAGACTTCAACCTGTACGCAAACATGCCTACAGTCCTCTTAACACAAAACCGACTTGTTTGAAACGTGTTGTGAGCTCTTCCTAAGATTAATCTTGTTCCAACCGGGAAGCAAGGTGACGAAATTTATTCCTGTTCTGCGGCTGTGAAATTAAAAAAAAAAAAAAAATTTTTTTTAAGCCCTGCTTGGAAATATGTCCTCTGCCCAAATGCGGTGAGGGTGAACGGATGCATCTCTCCCAAGACAGATTACATCCTCCCCAACCAACGTCTCTTCTTCCCATTCAATCCAAAATTAAAGCAGAAGTCCAGAACGTCGGCGCAAGATGCTTCCTGGGCTGAGGTGCATCGGCAAGAAAATGTAGACCCCGAATGAATTCTAGGTGTAATTTGACCGCAATTGAGCCCACACTTTCTCCTGTTAAATGAGACATTTGCTCAGTGTGTTTCGCCCCATTTTACGACCTTCCTTGCCGCTGTTAAGTTAGTAACGTGGTTTAAGTGAATCTGACATCCTCATTGGTTTTGCTTGTCGAAAGGTTGCCAAAGGGG
This sequence comes from Azemiops feae, assembly GCA_023970755.1. Taxonomy (NCBI): domain Eukaryota; kingdom Metazoa; phylum Chordata; class Lepidosauria; order Squamata; family Viperidae; genus Azemiops; species Azemiops feae. The sequence continues at coordinate 126,956 of JALGBA010000952.1, forward strand.
ATCACATGACACAGCAACGGTCATAAGTATGAGTCGGTTGCTAAGCGCCTGAATCTTGGCCACATGATCGTGGGGATGCTGCAAAGGTCGTAAGGGGGGGGGGGGAAACGGTCCTAAGTCGCTTTTTTTCAGGGCCTTTTAGTTGCAAGCTTATTCTTTCATCCAAAAACGAAACGAAACAAAAACCCTCGAACGATCATCTTCCTCTCCATTTTATTTGCGCTGAATATCTCTCATTTTTGAGCCTGACCTCCCCCCCCCCCTGAGCAAAATACTGTCTCCATTCCCCAAAAGAAGAATCTCGGTTGATGGTTAAAAAAGAAAAAAAATAAATCATTTTTTCCCCTCATGTACCGCTAGAGGGAGTAGAGAAATCTACTTTTTTTTCCTCCCCCCCCCTCCCCCCTTCAACCTAATTGCACAGAATTTCACATGGCAACAACCTCATAGGGTATGGGTGGCAAGTGGTTTTGTAGCAGTCATCTGCAAAAAAAAAAGAAAGAAAGAAAGAAAAAGTGCTTTTTCTCAGCTGCTGGAAAACATGCGTTGTTCAGGCAGGAAGCTTGTTTGTCTGCAATTGTTAACGCATAAAGATGTCCTCTGCAATTACATTTAATTTCGCCTCCCTTCCCTCTTTACAGTAACAGAGAAATGTGCTGGAGATATTTCTTCTTTTTCTCTCTCTCTCTCTCTCTTCCCCTCTCTCTCTCTCTCCCTCTCTCTCTCCCTCTCCTCCCTGCCTCTCTCCCTATCCCTCTCTCTCTCTGTCTTCCTCTCCCTCTCCCTCCCCCCTTTTTCTACCAAAAGCTATTTTTCACTCCAGGGTGTCACGGAGGTGAATCGCATAGCTAAAACGCTCATTTTTTTTTTTTCTTCTCAAAATACCTAAGAACTCATTTTGATTGAAAAAAGGATGGCCACTGAGATCCTATTTACTAGGAATGATTGACGGAAGGCATTAAGCGTTCCTTCTGGCTGCTTCCAGAGATGACAGGTGTCCATAATAATAATAATAATAATGTTGGAAGGGACCTTGGAGGTCATCTAGTCCAACCCCCTGCTCAGGCAGGACACCCTATACCATTTCAGACAAATGGCTGTCCAGTCTCTTCTTAAAATGTCCATAGATGTCCAAGGTGCATAAACTGAAAATGGTAAGGTCAGATTTTAAATACAACAATCATATCATTGAGAAGACCTCTCTCTTCAATAATTGCTCGTGTGAATTATATGATTGTATTAGGGCCCCCTCCCTGTTCTATATTTCGCATACCTTTCCCTGAATCTTGAGTACAACGTAAGGATGGTCAAGAAGACCGTTACACGGATGAAAGCGTCTTCACCAATCAGTCCTCAGTGCAATAAGTCTTCACCTATCTTCTCTCTCAAGCGTCTCTCATCTTGTTCCTAGGTCAAAACCTGGACTGGGATCCATCCATCCATCCAATCCATCCATCCATCCATCCGCTTCCCCCTGAAGAGAGAGAACTGCTGAAGAACCAAACATTTTGCATAGAAAGTGAACATTCAATGGTAGTCATCAGTTGTTCAACTTAAACTAGCTTTATTTCAGTATCTTGAAGAAGAGTCACCCTATTGCTACTTCATGGGTTCTGGGGATCGCTTGCTCTTAATAGAAATTCGTCACAACAGCTAATGAGCTGGCATTTGGTACCTCTTGTTGAGGGAACAATACAGCCGTGGACTGAAGATCCATTACTTACTTTTGCCCTTTATACCAGGGGTGTCCAATCTTGGCAACTTTAAAACTTGTGGACTTCAGCTCTCAGAATTCTTCTGCTGGGGAATTCTGGGACTTGGAAGTCCACAAGTCTTAAAGTTGCCGAGGTAGGACACCCCTGCTTTACATTATGCTGTTTGTCTCAATTTTATCCCAGGAATATAAGCCGTACTACATGCCATTCACCAACAGGATGCTTCGATATGTAGACTTACTCTTTCAGAATAAGACTGCTACGCCCCACAAAATCAGTACAATTATATTTGTACTTTGGGCCCTCATTTAATCCCTTGCCATGTTTGGCAAAAGTTTTGTTGTTTTCAAGCCTTTTCTTATTGTCAAAAAAAAAATTAAAATCCATTGTGGCAGCATTTTTAGATGTTAACACAGTTCTTGAAATAAGTGTCACTGATCTCATATCGCTGTTCTCATTGCACAACGCGAAGGCTGTAAGGTTGTTGCTAAAATGGGACAGTTACTAAGAGAGTCTTTTTAACAAGTTCAGAGTCAGGTTTTGTTCTAAGGGTATATAAAGCACCGAGACTCTAATTGGTTCACAGCCCTGATTGGGACTGAGACAACCAGGAAGGTGAAAAAGCTCTCTAATTAAAACAGTCCCTCTTTGCAGGCTTCTGCGGGAGTCTGAAAAAAAATACATGGCTGCTTTAAAGAGTTGACTCATTAAAGTTAATGTGATTCTTTTTTTTTTTCTCCTTGGCCTGAAAAAAAAAAAAAGATATTTCACTTGATTTTCCTGGATTTGCTTCTTATCACATGGCTAAAGGTTGAAGATAAGAATTGTAATCTGCTAATATTTCATTAAATTATGATCACATTTTCTTTTTTAATTGCTACTCAGGGCAATTTTTATCAGATACCAGCCATTAGCGCCACTGTGCTTATTGTTTTATGTCTCCCAAGGTCTTGGGACATCTTGGAAGACTTGAACACTGGGCCCAATCCAATAAAATGCAGTTCAGTAGCGAGAATAGTAAGGTCTTACACTTAGGCAAGAAAAACCAAATGCACGGATAGAGAATAGGTGGGATCTGCCTCAGCAGCAGTAACTGAAAGGGACCCAGGAGTCCTAATGGGCAACCACTTAAGTATGAGACAGCAGTGTGGTGCAGCTGCCAACAGATAACGGATTTGGAAGGGACCTTGGAGGTCTTCTAGTCCAACCCCGTTAGGGAGAACAATTAACCAGTGGAACGGCTTGCCTCCAGAAGTTGTGGGTGCTCCATCACTGGACGTTTCTAAGAAGAATTTGGATAGACATTATCCAAAATGGTATAGGGTCTCCTTCTTGGGCAGGGGATTGGACCTACCAACCCTGTTATTCTGTTCTATTGTGTGTTTGTTTATGCGTGTCCATTAGTTAATCACCAGTGCCTGAACTGTTACCATCCTGGATCTAACATATCCTTAAGGGGTAACAAGCAAAAACACAACGAGCTGCGCCCTAAAGTCTTTTTGTGTTAGATTCACCCTATATTCGGAAGGTTTGGGAACGGTTGCACCCAGTGTCTTAGCTTATCCAAGCACACCTTGTCCCCGGAGCTAGGGACGGGTTTGTGGTTATAACTGTAAACTTATAAAAAAAAGTTGCATGTTCTCCTCCTCCTCCAGCCTTGTGGCTTCGAAGAGTCTAGCCGAGCGGGAGAGACTTGATAACAGCAGCCCAGCTTCCCTCAGCAACATTGTGTGAACCGGTATGAACCTCAATTGTTTTGGGGAAACATTCCTGGAACAATAAGAGGCTTCATCAGCAAGCAGCATAAACATAAACCAACGCAGTGTGCGAGCTTTTTGCGCAAACCAAACTATAATAAATATGTTTCTGTGCAAACCAAACTATAATAAATACGTTCTGCAGGTCGAAGACTTCAAAAGGGATCTGTCCTAGCCCGTCAATGAAAAAGAAAAAACATGGAAGCAGTAGGGGACATAGAAGCTGCTTCCCCCCAAAGGTTTCTAAAGCTTCCGTAGAGTGAAGAGATGGGTGGGTATTACTTTATTATTATTATTATTATTAAGAATAATCATTGTGTGTCCGTGTAAGTCCCAAAAGAAGTCCCGTCCTACCCCAAGCACTTTTGAAGGTATCGGCACCAAAGATGCTATGCAGTTGGAAGGCGTTTTCACGGGCGATATTATATCGTTGGGTTTTTGATCCAGGAACTCTTAATAATACGGTTTGGAAAGCAAAGGCAAGAGTTTCAAATCAAAAAGTCTGTTCTGGCCAATTACGAGGCTGAGAAAGTCCATGTGAAATAGGGTTAAAAGCCAACTGTAAAAGGGTGGGAAGAAGAATCTTGAAATTCAAGCTGAGGTCTATTCTATAGAAAGCAATCGTCACTGGAGCAGACACCGATATTATGAAACGGAGGGAAGTTGAAATTGGCCTAGTGGCTGATTGGTCTACTGGTTAAGGTGCCAGGCTAGAAAGCGGGAGACCGTGAGTTCTAGTTCTGCCTTAGCCATGAAAGCCAGCTGGGTGACTGGGCCAGCCCCTCTCTCTCAGCCCAACCGTCTTAAAGGGTTTGTTGTGGTGGGGAAAATAGGAGGAGAAGGGGGAGGAAGGCGTGTTGGTTATTTTCACCGCCTTCGAGTTATTTTTTAAAATAATAAAGGCAAGATACAAATGAATAAATAAAAACAAATAAATGATGAAACGGAGTGAACTTGAAATTGTCATAATGAAATTGAATGAAACGAGTAGCGGAGAATTCCAGGTTTCCTGACTTTTATTATCCATCCTTCTCTCTCTCTCTCTCTCTCTCCCCACCTCCATGAGTAGGAAGGGAATTCCCAGAAATTGCAGGTTTTTGTACTTTAAACCATTCTGCTTTGCTATTGCTAATCACATTTCCTGTTTGCTTTATGATAAATAAAAGTTCAACACCTTCCTTCCTTCACTGTGTACCTGCCCCAAAGCAGGAAGTAAACATGAATGAATGAATTCTAGACACAATATTCCTCCATGTTTTATTTTGGCTATATTTTAACGTTTCCTGTCGCCTGAACTATAAGGCCACAGACTTTTTATACTCCCGTTCCCCTGGTTTGATCGTTCCAGACTTTAATCGTGACCTCTTTTCGGTATTGGTTTATTTCTTCGTTTTGTTGAAAAGAGCAGCTTTAGGATGGCGAAGGATATTCTATTTATTTATATCAACAGAAACTAACCAACCGAGGCTCATCTGTCATGTGCTGAAAATATATTCAATACAGGACAAGTAGTTGAACAGGGTGTCAACACGAAACCAATCTTGGCCGTTTTCCCAGGAGATGCCTGCAATTTTATCTGCTTGATGCAAGCAAATCATGTCATTTTAAGTCAACATTCAGGATTTTGACATTTGTAGATTTCTTTAAAAAATAAATAAATTCTGGGCTGCTGACTAATGTCAAATAAAAAAATGTGCACCTGTGCTTAGCTTGTTCTTGAACTGACTCCACCGACTCTTTTGCTGATTGCCTTCTTCTCCTTCCTTCCTTCCTTCCAGCCTTCTGACCAAGAGGCCCTTCTCCAGAAACCCGGATCTTTGCATCTGGGTTTCTGGAGACAAGGAATAACGGATGGAAGCTGATCAAGGAGAGATTCAACCCAGAAAGGAGAAATTTTCTGACAGTGACAACAATCAACCAAGTTGTCTTCAGAAGTTGTGGGAGCTTCATCACTGGAAGCCTTCAAGAAAAGACTGGACTGCCACCTGTCAGAAATGGTGTAGGTAGGGTCTCCTGCTTGGGCGAGGGGGTTGGACTAGAAGACCTCCAAGGTCCCTTCCACCTCTGTCTATTCTGTTCTATTCTATTCTATTCTATTCTATTCTATTCTATTCTATTCTATTCTATTCTATTCTATATTTTCTATTCTATTCTATTCTATTCTATTCTATATTTTCTATTCTATTCCTATTTCTAAATTCTATTCTATATTCTATTCTATTCCAATATTTCTATTCTATTTCTTTTCTAAATTCTATTCTATTTCTAAATTCTATTCTATTCTATTCTATATTTCTATTCTATATTTTCCATTCTATTCCTATTTCTAAATTCTCTTCTCTTCTCTATTCAATTCTATTCTATTCCAATATTTCTATTCTATTTCTTTTCTAAATTCTATTTCTAAATTCTACCTCGCCCTCCAGCCGGGGCTGACCCAGCCGGGGCTAAGCAGCCGTGCGCCCAAGGCTTGCTGCTGCAAACTGCACGGCACGGGTGCGTGCGTGTTCTATGTGTTGTGTGTGTGTTGTGCATGTTTGTGTGCGTGGAAAGAGCGGCGAGGGTCCGCGCGGGCCAAGCGGGCGAGCCGCCCCCGCCGAGCCTTCCTCCCTCCGCGCCCCCTCCCTCCGCGCCAACGGCCGCCGCTCGCTCTTCCATTCCAGCCGCTCCCTCCCCCCCCGCCGCAGTTTCCCCAAAGGCTTCTCTTGCGCATTCGGGCCTCATTTGCCTCCGCCCGCCCCCCGCGCGCCGCCATTGGCCGGCGCCGGCCCGGCCCGCGCGGGGACTGGGGGGCGGCGCTGTCGCTCCGCGCCCGCCGCCCTCCGCGCAGCTGGAGCTGGAAAGCCTCGCCGCCGCCGCCGCCGCCGATTCTCCCCTCCCGAGAGCAGCGCGGGCGGCCTGGTGGCGGCGGGCGGCGGCGGGGAAGCCGGGTCCGTCCTTCCCGGGAGGGGGCCGCGCAGGTGGTGGCGGGCAGGGGGCTCCCCTGGCCCGGCCGCCCCTCCCTCCCGCAGGTGAGCGAGCCAGGCGCGCCGCCTCCCCCTCCCTCCCTCCCTCCCTCCTGCCCCGCGCTTGACTGACAGGTGGGGGAGGGTGCAATCCCCGCGCGCGGCCCCGCCCCTCCCCGGGCAGCCTCCCCCCCCTCCCGGTTGCTCGCCGTTGCTGTCCCCTTCCTTGTTTGCGCGCAGCTTTGCAGGCGTGTCGCTGCAGGTCTGTCTCCGCTTCGCCCCATGCGCCCCCCCCCGGGCCTTCTCTTGCAACCCCCACCCCCACCCGGGGCATCCCCTTCCCCTGCTGCCCTCCTTGGGTGGGTCTGGCTTCCCTTTGGCATCCCCGGGGTGGGGGGGAGGAAGACGTCCCACCGCCCTGGGGGAGGGCGCCCCTGGTGGATTTCAACACCCCCCCAATGTTTGGAGAGTGGTTTCTGGGTGGGGGATGGGGGGGTATGTGTGGGGAGGGCAGGGGGGGTCACTGGTGGGCTACGGGGGCTTCTGGAGAAAGAGGGATTGCTGTTCGGTTGGGTTGGGTTGGGTTGGGTTGGGTTGGGTTGGGTTGAATTGGGTTGGGTTGGGTTGGGTTGGGTTGGGTTGAGTTGAGTTGAGTTGGCCACCCATCTCATCCAAGAGACTGTGGGTGGCTGACAACAGGCCTAATTCCTATTATGGTTATTCTATATTCCAGGGGTTCTCAACCTGTGGTCTGCAGACTCCGGGGGGTCACAATATCATCACATATCATCACAGGGGATCCCCCAGGACTTGAAATGTGATTGAAATCTTGAGTCAAGTCTTGGTGGTCCCGTGGCCACAAAAGGTTATTTTAAAGGGGGGCCGTGGTGAAGAGAAGGTTGAGAACCACAGTTAGATTCTATTCTTTTTATTATTCTTTTTCTTATTTCTGTATTGCGTGGTTAATATTATTTGACCTCTATGTGGGTTGCATCTGTCTAGGCAGCCAGATCGTATGCTTTATTGCTAAGGAGCATTTTGGGTTCTCAATTTCACCTGTGGCCTTTCTGTGCAGGGTTTTGATTATTTTTATTTTTATTTTTAAATTGTGATGCATCTAGCTGCCCATTTTACACAAGTGACTCTGGATTCTCAATTTGTGCCTGGAGCTGTATCATATTTGCAGTGCAGACTTTGTAGATTGCAATTTGAAGTTTGGGCGGGCAAGGCGTGTTGGTTGACTCACTTGGCTTGGTGGGCTTCTGTAGAAAGTGATAGTGCTGTTGGCTTTGATTTGACCGGTCACCCCGCTCGTCCAAACGACTTTAGTTGGCTCGGAATAGCCATCAATATTAATCTTGCTTTACAGCTAATCCTCGACTTATAACAAGTCATTTAGTGACCATTCAAACTTACAATGAGACTAAAAAAATGACTTAGGACAATATTTTACACTAACAACCTGTATTGCCTATATTGCTAAGGAGCATTTTGGGCCTGTCAATTTCATCTGTGGCCTCTCTATGCAGGCTTTCTTTTTTTTTCTTTTTTTAAAAAGTATGTTTATATAGCTCTCTTATTTCCTACAAGTGGCTCTGGGGAGGCTTAGCAAGATGATCTATTTGTGTCTGCACCTGTGTAATGTTTGTAATGCAGACTTTCGAGATTTCTCTTTAAAGTCTGGGTAGGTCTGGCATGTGGGCAACTCCCTCTCGCACGGTGGGCTTCTGCAGAAAGTGGCATTGTTTGTTTGTGTGTTTGTTTAATTTGTGCAGCTCCCCATTTCATCCAAATGGGTGGTTCCCAAGAAGTATTCATATGATTATTTCCTTTCCCTCTGTTATCTTCGTTTCATCTGTCTATGCAGCAAAATAGTCCAGAGTCCAATGATTGACAAAGGATTATATACATTTACATATGTTTACACGTATTGGTATAATATTTGCCAGGCACACTTTCCAGGGTTCTGTTTAAAGTTTGTGTGGCCGGGGCCCCTGTGTAGGACTCTTGGCTTTGTGGATATCTGTGTGGCATCTTTGCAAACACCAATATAAAATAGACCAGCAAGAAATGTAGCACCCATTTCCTTTATTAATAACAAGCCTTTCTAGATTGTTAATATCGCATGTGGCTTTTGTGCGCCCTGTCTTATTTACTTATTTTGGTGATTTACCCAGCTGCCCATTTCACACAAGCGACTGTGGCTGCCTCACAAGGATTATAGACTTGTGTGCATAGAACAATATAATACATACAGGCAAGCATTGCAGCACAATTTTCCATTGTTATCACTATATCTCTATAAAATATATAAGCAAGGCTTGTTCTGTAGTCTATATCTCCCATAAGAGTTTCTGGCTTCTCAATATCAAATGTGGCCTTTACATCTGCTATGATATATTCGTGTGTGGATGCAATGTTTATAACACACATTTTACAGATGCTTTTTGTGGCTTTCTGTATTGTGTGCGTCTCATCTATATATAGAACTCTGTAATATATACAGGAAAGGTTTGCAGCACACATCTTTTTTCTAATTAGCATTTCTGGTTTGTCAATACCAGGCACTGCTTTTATATCCAGTATTATGTATTTGTGTATGTAATATGGTGCAGACTTTTATAGACTTGTGAATTGTTTGCCTTTCTCTTTTATGGGTGCTGCACCTGTGCCTGTACCACTATTATACATACAAGCAAGGTTTGTGGCACGTGCTTCAAATATTTCCAATTAGTGTTTCCGACTTGTCAATGTGTTGAGCTACGCAGGAAATCCTCGGCTTAATGACCACAGTGGAGCCCAAAATTCAGGTTGCTAAGCGAGGCATTCGTGATGTGAACGTTGCCCCATTTTACAACCTTTCTTGCCACGGTTTTTAAGTGAATCACTGCAGTTCTTACATTAGTAGCACGGTTGTTAAATGAATCTGGTTTCCCCCATTGACTTTGCTTGTCAGACGGTCGCCAGTTCTAGTCCTGCCTTAGACATGACAGCTGACTGGGTGACTTTGGGCCAATCGCCCAGAGATTGTGAGCTCTAGTCCCGCCTTAAGTATGAAAGCCAGCTGGATGACTTTCGGCCAGTCCCTCTGTCTCAGCCCGGCCCACCCCACAGGAGTGTTGTGAGGAAAACAGGAAGAGGAAGGTGTATTGGATATGTTCCCTGCCTTGAGTTATTTGTAAAAATAATAAAGGCGGAATACAAGTAGATACGTTACAGGTAAACAGATTAGATCATAATATATCAAAAGTGAGTAGGCCACACCTCATTATCTGTCCATCCCAATGAGCCCATTTGCCTCCCGTGAATTTTATAGCTAAATTACTTGTTATACACTTCCTTAGGTGTCCTTTAACTCCATCTCGGTGGAAAAAAAAACCCCATTATTTGTATCTTTTTTGTATTTTCATGGCTATAGAAAGAGCATCAAGTCAGTTTTAATCTATTTTATTCACCGGATGCATGGATTTGCATTTTCTTATTTGGTTTCTAACATGAGTCTGCACAAGGCAGGATTGTTATTTCTGCAAAATGTTTGCCAGTCAGTCATCTTGACTTATACCTTAACTTTGTATCATTCCCGTGAGTAATAGCAATACTATGTTTCAGCTATTGTTTTCAAGAGGTTTGGGAACAATCTAGAGACAAACATAGGAAACAAAAACACAAGATATTTTTGTTAGAGGGACCGACAACCTCTTTAAGTGTCAGCTTGAATTCTTTGCTTAGAGCCTATGAGCTCTCTGCAGTTCTACTTATATTTTTATTCCCCTTTCAGGAGTGAAAAACGTACATGCTGATTAGCGGCGTATACATAACAGAGGCATAGAATCAAAGCCACGTGAAGTATTAGTACCGCTTTATAAAGCCTTAGTAAGACCCCACCTGGAATCCTGCATCCAGTTTTGGACACCACATTACGAAAAAGATGTTGAGATTTTGGAAAAAGTGCAGAGAAGAGCAGCTAAGATGATTAAAGGCCTGGAGATTAAAACATATGAAGAACGGTTGCAGGATTTGGGAATGGCCAGTCTAGAGAAAAGAAGGACTAGGGGAGGGGGGAACATGATAGCAATATTCCAATATTTGAGGGGCTGCCACAAAGACGAGGGGGTCAAATTATTCTCCAAAGCACCTGAAGGTAGAACAAGAAACAACGGATGGAAACCAATTAAGGAGAGAAGCAACCTAGAACTAAGGAGGAATTTCCTGACAGTGAGAACAATTAATCAGTGGAATGACTTGCCACCAGAAATTGTGAGTGCTCCATCACTGGAGGATTTTAAAAAGAGATTGGACAGCCACCTGTCTGAAATGGATAGGGTCTTCTGATTGAGCAGGGGGTTGGACTAGAAAACCTCCAAGGTCCCTTCCAGCTCTGTTCTGATTGATTGATTGATTGATTGATTAAGAGAAGCATTTGGAAACAGTAGATCTAGCTGCTTCAACTTGTACTGTTATACTGTGATTAATTTTGTGCACATAGGTTGCCCTCAACTTACAACGTTCCTTTAGTAACAATGGCGCTGAAAAAGGTGATTTAAAACCGGTCCTCACACTTAACAACCCTCGTAGCATCCCATGGTCATAAGATCAAAGTTTGGGCACTTGGCAACTGGCATGGATTTGTGACGGTTGTAGCTTCCCAGGGTGGTAGACTGTAACGGCTGGAATTTAACAGTATTGGACGGTTTACATGTTTGGGTGTCTGTCGACTGCATGTTTGAAAAGAAGAAATTGTGGCAGAGCTTTAATTGTGCTCATTCTTAAGACACCCAACTGGATGAATTTGTCATGGAAGGTGCACTTTCCAGCGTGCTAGAATTCGAATTCAGAACATCCTGAATTCAACTCATCCAAATATCTCTCTTACCTTATTATTGCAAAGCATCTTGGAATCAGTTCAGGACATATAATTTTATATTTCAAATAAAAGAAATTTTAAAAAAGCAATGGGAGGCAGGGTGTGATAACACGTTTAGTTCCAGTGCTTGTTTACAAGAAAGACTGCCTAAGTATAGTGTGGAAGGGAGCCTTTAATTTAGGGTTTTGTCAATTGCGTGTTTTTAAGTTGAATGCTTAGCAGTTTGCAGTGGAGGGTCGCTGCATTTGGTAGGATGTGTGTGTATTATTTGTGATGCCTGAAATAGCATCAGTAGGAGTTACACTGCAGAGCTTCAAATAATCACAACCAGCATTTTGAAATGTGTGTATGCATGAATGTATTGAAGGATTATGGTCCCCTGCGATGGGAGGGAGGGAGGGAGGGAGGGAGGGAGGGAGGAAGGAAGGAAGGAAGGAAGGAAGGAAGGAAGGAAGGAAGGAAGGAGAAAAATAGAAAATATCCAGGGAGGGAAGAAGGGAGGGAGGGAGGGAGGGAGGGAGGGAGGGAGGGAGGAAGGAAGGAAGGAAGGAAGGAAGGAAGGAAGGAAGGAAGGAAGGAAGGAACGAAGAAGGAAGAAAAAATAGAAAATATCCAGGGAGGGAGGAAGGAAGGAAGGAAGGAGAAAAATAGAAAATATCCAGGGAGGGAAGAAGGGAGAGAGGGAGGAAAGGAAGGAAGGAAGGAAGGAAGGAAGGAAGGAAGGAAGGAAGGAAGGAAGGAAGGAAGGAAGGAGAAAAATAGAAAATATCCAGGGAGGGAGGGAGGAAGGAAGGAAGGAAGGAAGGAAGGAGATGGGAAGGGAGGGAGGGAGGAAGAAAATGTACATATACCAGTAGGCTTTGATATGTGAAAGAATGGTTGGTGTTTGTTGACAAGGCACCTATTTTATAAATGGGGATATTTTATGAATACGAATATCATTATGAATTAATAGTTGTGAATTCAAGGGTGCTAAAACAAGGTGGGGAAGCTGAACATTGTAGATTTTTGCCTGAACTTTATTGTGTTTACTCTTCCTGTTGTGAGGAAGTGGAATCATGTCAGGATTATCTTTCTTTGAATATAGAGTATGCTAACTAGAGGAATTGGAGCTGTAAATTTAATACTGACACGACTGTGGTTTGTAAAATAAATTGCCTGCCATGTTGAAGATAAGTTACTTGGCTTGAGTCTGATGGGGGGGGGGAGAGAAAAGGTCCCGCATTTGTGTTTTCAGGGTAACGTCTAATATCAAAACAAAACGATGAGTAACCATCTCTCATATTACAGAGTGATTGTGCTATTATACGCTTTGTATTTGGTTCTGAAGAACTGAGCCCGTGAAAAGCTAATTATACATAGATGGCTCCATGTTGCAAAGATTCTATATTGTGAAATATGAGTCCTATCTGTGGAGGTTCACGGTCTGCAGAGCGGGCAAATAAAACAACATGTTTTAACACGATAAATTTTGCAACGGGCCAATGTTATCTTGTGTAAAGGAGCACCTAAAATACAATAGATCCTAGAACTGTGAAATCTGTCGTTGGTAAGCAAATATCCGTAAGGCTGAAATTTGAGATAATCTCCCTTGCAGCTGAGTTCATTCGCTTGGAAATCACCAAGGGATTTCGCTTAAGTTTTTTCTCAGATAAGAGTCGGGACTGCTGTGAGTTAAAACTGGCTTTAAATCGACAGAAATCTACTCCTTGGAAAATTCCAATGAGGAATTGAGGAGAGTTGTTTAATTGTGTTTAGAACCAGAATAGAGGAAAGCTCCGTACGACAACAGTGTTGTTTCTTTTGCAGGGAGCTTGTTAAGTTAAACAACGTACAGGTAGTCCCCGACTTACGACAGTTCATTTAGTGACCAAAGTTACAACGGCACTTGAGAGCTTTTTTTCACACTTACGACTGTTGCAGCATCCTCCTGGTCACGTGATCAAAATTCGGCCGTTTGGCAACAGGCATGTACTTACGTCGGTTGCGGTGTCCTGGGGGTGTCCCCTTTTGCTAAGTCGAGGATTACCTGGACTGCAAATGTTGGTGGTTTCAACTCTTCCCCTCCTTTGCTATTGACATTCTCATAGCTCCGGGTGCTACCCTAGCTATAATAATAAAAAGAGATATTGATCATATAGGCTCTTCCTTATGGGATCAATACTTCAAATAGAGCCCTTCAGAGTAGTCAGATAGATGATGCTATCCCTTTGGGTAATACAAATGTAAATTAATTGTCATTTACGGCTATTCGTTACTACACACGTGAGCTTTGTAGCTACCGTTAATCAGCCGCAAAGTACCCCAAGAATGGGTTATACCGATCCAGACATACTTTGCTGAAATTGGTTACTGAACCCGCCTGGGTGTTTGGCCCCCAGTCACCAATGGATGACCTTGGGGGGGGGAGAAATTCAAGAAGGCCACACCTGGAATCACATGACCCCGGGAGACATCAACGGTCATAAGTATGAACCAGTGGCCAAGCATCTGAATTTTGATCACACGAGCGTGAAAAACAGCGATAAGTCCCTTTTTTTCAGTGCTGTCGTAACTTTGAACAATCGCAAAGTCGAGAACTGTCTGTGAAGGGAGTCTCAACCCTGTCACCCTTCCCCTGAAGGTTAAAAATAGTCAGGGTAAATGGAATAAATTGAAATGCACTGAATGTAACATTTTCACAGCCCTGGTTCCCCAAAAAAACCCCAGATGTCTGCAGATCAGGCGATTCATTTCGGCTCGGCTAAATAGGAAGATTAGAGTGGATTATTTGAGACCTTTACGCCAGTAAACCATTATTCGGGCACCTGTGCAGCTCGGAAAAGGAGAAGCCACATTTCAGCAGCTCCTGGCTTGGAAGAACTTCCCTTTCTTAGCAGCTGCTCCAACTGTGCTATTCATAGAGAGCTGCTGACACGGGCTGTTGCCATAAATCTGTATTTTTCAAGCTGCGACGGCGGGCCTGTGGTTGCCTTTTTAAAGGGGAAAACGCCATGCATCAACACCATCTTATTACCCCGGCCTTAATAATTCCTCAGAAAGCCATTGTGAAAGCCATTGCTTTTTTTTATTATTATTATTATTATTATTTGGGTGGTTTGCTACGTCATAAATTCTCGCTCGCTCTGACTTCCTGGGTGTCCGAAGCCCAGGTAAGCTGCCAGTTTTTCGATCTCTTCCCAACCTCTGCAAATGTTAAAAACATCGACCTCTAACGCCACCGTTACAGACTGCCTTAAACCGCTCTCTTCCCTTTGGACGGTAATAGTATACCTATCAGACAATAGATATGTGGTTTGATTAATTAGGCGGTTGCTGGCATAATGTTCGATGCCCGCCTTCTGCAGAAGAATTTCCATCGTTGCCTTTTCTCGTTCCTCGGTTTGTAAATCTAGGCGAAGATGGGCTTCTAGGTAGGCCATGATCTCACTCTTGCCTACCAACTCTGTGAAGGCAGAACTAACATTTGGACCTTCGGATTCCGAATCTGCTGTCTTCCCGTCAAGCTGTTGATCCTGGTGGTTGGGGAGAGATTCCAGCTCTTCTGGATTTGGTTTGGATGACTTCCTGCAGACATGAGGAGTGTCCTGCTGGACAAGGCTGGTCATCTTCTGGCATAAAGGTTCTGGATTGGCAGCATTTCCCTGGCTTTGCTCCTCAAGCTTTCCTTGGGTTTCTTCCTTCTGAGATTCTACTATGAGAAACCATTCTTGGTCTCTTTGACTTAGCCATAATCCCGCCATGGCTAGATCATCCGAAGCCGTGTCATAATAACGGTCCGTCTGAGTGACTGCCTCCACGATCTTGGCACCGACCATCAGTAGTTTAGCTATGCTATCTTCCGTTACCCAAAATTTTTGCTTCAGCTGGACTTTGGGTATCTGGAGAAATTCCCGCCTTGCTTCCATGTTCCTGGAAAACAGCAACATTCTGAAATAAGGTTTTAATTTTTTTAAGGATTGGGGTTGCTATAGTAAGCAGCCAAGAATGAGGAGAACCAGAGATTTATTTTTAGGGATCTCTTTTGTTACCTTTCTGGAATGTGAATGTAGTATATATGCATTTAAAACATTTTGTATAGCTGCCCATTGTGTGTTAATCTCTGGAAGTCTCAAAAACTAGTTGAAACAATGGGCAACGAAGGAATACATTTTCGTTCACATTCCTTGGAGTTTTTCTAGCCCTCTATGAAATTTCGGGTTTTCTTGCAGATGTTTCATTACCCAACTAGGGAACATCATCAGTGCTGGAATGGAGTAAAGTTTCTGGAGAGGAGGAGGAGGAGGAGGAGGAGGAGGAGACTGGGGTCCTTTGTGCTGTCTGAGCTTGGTTGTTTTCTTGTAGACATTTCATTACCCAACTAGGGAACATCATCAGTGATATATGAAAGGGAATTAGGCTTTAATTAAGCCTGCTAAGGAAACAGCTATTATGTTTCTGATAGGTTTTGTTTTTTTTAAATGAGAAATCCGTAAAAGTGCTTGCCAATGGCTACCGTCTTTCCCAAAGCTGGCATGCTTCTTTTCCCAGACAAATTATAAAGTTTACCTATGCTACCATCATAAGAACAGTTTCTAAACATGTGAAAAGGAAGACAGCCAGAGAAGTGAAAAATGTTGGACAGATGGATCTTCCAGACACTGAGAAGACAAACAAACTTTGGAGGCCTTAACAAAACTAGATAAGATACAGGACTTTATTTAGATTGGCTTTGCTAAATATATATTGGCATATTCCTTCAAGTGAGAAGGACTTGTTGAGTGGGCTATAAAGATCAGCCATCAAATCAAGAAACCTTTCAGAAAATATGTGATATCAGGTTGTTAGGAAAGCTAATTCTTCTTTATAAACATTGAGAAACAAAATACATAACTGACTAATTTTTATGGCATGTTATGTCATGGTTATTTTGTGGTTATTCTTCCTGTTCCTATTGGTCTTTATTTTATAAGGTCTTTATTTTATAAATAAACACATTTATGAACAACTTCATTTAGTTGTTGGGAGAATTTTCCTGTTATTAAGATATGGGGCTAAATTTATTTTACATGTCATTTATTTTGAAATTACGCTTGCTGAGAAGCGAACGGAGAAGATTTTGACCCAGACTTTCAGCTGAGATGTTTACTCTTCTGACTTTAATGATTGCAATCATTATACAGGTGGTCCTCCACTTACAACAATTCATTTAGTTCGAAGTAACAACAGCACTGAAAAGAGTAACGTACGACTGCTTTTCGCACTTACGACCGTTGCGTTGTACATGCTAACAAGTTGGGAGCGGGGCGAGGTTCCCATTCCAATAAATATATGAACAAATGGTTTTAAAGTCACCTTACCTTGTCTCTCTTCCCAGGATTCAAGAAGGCAGAGATCTTTAGAACAACCTTTCGTAATTGTTATTTTTCTTGCCTTAATTCGGTTTCGTAAGGGCGTAAGCGTTTAACTTTTCTGGCTAATGGTCTCCTTCGAAGCAACTTCCGTGTGCCTCGCTTTGTTTATCATGAATGACTGCTTTGAATGACCATGACAACAATGGATGTAGCAACAGCTTGTAACTACTATTAGTAGAAAAGTCATGGGCGATTGAGGTTCTGCAAAGAGTTTTAGCCTCCCAAAGTTTACGGTAACCATGCCTTGCTCAACTTGGATGTCACAACAAACAAAAGCATGCAGAGCCGAACTATTGGTTCTGTCGAGTTTCAGAACAGTCTGTATTTAATTCCGGCATTTCGAGCCTACGATTCCATAAATAGGCCGCTCCCTCAGCCTTATTCCCAACAGATCTGAAGATTGCGACGAATTCACCCAGGATTCAGGATAGTTATTTTTCTGGCGGAATGTCTGGTAAATAGCTCGGCTCAATTCTTAACAGATAAAATTGGGAGACGCTGCTAATTTATAAGAAAAATTAATGTGCGTTCAGTGTTCACTTCCACAGACCTTGCAATGTGGTTAGCTAAAAATGTATTAAGGGAACAAACTTGATGTTCTGTTTTTTGGGGGAAAATCTCCAATCAGGATTGCTTTTTTTTTTCTTTTTTCTATGACTATTCAGCAGCTTCATAAACAGATGGTTGGTAATGTGTTTCTGGCTTGGATTGCTGCAGTTAATGATTGTGAGGATTGATTTGCAAATTATCAATTGTTGACTAAGTAGTCAAGGAGATGGGAACCTTAAGGCAGGAAATTTGATCCCGGTTATCGTCCGGTTTTTAGCAAATTAATAATTTGGCTGGAAAATTTAGTTAAATGCTCTCCTATTACAGACGATATTGGGTTAGGCGGTTCTAAGGTGGGAAAACCTAGACCAGGTGTAGCAACAGTTTGATTCCCTATAAAATGAGTCTTTAATTAATGTGCTGTAGAATTAATTTTAAAGGATGGGTACATGGTTTCTATGTGTGCGCCTTTGAACTGGTTCAGAAAGGGTCGTCCTTCAATTAGAACATAGAATAACGGAGTTGGAAGGGACCTTGGAGGTCTTCTAGTCCAACCCCCTGCTCAAACAGGAGACCCTATACCATTTCAGACAGGTGGCTCTCCAGTCTCTTTTTGAAAACCTCCAATGATGGAGCACCCACAACTTCAGGAGGCAAGCTATTCCATCAGTTTATTGCTCTCACCATTAGGATATTTCTCCTTAGTTCTAGGTTGCTTCTCTCCTTGGTTAGTTTCCATCCGTTGTTTCTTGTCTTGCCTTTTGCTGCTTTGGAAAATAGGTTGACCCCCTCTTCTTTGTGGCAGCCCCTCAAATATTGAAAAACTGCTATCATGTCTCCCCTGGTCCTTCTTTTCATTAGACTGGACATACCCAATTCCTGTCTCCGCTCCTTGTATGTTTTAGCCTCCAACCTCCTACTCATCCTTGTTGATCTTTTCTGCACTTTTCCCAAAGCCTCAACATCTTTTTTTATTGAGACTCTAGAAAGAGTGCAGAGAAGAGCAACAAGGATGATTAGGGGGCTGGAGGCTAAAACATACGAAGAACGCTTGCAGGCATTGGGTACACATCCTAAATTCCCCTAGGTCTTGCTCATGTAAGTCCAAATTAAAGAGTAGCGCAGTTAAAGGAAAAAGATGCCTCTTTTCTTTAATTCCAAAGCTCAAAAGCATCCAAATGGGCCACCATTAAATGTGATTGACTTGTTGTCACTGAATCCAGTTTAAAAAACCGAGCAGAAGAGTCTTAATACCCAGTAATAGACACAAGCTATTCGCACGGTTCTCATAAATTCAGTTTCCAGGAAACCGATGGATCGGGGGAAAAGTTAACTCAGCTTAATAATCAACCGCCTTTATGATTTGCGCACTCCACTTCAGATTAAAAGCAAATAAATAAAAGGCACGTCATTTAAATCGATTTTTCTACGTGGCTGCTAAGAAGCTGAAAAAGATGCAGTTTATCTTCTAGCTTTGGGATATATTTGGAAAAGGGGGGGGGAAATAAGGAATGGGCATATCCCTTAGAGGGACAAAATAATCTGCTTTTGTCTCTGAATTCTGAAAACAAGTGGAGGAATTTTGAAATGGTGTTTCCGGTGTTGATTCCGTAAGGCGTAAACAAGCGTAAAACTCACATGCTGTTCCTTGTACACACAAAAGTTTGGCGCAAAAAGCCGATTACGCAAGACCTTCAAAGAATTTCGTAGATAGTTGCACGGGTCCAGGGCGTAGCGGTTTGAAATGTGTTTGTGAGTATGTGCGTATGTTTTCATGCCTTGGTTCTAGGGGAAGTGAGAGCTAGCGGCCTTTAATTAATACTTAATAATAATTTAATTAATGGAGGCAGTCCTCTACATACAACAGTTTGTTTAGTGACCGTTCAAAGTTACAACGGCATGGAAAAAAGTGACTGAGAGGACCAGTTTTCACACTTAATAACCGTCGCAGCATCCCTGTGGTCACGAGTTCAAAATTCGGACACTTGGCAACTGACTCATATTTACGACGGTTGCAGTGTCCCGGGATCACGTGATCCCCTTTTGCGTCCTGCCGACGAGCAACGTCAACCGGGAAGCCGGAATCACTTAGCAACAGTTTGACTAATTTAACAACTGCGGTGATTCCCTTAACAGCTGTGGCGGGAAAGGTCATAAAACGGGGCAAAACTCACTTAACAAAATGTCTCACTCAGCCACAATTGGGCTCAATTGTAGTCGTAAATCGAGGACCACTGGTAACCGAAGAAGATATTAGCCCAAATCTATGCAAATATCTTTTTTTCCTACCTTTGAGAATTAAGAAGGAAGTTATTTGAATTCGTCCAGAGATTGGCTTGTGATGATAGATATATATGATAGATAAGCTCTTTGTAGGGTGTCAGTTTGCTCAAATGTATAAGAAATATTACAGCCGCCATGTTCTTTCTACAAATATGTCTGGTTTCTCTTTAAAGAGCCAGTTTAAAAAAAACACATACACAAGCCATGCATACAATAGTTGATGGCGCGTACAATGGTTTACAGAGTATTTTAGGGACAAACAGATATCTGTCCTCTAGGGAGATGTTGTTGTCTTTTCAGTGCCATTTATAGCTGCCTGCCTGTCTCCAAAAACCCTGTATAGTAGTATTGTTATCCCAGATATTCAGGGGAAGAAGAAAAAAAACACCCTTCTAAGTCGTTTTTCTCTTCTAGTGCCAACAGACAGCAAAAATTTTCCTTGCAAGCGATTTATTAAAGACTGAGGTTCAGCAATAATCAGTTATGTTAATTTTGTATCTTGAATTTACTTAATAAATCTGTGCTTCAGGCCAAGTGTTATTACTGATTTCTGCCTACGACCCAAAGAGAACAGAATAGAAATTCTTTATTGGCCAAGTGTGATTGGACACACAAGGAATTTGTCTCCGGTGCAGAAGCTCTCACTGTACATACAAGCAACAAGAAAATAGAATAGAATAGAATAGAATAGAATAGAATAGAATAGAATAGAATAGAATAGAATAGAATAGAATAGAATAGAAGAATAGAATAGAAAACAGAATAGAATATAGAATATAGAATAGAATAAAATAGAATAGAATAGAATTAAAGAATAGAATAGAATTAAAGAATAGAATAGAAAATAGAATAGAATAGAAAACAGAATAGAAAACAGAATAGAATAGAATATAGAATAGAATAGAATAGAATAGAATAGAATAGAATAATAGAATAGAATAGAATAGAATAGAATTAAAGAATAGAATAGAATTAAAGAATAGAATAGAAAACAGAATAGAAAACAGAATAGAATAGAATATAGAATATAGAATAGAATAAAATAGAATAGAATAGAATAGAATTAAAGAATAGAATAGAAAATAGAATAGAATAGAAAATAGAATAGAATAGAAAACAGAATAGAAAACAGAATAGAATAGAATATAGAATAGAATAGAATAGAATAGAATAGAAAACAGAATAGAATAGAATAGAATATAGAATAGAATAGAATAGAATAGAATAGAATAGAATAGAATAGAATAGAATAGAATAGAATAATTTATGATCATAAAGCTGGAACTTATGAAACACTGTGCTGCGAACGGCTGTTCTTCTGCCTTTGCAATCTAAGCAAGAGAAAAATGACAGCTCTGTCTTGCCTCTTAATTGTCTTTTTCAGAAAAACCACTTCTGAGAGATGCGCTCCAATGTCTCACTGGCGTTTAATTGCCTGTACTTAAAACTGAGAAGAAAAATTCATTATGGGTAAGTTTGATTTATCCTGAATGGAAGGAGGAAAGATTTATGGATGTGACAAAATCATATCGGGAAGGATTGGAATCTGACTGAAATAAAGAAATAGTCCTTAACTTATGACTTACGACTTCTGGTTTAGTGACTGTTCAAAGTTACAACAACACAGTCTTGCTTAGCAGTGGAAATTTTGGGCTCCCCTGTGGCCTTAAGTCAAGCACTTACCTGTATCAATATCTGGAATATTTGAATAATATTTGTACCTTTTCATATGGGGATCTGTATTTTTACATTAATCCCTTTAGAAAATCTACAGATGGAGACTCTTCACAACATAGAAGAAGGAAGAATATTTTCAAATTTCGTTCTTCTACGGGTCATTATTAATGACCTTTTTTTTTTTTGAGACAGAAAACCTAATTAAAATTTTGCTCCCAGTGTTTTTGACCTCGGAGAATAGGGCGTGTTACGTTCATTTTTTCTCTTTTATGCATCATGAAACGTCACAATATTTCTCCCAGAGTGGATTCAGTGGAGTAGGGACGATAGGAACGGTCAATTTCATCCAATGATTTTGAGTTCTAGTCTTTTTGCATTTTCTGTTCGCTAGATGGCACTGCTGAATAGGTTATGATTCTAGGAACACTGCTGGTACTTTGTAGCAATCTTGTAAAATAGGGCAAGGATTTGTTAAAAACAGATTGGAATTGATCAACTGGATCAAGAAATGGAAAACGTATGTCTCAAACACTCTACCCTTAGTCACGGAATTCCAAAAATCCTTCATATTGTATGTCAAAATAGGTTTTGTCTTCCAAAAAGAACTGCCTGAGCAGGGGGTTGGACTAGTAGACCTCCAAGGTCCCTTCCAACTCTATTATTATAGAGGGGGAACTGATAGATATAGCTAAGCAGGCATTCTTGCAAAATCCCAGAATTCTTGCCAGTTTGGTAATTATTTCACAAGCCTTCTGTTTGAACAAACTTATTTACAGAAGAAAGAAAAAAGACAAGATTTGCGTTTTATGTCGACATTTTCTTTTACCCCCAGATTTATTTATTTATTTTTTGAAGAGAAAGACTGATTTAATCGGCTATCTTGTCAAGGTTTCTCTGCCTGTAGAATCCTGCCCTGAAAACAATTGCTTTATCAGGGCATTTTTCAAAGACGGCTTATCCAACAATCCAAAGAAGGCCGTTTTTCAAACAATATCAATTTTGAAGGCTGCATGACAGATAAGGCGGAATTTCCAGTGTATTCTTGCAACTCTCCAGGAGTTGAGCACTTAAAAAGCTTTCTGCTGAACGTTAGGGAAAATTTTTGTTTGTTCTTTTGCAAACTGGTGCAAAAGTCATTAAGGCCTCTTTCTACCTCCTGGGTTAATTTTATCTTTGGAAGCTACAACTGAAGCTGGATGGGGTAGCGAGGTTGCATATGGAATTTTCTTTAGCGTCCATGGGATGCACTGTTTTTCAGCCCTCATGCACCCAAAAAAAAAAGAGAAAAAAAAAGGAGAAGGCAGACAGAGGGGAGCCAAAGGAATACTGAGTAAAGTGGTGATAGCAAATCCATATTTTAAGTTTTTTCCATCCTTCCGCTAAGCCAGCTTCGACATATTTTCATACGTATAGCTGGACCTTCTGTGCTGCCTCCACCATCTCATCAATACGCACATCCCCCCCCCCAAAATAACCATCTATGGCCCTTTGCTCTGCCAATTTCATCTCATCTGAAGGTCTTGGGCAGAGAAGAGCAACAAAGATGATTAGGGGACTGGAGGCTAAAATAGTTGCGGGAATTGGGCATGTCTAGTTTAATGAAAAGGACCAGGGGTGACACGATAGCAGTCTTCCAATATTTGAGGGGCTACCATAAAAAAGAGGGGGTCAAGCTCTTCTCCAAAGCACCTGAAGGCAGGACAAGAAGCAACGGATGGAAACTGATCAAAGAGAGAAGCAACCTGGAACTAAGGAGGAATTTACTGACAGTGAGGACAATTGATTAGTGGAAGGACTTGCCTCCAGAAGTTGTGGGTGCTCCATCACTGGAGGTTTTTAAGAAGAGACTGAACAGCCCTTTGTCCGGAATAGTATAGGGTCTCCTGCTTGAGCACGGGGTCTGACTAGAAGACTTCCAAGGTCCCTTATTCTGTTATTCTGCTAATTATTGTTATCTTTCAACGGATGGACTTTCTAAAGCCAGCTTCTTCTCATCCTTGCAGCAGTTCTCCCTTCAACCTATAACATCAGCAGTGGTGGCTGAACTGAAGCTCTCGTGTTCCGAGAAGAGAATGTATAAAAGGAATGGCCTCATGGCCAACGTGACCGTCACCTCCGCCACTCCAGAGGTACCGTTTCCATTCCAACTCAAAACAAACCATGGTTTAGTTGGGCATCTCTAGGAGACGGTCTGCTACTTAATTTCCTCTGGAGATTTAAGAGGCAGTGCCATCCACACAACGATTAAATTTGTAAACTTAAAACGGTCTTTAATAGGCCAGTCACAGATTTGGGTCTCGTTTTTCTTCCCCTGGCAAAGGAATTTGCGGTCCTTGATGCTCTCTGAGCTCGGTGGATTTATTGCAGACCTGTCCTTACCAACCTAGGTCAGTGCTAGTAGGGAGTGCAACTACACTGATGACGTTACCTAGTTTGGTAGTGAAACGTCTGCAAGAAGCTCAGAGAGCACCAAGGACCTCATAGTTACAATTCCTTAAAGTTGGTTTTTAACTAAAATAAAAATTAGGGACCAGAAGAATTTAACCTCCTGATTTAGCCGAATCCCAGCCGTGTTCCTGAAGTGATGGGTCAGACCCTCCTCTATAATAGTTCCCTTGAAAGTTCACTATTTAATGTCTTCTGCAATGAAGAATAGACTTTTTCCACGTCCTTAGAATATTTCCTCCTAAGTTGAACAGGATCTATCCAAGGGCGAAGAAAGGATTTCCTGCCTTCTCAAGTCCTGTCAAAAAGGCTTTTTCGGTGACAGATTTAAAGGCCAAATTGCAAACACTTTTCAGATTAGCTAACTAACAGAATCACACAGCTGTGAAACAATTCCAGATGTTGCCGGGAAGGGGGGGGGGAGGGAATTGCGTGGTGGTTCTCAGGAGTTGACTGAATGGAAGAGGGCATGTTCCTCATCTGGGCAGCCTCATCCCCTTGGTGGGTAGCTGTCTGGGAATTAAAACGAACATTTATTTAATCAACACGTTTACACACGCTGCTCGCGGATCGTTTCTTAAGCATTTAAAAGCGGAAAGGGTTTTAAGGAAAATTCTTTTTTATATTATGATTATGATCACGGTCACGGTTTGTTTCGTCTGTGCAACTTTGCGAGTCTTGTAAGATATGTCGCTTTCTTCTCCTCTTCCTCCTCCTCCCTCTTCCTCTCCTTCCCCTCCTTTTTCTTCTCTTTCTCCTCCTTCTCCTCCTCCTCCTGATAGTTAAGATCATATGGTGTCCAGTCTTTTAGGCCACAAATTAGGTTAGGACATTTCTACTGTTGTCTTTACGCACTCAAGTCATAACAATTAGCATCTAATGCCTTGCAGATGGAAATAATTCCCTGGGCTCATTTTCTCAAGACAGAGAAATTCTTCACATGTTTGTTCAAAAATAGATGCCGTTGCACATCAGCAGTTCAAAGATAAAAGTTCCTAGGACTGCAGGCTGGGTCTGGTTTGAACATCAGTTTTGAATATCTTGCTTTCAAAACAGGACAGAATTATCCCGCATACATATTCACGCCATTATGGTTTCTTTCCAATCCGTTTCACTGTGTGATTTTTCAGACAATACATTTATAAATAGCCGGGATTTTTTTTGATGCGATGCCGTTTCTACATCCAGAACTAGAAGACTGAATTGCTTCTGGGCTGGTTGGACACGGTGCCGTCTGTAGGAGATCTGATTTTTAAAGTACAGCTTCTCCTTAGTAAACCTGCCTAGGATTGCAACCTTGCTTTTTAAATACGTCTAGTAAGATTTGCACCAAGCACCATCCAGTTCTTCTGCCCTTATTTAATAGTACTGTTGTAAATAAATCTTGATCGTTTTTTCCTCCCCATTTGCATTGTCAGTGCTTAAATAATCACGTTATCCCTGATATTTTCGATCAAACTCTTTAAGCCTGAACATAATTTGTCAGCAACTCTGGATATTCTTCTCCTGCCATGGAGAGAAATTGCACAGAACAGATTAGGGGATTACCTCCGCTCCATTTTCTAACCTTCGAGAGCAGATACCTCTGGTAGTGAGCTGAGATTCTTTTATACCTGAGGGGAAAAAAGTCTCGTAGTTGGAAACAGGAGCAGATAAATTGTGTTCCTCTCCGGTTCATTGCTAAGCCTCATAACCAAGAGATGTTATGGAAGGCGATTTGTCGGTCTCTTTCTCCTCGTTGGATTTCAATCTGTCCTCGATGCTTTGACTTGGATCCCTGCACAGGGAGGAATATTGGATTCAGTTGCCTTAATAACCCCTTCCAATTATATGCATTTTTTTTCATTTTGAGCTTAAAAAGCAAAAGCTTCAAGAGAGTCACTGCTACAGAAAATCTTCCTGGTGTATATGTATATATACTGTAAGATGGGCAGCAAATGAATAGATCAAAATTAAAATAAATAAAGCCACCCGTTCATGCCTTTCTCCCCCCCTCCCCCACTTCTAGGGCAGTAGCAGTTCTGACTCTCTGGAAGGACGGAGTTCAGATTATGCTCATAAAAGCTACGATGCTGTCGTGTTTGACGTGCTAAAAGTAACTCCAGAGGAGTTTGCGGTAAGTAACGGCCGCTTTTTGATGTATACCAAATAATAGTAGCCGTAAGGGCCAAAATAAGTTCCCATTCAGTGGTTAAGGGAATCACTGCAGTTGGTTGTAAAAATGGGGCAAAACTAACTTAATGCATATCTCACTTAGCAACAGAAACGTTGAGCTCAATTGTGGTCCTAAGTCAATAGAATAAAATAGAATAGAATAGAGTAGAATAGAGTAGAATAGAATAGAATAGAATAGAATAGAATAGAATAGAATAGAATAGAATAGAATAGAATAGAGTGTAGAGTGTAGAGTGTAAAGAGTAAAGAGTAGAGAGTAGAGAGTAGAGTAGAGTAGAATAGAATAGAATAGAATAGAATAGAATAGAATAGAATAGAATAGAATAGAATAGAATAGAATAGAATAATGAATAGAGATGGAAGGAACCTTGGAGGTCTTCTAGTCCAGCCCCCTGCTCAAGGGGAGTCGAGGACTGCCTGTACAGAGTTCCAAAAATATTGTAATAATTCCTAAATTAAGTAATTTGGCATGCCCGTTGCCTCCTAGGTAGCCATAAATAAAGGACATCGTCAGCTGCATTTGAGGATAGGTGAGGAAAGTCAAAATGCACCCTCTTGCTGATTGGTGTCAACCCAAGTACCTTATTCAGTGCATCACAACAGCCTGTGAATTTAGATGCCCTGGCTGCTTTCTAGACAGGCCCAGAATGGACTTGCCAGTCTTCAGTTTTTCCCCAAAATGTATAATTGTTCTTCCTTTCATTTTTGTCACAGAGTCAGATTACGCTGATGGATATGCCAGTATTTAAAGCTATACAGCCAGAGGTAAGTGCCCTTTTAACACAAAATGTTGCTATTGGTAAAGAAGAACCCTTAGGCTCCAGTTTATTAGATTCTGATTTTTTTTTTAAAGAAAAAACGACAGAGATTCACTCACATCCTAGCACATTATATTCTGATGGAAGAGAATATTCGTAGCTCCGGGTTGAACGGTGGGGGTCCTTAGTGCTCTCTAAGCTTGGTGGTTTTCTTGCCGACGTTTCATTACCCAACTAGGTAACATCCTCAGTGCTAGAAGGGAGTGGAAAGTGCTAGTAGAGAGAGAGAGCAAATTCCACTCCCTGCTAGCTCTGATGACGTTACCTAGTTGGGTAATGAAACGTCGGCAAGAAAACCAGAGTGGGAGAAGGAGTCATCCTTGGTGCTCTCTGAGCTTGGTGGTTTTCTTGCAGACGTTTCATTACCCAACTAGGTAACATCATCAGTGCTAGGAGGGAGTGGGGTGTGTGGAGTTCAGGAGAAGGAGGAGGGAGAGAGAGAGAGAGAGAGAGAGAGAGGAGGAGGAGGACTGTGTGGTCCTTGGTGCTCTCTGAGCTTGGTGGTTTTCTTGCAAACGTTTCATTACCCAACTAGGTAGCATCACAATCGGTGACATCATCTGTGCTAAAAAGTAACGGGGTTTGTGGAGAGGAAGAGGAGGAGGAAGGAAGGATTATAGGGTCCTTGGTTCTTCTCTGATCTTGGTGGTTTTCCTGCAGATGTTTCATGACCCAACTAGATAACGTCCTCAATCTGCAAGGAAGCCACCAAGCTCAGAGAGCACCAAGGACACCCCATTATATTCTTAGGTTTCACGGAAGTCACTCTGCCTTCCATTCTTAATATTGCTGCCCTCACAAGCAATTCTCTGGGGGTGACTTTTCATAAACAGCTCCAAGAATTCCAGTTCTCTCCACTCATCCTACCTGGATGAGAACGTCTAACACCCGTTGATGAAGGAGGGACCTTGAGGCGTTTTGTGTCAATATCCTTGGTTCTCTTGGGAGAGAGAGCTTCGTAACTTCGTTGGGTTTGCCTGTGACGTGAAGCTGTCCCAGCATACTTCCTTTCCCATGATCTCCAGCTCCCTGTTCAAAACCGAGTCGTCATCTCTGTCCGATTGTGTTGCATACAGTAGCTGTGTTGACTTCACTTATAGGATTGCTGGGCTGAAGTGAGCCGGAAAGCAGATGCCACATTCATTTCAGCCTTCGGTAGGAGAGCGAGGACTACATGCCTGTCAAAACATTAGTTATTCAAGCTTCCTAAAATACGCTTTCTATAGGACCCATATGTTTGACCGCTCAACTAAAATTTGGCAGAAGACAAGGGGGAAAAAGTGGCAGATGTTGTAATACGCAAAGGCTGGTTTTAAAAAATAAATAAATAAATAAATTCACTGAGAAATAGAAGACATGGTTATTTTTTTTCCCTTTCAAATTTCTGGTAAATGTAGCCAGAACATTTGATATATAATTGTTTATCTGTAGTTTAATAGGCAACATATGTACCGTGTCCCCAGACTAATTAGACTGGGGATGATTATGTTGCTCACTTTTCCAGCTGGCTGTTTTAAAACTCTGCCTTGAGTAAAAGCTCTAATCTTCTAGGGAGTATTATTCTTGAGATTGGGTTTTCGCAGTGATCATCTCGTTGATCAAACCATGTGATCAAGTGTCAGCAAGGTTTGCGAGGAGGAGGAGGAGGAGGAGGAGGAAGACTATGAGGTCCTTGGTGCTCTCTGAGCTGGGTTGCTTTCTTGCAGACCTTTCATGACCCAACTAGGTAACATCATCAGTGCTAGTAGGGAGAAGAGATTGGCAGGAGGAGGAGGAGGAGAAAGAAGAAGGAAGGAGGAGGAGGAGGAGGAGGAGGAAGACTATGAGGTCCTTGGTGCTCTCTGAGCTGGGTTGCTTTCTTGCAGACCTTTCATGACCCAACTAG
This sequence comes from Azemiops feae, assembly GCA_023970755.1. Taxonomy (NCBI): domain Eukaryota; kingdom Metazoa; phylum Chordata; class Lepidosauria; order Squamata; family Viperidae; genus Azemiops; species Azemiops feae. The sequence goes on from JALGBA010000952.1 coordinate 155,462, forward strand.
GTAACATCATCAGTGCTAGTAGGGAGAAGAGATTGGGAGGAGGAGGAGGAGGAGAAAGAAGAAGGAAGGAGGAGGAGGAGGACTGTGGGGTCCTTGATGCTCTCTGAGCTGGGTTGCTTTCTTGCAGACCTTTCATGACCCAACTAGGCAACATTATCAGTGCTAGAAGGGATTGGGGTTTTTCTCTCTGTTTATATTCTAGTGGCTTGCTAGGATCTTTGGTTGGGCTGTTTACTGTTGGCAGTTCCTTGATTGGGGTATTGTTTACTTCTTGATTGTTGGCCTGATGTTAATCTTGATGTTAATCTATGCTCATCTGGGTGTTGATTGCTGGCAGGGAGATGTTCTGGTCTTTTTGTTCCCTCTTTGGCTTGCTGTTTGTCTCTTTTGCGCAGGGCGTAGATACTGTTTATGTCTACATGTCTGTTGATGGGCAACTGTCAGAGTGCCAGGCTTCTAGAAATTCCCTAGCATTTTTGGAATTGTAAAGTTTGGTGTCTACCAAAGACTCGCTATGACTTCTTGAAGGAATGGCTTGGAAGAAGCTCCTCGTTCTTGAAAGCCATGATCTTCACATTACGTTGCGGCGACCTAACTTTAACTGAAAAAGGGAGAGGACATGTTCTTAGATGCTCCTGAATAAATGGCTAAGTTAAGGGAGATGACCTCAAGGTAAGCTGTGCAGAATTTATGGAGAATTTAGGGTTGCATCAGCTAAGCTTAGCCACAGAGCTACTGTGGGTTGAGCCGTTCCCAGGACTTATCCTCATCTGAATCCATCTGGATTATAATTTGAGCTCCTGGTGTGGTGAAGTGGCTTAGTCCACTCAGAAGATGCTTCCAATATGACCCTGCTCTTCTGTTTGCCATTTGTTCTGAGACATTTCCCTAGATTTTACCGTCCTCTTCTTTAGGAATGGAATGGAATGGAATGGAATGGAATGGAATAGAATAGAATAGAATAGAATAGAATAGAATAGAATAGAATAGAATAGAATAGAATAGAATAGAATAGAATAGAAACTACAGAATAGAATAGAATTAGAATAGAATAGAGGATAGGATAGAATAGAATAGAATAGAATAGAATAGAATAGAATAGAATAGAATAGAATAGAATAGAATAGAATAGAATAGAAACTACAGAATAGAATAGAATAGAATAGAATAGAATAGAATAGAATAGAATGTAAATAATAGAAGATTACAGTTACGAAATTGCTGTTTAAAAAAAAAGGAGTATACATTGTATGTCTATGTGTGTTATGTTTTGTTGTCTTAAAAAAATAAAAATATAAAAAAAAAAAATAGAATAGAATAGAATAGAATAGAGTGTAGAGAATAGAATAGAATAGAATAGAATGTAGAGAGTAGAGTGTAGAGTGTAGAGAGTAGAATAGAATAGAATAGAATAGAATAGAATAGAATAGAATAGAATAGAATAGAATAGAATAGAATAGAATAGAATAGCTTTTACTTTTTTTTTACTTTGCCAAGTGTGATTAGACAACACAAGGAATTTGTCTCCGGTGCAGAAGCTCTCAGTGCACATGCAGTTACCCCGAAAGTAACATTTGGAGTAACATCTGTGTGTGTATTTAGGCACTGAGATAAAAGCACCCTTCCTCTGCTCTTATTCTTCCATTTTCCACCCACCAACTGCAACAAAATGCCAAACATGAAAGGGAGAAGGGCTGTGTTGTAGCTCAGAATCGGTTATTACTTTTTCACCCCACCAGCTGTCAACAAAGGGGCAAAGACAACCGGACATCTGGCTGTAGCCAAAGAACTGAAGTATTGTCATCATCTTCACCAACAACCGTTTGCCACTTTCCTTCCCTTTTTCGAAGGATAAGTCAAAATCAACAGTTTTCACTAAGGCCTTTGACATTTTCTAATGCTTGAACCCACCGACATTCCAAAGAACATAAAACTATAAAGCCGTTGGGGATGTTTTATGACTTTAATGAGTCCAATATGTGTAAACGTGAAGAGATTTCTCTTTGAACACAAGAAAGCGAACGGGCGGCAAATTTGTCAGCGTTTAATTCCGTGAACCACACTGACTGCGTGTTGGAGACGACCAACCACTTAATAACGGTTCCTGATTTCCCCCCCCCCCCAGCACAAATAGATCCATTTTAACACACCTTGCTCGTGTCGTAGTTTATTCTGAAATAGATTAAGACGGAAATGTTCTAGATTAGCAGTTCTCAACCTTTTCTTCACCACGGATCTTCTTTAAATACCTTTTGTGTGCCATGGACCACCAAGACTTAACTCAAGATTTAAATCATAACATTTCTTCAAGCCTTCGCGGACACACACACACACACACATACACACACACACGGTTCAGGGCTACGGGACTAGATGGTCAATTTTTAGAACCGAAAAAGGTTTTCCTAGGCTGTTCCATGGGATTTGAAGGAGACAATGTTTTGCTTACATAACTCACACATGTTATTTTAAAATAAACTAATCACCCTCATTGGAAGGAACACAATTGCTGTGATTATTCTTGGACATTTGCTGCTGTTAGAACTGTTGCATTAATCATTGGTAACTCCTGCTATTATTCACGGGAGAGTAATCAGAATAATACACTAAATCTTAACTTGGGAAACACGGTCCAACTTCAAAAAAAATAATAACGAGGATGAAACTTCCAAGGAGAACAACATATAGCAGAAGTAATGATCAACATGCCGTAGAAATGTTTAATATTTCTTACTTTAATTTTATGAGTATCTTTCCACCTTATATGCCGGGAAGCATGTCAATATAATACATGATTATGGTTGTTTGCGGAGTCAGCCAGATGTTTAGGCTGGATATGGCATTTTTATCAACATTATTATTATTATTATTATTATTGTCATCAGCACCAGCACCAGCACCATTATCTTGGGAAAATTTAGCCGCTTCGTACAGAACGTGTGTTCAGTAAAGCATTTTCCTGCCACTGAAGCTGAGAGAAGAATTATTACCCCGACAGTTATCGTAATAAAAACTACAAATCTAATTTCTGTGTCTGTCAGGGGGTTCTCCTTATCTCTATTTCAGAATAAATAAATGTTTGCAAAAGGTAGTTTGCCACTCCGCTCTAATACGAAGCGTGGCAACGGGAAACACATCAGAAGCTTTATAGAGTGAAAAATAGCTGAATGGATTTTACAGATATTATTTCTGTTTACTTTCAGTCTCGGCACATTCAGACCTCGGCAAATTTATTCTCATTACCCTTGTCTTGTTTAGTGAGCGTTTATATAACAAATATTGTAGAGTACAAAAAAGACTACGGCGGGTTAAGTAAAAATAAACTCATTTAAGTCGGTCGCCTCGTGGCAGTGAATTGCTGAGCTCAGGGAGCGATAGGAGCAATAAATCTCTTTTCTCGTGAGATATTTTCCTTGCAGTAAGTAAGAGGGAGAAGTCGGTCAGTGAAGTTTCCCTGGCTTTTATAAGGGGTGTGCAAAGCACACAGCGGAGGCATTGTGTGCAAACTGGGTTAGCACCAGCCTCTATCCTCAAAAGCCAGCTTGTTTCCAACTGCAGACCGGTTCTGATTGTAAATTATATGTCAGAGGCAGCAGAAGTAGCTGGTTCTTGGCTACCTCAACAAATGTCTGGCCAGAGTGATTAGACATTTTATTTGTTTCTTGATTTATAAAGCCGTCCATCTCACAGCTCTGCTTCTTGGCGTGTAGGAAAACCTGGTCGGTGTGAGTTTGTTCTGTCGTTCTCCACCTCTGGCTTTCAATTGTGGCTTAGGACTGTTCACACAAACACATCCACGTATTCTCTCTCTTAGATCCAGGCTGTTAATAGACATTTAAGTTTAATAACTTAACATTTAATAAATGGAAAAGCCCATTTTTAATAAGGTCGGTCAATTTAGGCTCAGTCCAATCCAGAGAGCGGGTCTTTTGTGGGGTCCTTGGTGCTCTCTGAGCTTGGTGGTTTTCTTGCAGATGTTTCATGACTGACCTAGGTCACATCATCAGGGCTACTATCATTGCTAGCACTGATGATGTCACCTAGTTGGGTAATGAAACGTCTACAAGAAAACCACCAAGCTCAGAGTACCAGGGACCCTACCACCCTCCTGCTCCTCTTCTTCTCCTCCTCCTCCTCCTCCTCTTCCTCCTTAATCCCTACTCCATTCTAGCACTGATGATGTCACCTAGTTGGGCAATGAAACGTCTCCATGAAAAGCTCAAGAGAGCACCAAGGACCCCACAGTTGAACCCTGAGCTACAAATATTCTCTTTTTAAGTGTTTCTTTTCTCCTAAAAACTGACTACAGGTTATAGGAAGAAGCTAGATGTTTTGTACACAAGTCCCATTTTGTTCGGATTCTGCAAATTCAGCACCCTTCCTGCAATTAGCTTTACAACTGATTCTTCATTGTCTAATAGGGAATTGAGCCAAAACAGAACTCGCGTCTATATTGCAGACATAACTAAACTTAAGTGCCTTTAGCGGTCACCGTTTAAATTCCACAGGATGCTGCTGAGGAATTTTTTTATTTCTCTTGGTCTATCTGTTGTCTCTGACACTGTCAAATGAAATGCATTATTTCAATTTTTTTGGGGGGGGTTGTGTGTGAAGCCATGAGCAATTTTTTTTATTAACACCATGCCGTTATATATTTTTTTTTAGGAACTTGCAAGCTGTGGATGGAATAAGAAAGAAAAACATATCCTTGCCCCTAATGTTGTTGCCTTTACGAGGAGATTTAATCAGGTAACAGGAATAATTTTGTGTTGTTTCGAAACACCGATTGAAAATAACGTTGCCCTTCCAACAAAAACCTGGCCTGTTTGTAACTTTTGTTTTGTTTTTAAAAAGAAAAAAGGATTATCGATCCGAGGCAATTACTGACATTCTTGTTGTCAATAAGTGGTTGGGACACTTTCTCCCTTGCTAACACAACCGTATCCGTTTGAAATTGACAGATGTAGATAACTTTTTAAAAAGTAGAGTTTCCCGGCCGGGCTTGAGAATTCTGCAAACTGTCCTTATTTACGAAATCGGCAGATTTGTGATCAATTATTCAGTTCACTAAAAATCCCAGGAAAAAAAGAAAAGAAAGAAAAGAGAGTAACAGCTGAAGTGAAACTGAATCCAGCTGGGAAAAGGAAACCGATATAAACAGCTATTTTTAATGAGCAGAGGGATATAAATACAGGCTTGAGATAGCTCCATTTGTAACTAATTTACATTCTGTATTAGGCACTTAAGAGCGGTGGGTTTACATTGGTACTTGTAGTGAACCTAAACAATTAGGATTTTCAGAGGAGTTTGGTATTTTCCCAGGCTGCAAAGCACTTATATTTCATATTAAAGAAGGTATGCTATTAGGCAAAGCAGCTGCCTGAACTATTTAGCGTTGTATTTAATCCATAATTTGCACTTTGAATTGATGCAACCACGCTAGATAATGTAACAGCTCTCTCCATCCCTGAGGATACACAGTTAGTCCTCGACTTACAGCCATTTGTTTAGTGACCGTTTGAAGTTGCAACGGCACTGAGAAAGCGACTTACGACCGATCAAAATTTGGACGCTTGGCAACTGACTCGTACTTATGACGGTTGCAGTGTCCACGGGTCACGTGATCCCCTTTTGCAACTTTCTGACGAGCAAAGTCAACGGGGGAAGCCAGATTCACTTAACAACCGTGTGACCCACTTAACAACTGCAGTGGTTTCACTTAACGACTGGCAAGAAAGGTTATAAAACGGGGCAAATTTCACTCAAAGAACTGTCTCGCTTAGCGACAGAAATTTTGGGCTCAAGTGTGGCTGTAAGTTGAAGACCACATCCATACCATTCTGGCCCCTTTAATTTTGGTTAGTTTGGCCCTGATTGTCTCCGTATATATACCAGTTTATGCTACCTGCTTTGCCTGTCTTGTTCCATCATCTTAAACAAGGTTTTAGTTTTTTTTAACTCTGTGAAATTGTCTCATTCTTTTTAAGGTCAGTTTCTGGGTGGTACGAGAAATTTTAACAGCACAGACCTTAAAAATTAGGGCGGCGATCCTCAGCCACTTTGTCAAAATAGCAAAGGTGAGTTTGGGATGTTACATCTTATTCTTTCTCGAAATATTTTTTTTTTCCTTTTTGACATCAATCCTGCCTTCTTTAATACTGCTCGGGGGGGGGGGTATATTTTTTAGGAACTAAGGAGAATTTATTTCTCTCTCTATGGTATCCCACCTCAAGGCATAGAATAGAATAGAATAGAATAGAATAGAATAGAATAGAATAGAATAGAATAGAATAGAATAGAATAGAATAGAATAGAATAGAATATAGAAGGGAAGGGAATGTAGAATAGAATAGAATAGAATAGAAATTAGAATAGAATAGAATAGAATAGAATAGAATAGAATAGAATAGAATAGAATAGAATAGAATAGAATAGAATAGAATAGAATAGAATAAGAGTTGGAAAGAATAGAATAAGAGTTGGAAAGAATAGAATAGAATAGAATAGAATAGAATAGAATAGAATAGAATAGAATAGAATAGAATAGAATAGAATAAGAGTTGGAAAGAATAGAATAAGAGTTGGAAAGAATAGAATAGAATAAATAGAATAGAATAGAATAGAATGAGTTGGAAAGAATAGAATAGAATAAGAGTTGGAAAGAATTAGAATAGACTAGAATAGACTAGAATAGAATACAATAGAATACAATAGAATAGAATAGAATACAATAGAAGAGAAGAGAAGAGAATAATAACTTTATTCTCACTTTGAATGTACACTAATCGGCATACATTAAGCCTGGAGATGCTCAAATATCTGAGCCGGGAGTGCTGAACTTTCTAATTTGCTTAAACTCTCTTGAAAAGTGTTCGAAATGAAACCGAGTAACGGGATCCTCCGGCTCCTGACATCTGGTCTTTACATTTTGTAAGTTTTGCATCAAGCTAAGGTCGAGTCTTTTGACTGTTCTATAATTTACAGTATGAATCGCAAGCGTCTGGAACAGCAATTATTTTCTTGAACGGTCTGCAGCCCACATGGAAAACTGATGGCATTTTTGGTCTTTTTTTTCTTCCTCTCCCCCCCTCCCCTTTCCTCAGAAACTTCTAGAACTGAACAACCTTCATTCTCTCATGTCTGTGGTATCAGCTCTGCAAAGTGCACCCATTTTCAGGCTGACAAAAACCTGGGCTGTAAGTTATTCTGAATTTTATTTATTTATTTTTGCGCCTGTCTCCCCGTCCTAAAATCCCCGTATCTGGGATAGCATCCAAAAAGATTCTGTTATTTTTTTCCCCACTACATTGGAAATGGTCTAATATTCAGGTAGACCTTGACTTACGACCACAATTGAGCCCCTAAAATGCTAAGCAAGTTCATTTGTTTAAAGTGAACTTTGCCCCGTCATAAATATGAGTCAGTTGCCAGGTGTCTGGATTTTGATCACGTGACCCTGGGGACGCTGTAACGGTCGTAAGAGTGAAAAGAAATGGTCCTAAGTTACTTTTCCCAGTGCTGTTGTAACTTCAAACAGTCACTAAACAAACGGTGTTAAGTTGAGAACCACCTGGATAGAAGAAACGTGTATAAAACGGTCACTAAACGGACTTTTGTAAGTCGAGGACTACCTGAATTCTGTTTTTTTCTAAAAGAAGAGACATCTTAGCTTCAGTTTTGAGAGTTATGACGGAACCTGAGTTGGAGAACTTCCCCAGTGGTGTTTACAAATACATAAAAATTGCCTCTTAACATTTATAATGGGCTGGTGGAAACAGCAGCCGTGATTTAAGACAGGATTCATAAGGCTACTTGGAATCCAGCTGCGCTGAGGAGGTCTAAGTATTGCATAAATAAGTGAAAATAAATAGGGCTTAACTCCCTGTTTAATTGCTGTGGCTCAAGGCATGTATGTTTGCTTTCAGTCACATTTTTCCACTGAACATCACTCCTTGTATTTCTTTGCAAAGTTCCTCCTGCAGTTTAATTAAATCTGTGCCACGTGACGTAAGTTGCTTCCCTGCTCCCTGTATATACCAGCTGCTCGTGTTAGGGGGAAAAAAAGCTACTGTTAGGAAAAGTAAGTTCTTTCTGTTTGAAGGACCCACTGAGTTGCCGAAACTGTCCGTTTAATTTCTGACTCCAAATGTGGCGGGATGGATCCAGAAATTTAAAAAAAAATGAAAACCTGCCTCCTCCCACGTTTTCAAAGAAATAAAACTCGTTCTCTAATGGTTAAAAATAAACAGAAACGAGAAAAGAAAGCTCATTTTCCTTTACGTGCAATTACTCACAAACGGAGCCCAAATTTTCTGTCGCTAAGTGAGGCCTTTAAGTGAGTTTTGCCCCGTTTTACGACCTTTCTTGCAACAGTCGTTAAATGAAGCACTGCGGTTGTTAAGATAATTAAGTGAATCTGGCTTCTTCCCCCCATGGATTTGGCTTGTCAGAAGGTCGCAAAAGGGGATCACGTGACCCCGGGACGCTGCAACCGTCGTAAGTACATGCCAGTTGCCAAGCCTCTGAATTTGGATCACGTGACCATGAGGATGCTGCAACGGTCGTTAAGGGTGAAAAACGGTCATAAGCCACATTTTCCAGAGTTGTTGTAACTTTGAAGGGCCTCTACATGAACTGATATAAGTTGGGGACCAGTCTAGGACGAGTTTGACATCGGCTTGCTTGTGAGAATAAGCTCCGTTTAGACGCTTCCTCTCAGCATCCCACTTTATGTCCGTTATTATAGGGAGCCCCTACCGAAAGAGGTTGGGGATTTAACTCTATACACCCACATTTGTTTTTTTCTTTGAATCAGTCGCACACCCTGTGCAACGTGGGAGAAATGTGGTTGCGTTGACAAGTTTGACTTCCAGGCTCCATCGCCCATACAGGTTAAATCATGTAACTTCTTGGATCCCGGCTAGTAATGACTCACCAGTTTATTTAATACGCAGGATGGGAACATTAAAAGCCATTGTGTAGATAATTACAAGCCCTAATGGAAGAGGTGGCGTTGCCTGTTTCCATCCATTGCTTCTTGTCCTTCCCTCAGGTGCTTTGGGGAATAGGTTGACCCCCCTCTTCTCTGGGGCAGCCCCTCAAATATTCCTGCAACCGTCTCCAGACCCCTGATCATCTTTCTTGTTCTTCTCTGCACTCTTTCCAGAGTCCCAACCTCTTTTTTGTATCATGGTGACCAGAATTGGACATCAATCAGCATGTCAGACTTGAGTCCAATATTTTGGTCGCTGCAGAATAACAGAGTTGGAAGGGACATTGCCTCCCTCCCTTCGTCCCTCCCTCCCTTCCTTCCTTCCTCCCTTCCTTCCTCCCTCCCTCCCCTTTTTTCCCTTTCTAATTCTCCTTCCTTCCTTTCTTTCCTTGCTCCCTCCCTCCCTCCTTCATCCCTTCATCTCCTTTCTTTCTTTCTTTCTTTCTTTCTTTCTTTCTTTCTTTCTTTCTTTCTTTCTTTCTTTCTTTCTTCCTTCCTTTCTTTTTCTTTCTTTCTTTCTTTCTTTCTTTCTTTCTTTCTTTCTTTCTTTCTTTCTTTCTTTCTTTCTTTCTTTCTTTCTAGTCAAGCTTGCTAGAAAAAAGTGAGTACCTTGAAAAGAGAAGGTTATAAGGTGGAAGGGCAGTTGAAAGAGAGAAGATAGATTAGATAAATAAATAGATTTGAAGAGAGATGAAAGAGAAGATAGATTAGACAGATATCTAGAATAGATTAGAGATAAGATGATACAGACAGACAGACAGAAATCTGTGTGTTTCTCTGGGTGCCTTCATAACATCTTTCTCAAATTATACTTCCAATATATTTAACTCACCAGACCTGAGTCCATAATACACTGTTTAAACTTACAGGATGCTAAACACATCTTGTTTGATTTGCTGCTAGCCGGGAGGGGCTGCGTAAAGAGGGATTTGGGAGCAATGCGGAGTTCGCTAATCTTTTATGCACATTTTATTTTTTTTCTCAGGACAGGAAACGATAGATGAGAAGGAAAGTTTCTGTACTTGAAACTGCAGTGTCGGATTTTTTTTTTGATTTTTTTGTTGTAGTTCTAAGAAATATTGTCCAAAATAGTAAATAAAGAATACCTTTATTGAGTCTGCCGTGGGAATTTCAAAGTTTTAAGAATCTTTGGAGCAGAAGCGTCCCAATTCTTACTCTGATGGATTTTGCTTCTGCATCTATAAACTTATGTTTCTGCAAATCGCATTGTAGGAATTGCATTTTAAAAAAAAAGAATGCATTGGGATCATCCTATGCAAATTGGCACAGTAGAGGCAGTCCATTTAGTGACGGTTCAAAGCTATAACGGCCCTGAAAAAAAGTGACTTAAGACCGTTTTTCTAAATGGCCACCTTTGCAGAGTCCCCCCATGATCACGTGATCAGAATTCAGACACTTGGCAGCTGACTCACGTTTATGACGGTCGCAGCATCCCGGGGTCACCTGATCCCTTTCTGCAACCTTCTGACAAGCCAAGTCAAAGGGGAAGCCGGATTCACTTAACAACCGTATTAACTAACTTAAAAACTGCAGTGGTTCACTTATTAGTGGCGAGAAATGTCGTAAAGTGGGGCAAAACTCACTTAACAACATAAATTTTGGGCTCGAATGTGGTCATGAGTCAAGGAGCACCTGCCCCATCTCTGGTAGCGCAACCACTTATTTCTTTTGGTTGAGCTTTTTTTTTTTTTTTTTTAAAGGGAAAATCCTTCTGACATCTTACGAAATGCAGTTATTGGTTGACTGAACATTTTTCCAAATGTATAACAAATTAATGCAACCTAAGCCATTGATTCAGTTCTGTTTTTAGCTGCGGGTGAGTCGTCGTTGCAAAACATTTTCCTAGCGGAAATAAATCGACGCAGCATCAGAAACCGAGTTAAATTCCTACTATTAGACTTTATTGCAAAACATTAGAAAAAGAAAAAGGCCTCCCTTATTGCATCTATAAAACAGAAAAGCCTGGGGAATGGTTTTGTCCAGAAAATGGACTTCACTAATCTCTAAGCAAACCCTAAAATGGTCGTTAACTGGTCATCACTTATTGGTTACGTTAACAATATTTTCCCTCCTGCGTTGCACAAATATTATTTTGGAAGAGGACTGTTGTAAAAAGATGGTTTAATATGCTTGCGTTTCTCTTCAAGGTGCATTAGGGTATCTTTTTTTATCTTCTTTTTTTTTCTTTTTCCCCATTTTGCAAAAGTAAAAAAAAACAAAAAGACAGCCAGAAAATGGAAGGATTTGCTTTTGTTTTTAAAGTATATTTCTTATTTGGAAAAAAGAACCTCTATACTTGGAAAACAAAACGTCGTAACATTTGAAGCCGATCCTTTCCGATCAGTATCGTTTGCAGTTTGTCTCTTAAGTTAGAAATACACCTCTGTTGTTGTTTTTTTTAATCAATTTTGTTTACTTCGTTTACTATCGGGTGAATTTATTTCTTCTCCAGTTGATGGTTTATGGCTGTTAAAGTTACACTTTCTTAAACATTGGAAGCCAATGAATAAGAAGAAGTAGAAATTTCATTTCCTGCTCTCTCTCTCTCCCTCCCTCCCTCTCTCTCCCTCTCTTTCTCTCTCTCTTTCCTCCTATTTTCCCCACAACAACAACCCTATGAGATGAGTTGGGCTGAGAGAGAGGAGGCTTGGAGCTAGTTCTCTTGTGACTACTTAAAAGATGCTAGGCTGATCCCCCTTTTTCACTCCGACCCCAGATTCTGCCATCCTTTCTTCTACAAAGTATCGGAGATTATACTTATTTTATTTTCTCTAAAAAAAAAAAGAGAGAGAGACAAACGGCGAGAGCCTGGTCTTCTTTGTTCGTTTAATGTCCAGCTCTCCAAACATCTGTATATCTAAGTCATAGTGGCCCAGAGGGAGTCCATAAGAGATCTGTTCCTATGGAGTCCTAGTTGCCCTTTCGGGAACTGGTCTAATCAAGGTTAGATGCATTGAGGTCCCTCACTTGCCTGCTCATGTGGACTTGGCCTTAAAAGCTGAGCTCTCTCTGAACCGTTCAAACCATGGTTTTGACAGCATGTTGCAGATCCAGCCAAACTTACTTGATAACAGCTTTTGGGGGGAGAGGGATAGTTGCCTCATTCTAACTGCTGATCATCGGAAACATTCCATTCTTATGACATGAGGGTAGGGTGGTTGGTTTTTTTTAAAAAAAAAGAGATATATACTTTCCAAGTATAATAAGATGGGGTCCTTTCTTCACATCTGGAACCCAGTGAACGATTGCCTTAATTACGGAGAATAAAAAGCTAATAGCATCTTTGGTAGAACGGATAGTTTAATATTTTCCATCGGGTTTCTTAACAGCGTTTGGAAGGAGTTAGGCTTATCTGGAAGGGAATAGCTGGCCTGTGGCGGGAAAGAATGACGTCTCCATGCAAGCAATGAATCGGAGTGGCACCTCCTTGGCTAGAAATGCCCATAGCTTGGCAGAATGACAGAGTTGGAAGGACCTCAGAGGTCATCTAGTCCAACCCCCTGCTCAAGCAGGAGACCCTATTCCATTTCAGACAAACGGCTGTCCAGTCTCTTCTTGAAAACCTCCAGCGATGGAGCACCCACAACTTCTGGAAGCAAAGTGTTCCACTGGTTACTTGTCCTCACTGTCAGGAAGTTTCTCCTTAATTCCAGGTTGCTTCTCTCCTTGGTTAGTTTCCATCTGTCGCTTCTTGTCCTGCCTTCAGGTGCTTTGGAAAAGAGGTTGACCCCCCTCTTCTTTGGGGCAGCCCCTCAGATATTGGAAGGCTGCTAGCATGTCACCCCTAGTCCTTCTTTTCACTAGACTGGACATGCCCAATTCCTGCAACCGTTCTTCCTGCGTTTTACCCGCGTCATCTTTGTTGCAAGTTGACATTTCAGTCAAATCGTAGGCAGTTCGATCAAAACCGTGTGAGAATAAGAACACGGGCCCAGATCTCTCTCCCCTCTCTTTCTAATCCAGCTGTTTCTTTCCCAGCCTCCTGGGCCCTCTTTCCCCTTTAGCTTCCAGGTCTTTAATTTATGCATATAAAGTATATATATATATATATATATATATTAAAAAAAGAATGTTGTTTAGAACTATCCTAAAGGAACTTGCTCCCTTGTATAAGCATTCCCTGACATCATTGGGAGCCCAGCCAGTGTTCAGCCTCCATCGAAAATTCAGTAGGATTTGCTAATCTGCAAGCAAGGGCCCAATTCTAGCCATTCCTGGACCCCTTCCCATCTTATTACTTCATCTCAAAACAAAAAAAAATTCTTCCGTCTCTGTTATTAGCGACAAGGAGCTCAACTGTGTGTCCTCTTTTGTTAACAAGGGACGGGAATGGCAGCCTTTCAAGTATTTCTCAAAATTAAGTTGGGCGTCACTCTACTCAGAAGGCAACAATCCCGACTTTTTCTTTCTTCTCCGATTAGGAAAGAGCGTTGAATTAGGGAAGGCGTTGCTTAACTAGGAGCACATGGGATATTTCTCATGCTTTCAACATGCGTGCAACCCGTTTCAGGACTGAAAACAAAACCATTAAAATAAGAGACGTAACCAATTTTGATTGATCAGGTGTGTAACTCACCGAGAAAGTTTTCAAGGCGTCTGTTTTGTTTTGTGTTTCTTGATTTGTGAGGCTGTGCGACAAAGGGAACAAAAGTTCACGTGGCCCCAGTTTTCTGTTGTTCAGCGAGACAGTTCTTAAGTGAATTTTGCTCCATTGTACGACATTCCTCGCCACGGTCCTTTAACCGAATCACTGCAGTTGTTAAGCTAGTGACACGGATGTTCAGTCAATCGGGCTCCCCCATTGGTTTTTGCTTGTCAGAAGTTTACAAAAAGTGATCACGTGACCCCCCCCCGGGACACACCGCAACCGTCATAAATACGAGACGGTTGCCAAGCGTCTGAATTTTGATCACGTGACCACGGGGGACGCTGCAACGGTCGTAAGTGTGAAAAAGGGATCCCTTCCAACTCTCTGATATTCTGTTCTAAATCTCTTGATCGCTGTGTACGGCTCTTAATACGTTGCAAAGAAATAAAACGTAAAGGCAGGAAGGATGCTTCCCTGTATTTTAACCCCGTCTAAGATGCAAACCTCACCCTGCTCTTTTGATTTATTTCGTCTTCAGCTCTTGAATCGCAAGGACAAGACCACTTTTGAGAAGCTGGACTATTTAATGTCGAAGGAGGACAACTACAAGAGGATGCGGGAATACATCCGATGCTTGAAGATGGTGCCTTGCATTCCTTATTTAGGTAAGTTTTAAAACTGGTTCCCCCCCCCCCCCGGCTTATCTGCTGAAAAGTGTCTTCGGTAACAGCGTTTCTCCTTCTGAGTGATAGACAAGTCTAGACTTAACTTGGATCCGACCGATTCAAGTCAATTAGCCAGGTTGTTTGCGGTTTTGATTTTTCACAAATTGGCAACAGGTCATTAGCCCTCTCTCCTGTGATGAAGGAGCAGCTCCCACAAGCTGTGAGATATTCTGATAACCCCCAGAACAGGTCAGTTACTCTTACACAGATGTGCTCCCCAGATACTTGGCACTGGAGTCACGCAAGCTTCTCATCCAGACAGGGCAAATTCTCTACATCAAGGCTCTGTTGCCAACTTTCCCAGCAAATGTATTTGGGCTGAATTTTCACGATCTGTGTTTAGACGAACAATGAGCTGTCTTTAAGTGAATCAGAATCAGAATAGAGCTGGAAGGGACCTTGGAGGTCCTCTAGTCCTCCTGCTCAAGCAGGAGACCCTATACCATTTCAGACAAGTGGCTGTCCAGTCTCTTCTTGAAAACCTCCAGTGTCGGAGCACCCACAACTTCTGAAGGCAACTTCTGTTCCACTGGTTAATTGTCCTAAAAGTTTCTCCTTAATTCCAGGTTGCTTCTCTCCTTGATGAGTTTCCATCCATTGTTTCTTGTCTTGTTTTCTGGTGCTTTGGTTGACCCCCCTCCTCCTTGTAGTTGGTGCAGAGATTTGTATCCTAACGGGAGGGATTGTACCTTGATGGCACACTGGCTATATTTTCACGTGATGCTGTAGGTCATTATAATGCTGTACAGATAGTCCTCGACTTACAACAGTTTAGGGACCGTTCAGAATCACAATGGAATCACTAAAAAAAGTGAGTTATGGCTATCCCCATGGTCACTTGATTTACATCCGGATGCTCGGCAACTGACTCACATTTATGACGGTCGCAGTGTCCCGGGGTCACTTTCTGACAAGCAAAGTCCACGGGGGAAGCCACTCAACAGCCATGTTACTAATTTAACCGCCGCAGAGATTCACTTGAGAACTGTGGCAAGAAAAGCCGTAAAATGGGACAAAGCTCCCTTAACCAATCTCTCACTTAGCAACATAAAGTCTGGGCCGAGATCTATCTATGCCAGGGGTAGGCAACCTTGGCTCTTTTATGACTCGTGGACTTCAACTCCCAGAATTCCTCAGCCAGCCATGCTGAGGGGAAAGGGAGAGATTTCCAAGCTGAGCCATGCTGGCTCAGGAATTCTGGGAGTTGAAGTCCACGAGTCATAAAAGAGCCAAGGTTGCCTACCCCTGATCTATGCTATCCTCCCATTATAGTAAAACTGAATTCTTCCCAGATAGCACAGCACAGGGCATTTAAATGTGTGGGAGGTTAGGGTTTGGGTGAGTAAAAATGGGCCTTTGAGATTGTGGATCCACGTTTTGAGAGTATCTTCTCCGTGAAGATCTGTTTGAAAGCTGAACGATTTAAAGCTATATTATCCATTTATCCACCTCATTAGAATCTATTGCTGAAAATGGGCAAAGGGGCCTCTGTTAGTTCGTTTCCTTGGTGCTTCTGCTGTTTGGCCTGTACGTGATGCTGGCATGTCACTAACGTGACGTAAGTGTCTGTGTTTATTTTGTGCTTTTCTGAACAACTGTTTTTTTAAGAAATGCTTCCTTTTCTTTGTGAAAGCCGCCTCATTTGAAGATAAAATCCTCCTGTTCCGTGGTTCAGTACTCCAATTAAGAGATTTGCTTTCCACCTGAGTATAAATGGAAAGAAACGTTGATTTCATTTGAGAAAAATTCGCTTTGCAGCTATCTTAGAGGAAACATAAGGTTGAAGGAAAGCTGGGGGAAGAGTCGGGGTCCACCTACTGCTCCCTTCCTGAAAACCAATCGGAGATCTGTTGACTTAATTGTTTAATTCTGCTGTTGCATTGATCATGGCAAGGGACAAGAAGAATTCCTGGATTTGCAACAGGATTTGGTTTTTGTTTGTTTGTTTGTTTTAATGCAGAAATTGCAAGGAGAATGTTTAGGAGTCGTTCTGGATAGCAAGACAGGTGGCTTATAAATTTAATAAATAAATAAGGACTGAGGGGATCCTTGGTGCTCTCTGAGCTTGGATGTTTTCTTGCAGACGTTTCATTACCCAACTAGGTAACATCATCAGTGCTGGCGAGGACAAATAAGGATAAAAGTGGCAGGATTGATAGACAGATAGACAAGATGATAGATATAGATGATAGATAGAGATAGATAAGATAGATAAGATAGATAAGATAGATAGATAGATAGATAGATAGATAGATAGATAGATAGATAGATAGATAGATAGATAGATAGATAGATAGATAGATAGATAGATAGATCTTTTCTGCTTTATGAACTTTATTATTTTGAGGGTTTAAGAAGAAGGGGATGCTACAGGACAAAAGACAGAAGCATTTCTTTTCCCATTGATGTATTTTTTACCTCAGTTTCTCCATTTCTTCTATCTGACCTTGACAAAACTCAAGACTTTGAGTTTACAATTCACCTCTCGCCTGAGCACCTGGTTAACGTTGTGTTCCCGTTTCCCGGTTTCCCACAATCTTTTCTTTAAAAAAAAACAACACAAAACACGGCCTTCCTTCCCTCAATAGCCCTGCAACGTCTTTATTTCAAAAACGCCCAAGATTCCGAGTCTTCGTCCCTCAGAAAGCCCGTGACACATTTCACATCTCCCTTTGTTTCGACAGAATCTGCTAACAGACATGACCTGCAGATGTACGTTACCGCCAGAAACGAAACAATGCTTGCCGCTTCTTTCATTTTCGAGGGCTTGTTTGTTTGTCTTAGCGAACTTTGCTTTTAATATCGTTTTTCACTTAAAAGTTGGCCAAATGCCTCCTCCAGTTATTTGAAAAGCTGCAGAGCTAAATAAATCGGGTTCCAAGAATCACAGTTCAAGCCGCCAGTAGTTGCTTCAAGTTTGGGATGGCAGGCTTTGGGAAAAGGAACCGGTCTGGAATTAATGAAATAGTAGTCACATCAAAGGATCCCTGCCCTTTTTTTTTTTTTAAGGGTCTTCTCTGCCTGCATTTTTTACAGTTGGAAGACACAAAAGGGCGGAGAAGCACTCGACGGATCGTCAAGATTACAAGGTCCACGTTTAGTTGAGTGCAGCACAAATTGTGTGGTTTTAAGGAAGCAGCAATCTCTGAGCATTTTTTTAAAATGATGCCAGAAGCTTTTTCAACACCACTAGATAGATGATAGATAGAAAGATAGATAGATAGATAGATAGATAGATAGATAGATAGATAGATAGATAGATAGATAGATAGATAGATAGATAGATAGATAGAAAGATAGATAGATAGATAGAAAGATAGATAGATAGATAGATAGATAGATAGATAGATAGATAGATAGATAGATAGATAGATAGATAGATAGACAGACAGACAGACAGACAGACAGACAGACAACCAATGTTATTCCACTGATTAAGTAATAATGGTAATTATCCATCTCTATCATCTATGTCTATCATCTTATCTGTCATCTATCATCTATCTCATCTATCAATCTATATCTCTTATCATCTGACATCTATCTATCTATCTATCTATCTATCTATCTATCTATCTATCTATCTATCTATCTATCTATCTATCTATCTATCATCTATCTATCTATTATCTATCTAATCAATCAATCAATCAATCAATCTATCTATCTATCTATCTATCTATCTATCTATCTATCTATCTATCTATCTATCTATGTCTGTCTATCTACCCATCCACCCATCTCTATAGATCTCTTTGTCTGTTTTTCTCTCTCTCTCTGTCTCATAATAAAATAATGCATGTTTATATCCAAGTAACATTTGTTGCTTTTATTACTCATTTGGAGCATTACAAGGTAATCTGATGATATATTAAAATCCCTACTTTCATCTATGTACAAGACATGCTACCTCATTCCAAAAATGTTAATGCACATTGTCCATCAGGAATGAAATAATGAGGTAATAACAGCTTTAAAACTTTTATGCTTTCCACTGTTCCTAGGAAGTAACGTCTTAAAACAATAAATCTTTGGTGTTTACCTCAGCAGAGTACTAGAATGCAGGAGTTCAAGTTTCTACAATGGACGTTATAGATAGATTTGCATAATTCTCTTTTAATATGTCTATTTGTCCATTATAGTAAAATGCGGCAAATAGTGCTGTGTATCATATATCCCTCCAAAGAATTACAGTCTGGTGGCTAATTAAATGTAGCTATTATTTGCCTTCAATTTAAGGAAGCAGTAAACTTTAACCCTTCTCTTTTGTTTTTAATAATACCAGAATATTTTTCACAAGCCCTCCCAAGTTTTTATTCCACTGTCTAGGAAACTCCGTAAGTTGCATGACTGCTCTTTTTATTAGAGAGTGGAGAGTCTTCAAGGGCAATTTAGCTCAGAATTCAGAATTGTCATTTATATTATGAAAACATTTCTGCGGATGATAAAGTCAGATCTATGTTATTCCCAAAAGTCTAGGGGGGGGGGGGAAACCACATTGATACTGCTGAGATAATTGGAAAAAAAATAGAAGTTTGGTCAACGTTTGGAGAACGGCCAATGCATTAAAGAGGAAGAGCAAAGAGAAATATCAGAATTGTTTGTATAAACCACTCGAAATAGTTCATTGTGAGGTTGTGACACTGAGGTGGAAGAATTCCAGACTTGGTCTTCTCTTTGCGCAAGACACAGTGGTAGACACAGGCACCGTGGATTAAATTAAGAACCGTCCCTTTTAACAGCCTAAGATACCCACCCTGGCTACATAGCTTCAAAGGATATAAGTTCCTGTGTCAAATGGATCTATTATTTACTGTACAGTTTTGAATATGTGCAGGATTGGAGAGTATAGATAACATAAGAAGTATTTAGATGGCAGGGCGCCTTTCCTAGGATCTCCGTTTATCTACGGTCCGTGTCATCTGGAAGTGGTGGGTGGGTTTCTTTTTTTTCCTTCTTTCCACACAAAGAGCGATGACCCCCCCCCCCAAAAAAAAGCTTCTTATTTTGGTTCTAGATTGATTCTGCAATAGGACAGCATCCAGGTCTCCTTGGTCTAGCGGTCGGTGGTACAATGTCTTACATTCTTCGTTGCTGCGTTCCGGAAAACCCACCTAACCGTTGGCACCTCTTGGAGAGGACGTTGTCTCCTTCAGTGGAAAGTGTTAGGGTTGGGTCTGATCATCATCACCACTTTTTTCAGGGAGTAGGAGCCCCCCCGGAATTCCGCCCAATAAACGCCGTCTTGATAGCGACTCCGGTAGTGGCCCCCTCGGTACCAGACGCCGTTGAGGTTGGAGTGCGCGCACGCATTGTACCACCAGCCCCCTTTCTGATAGTGGGCGCAGTTGCCTGAAACAGAAATGAAAGACACCCCGTTTTGAACGGATGGGTTTATCTTACTCTGGCTCTTCAACCAGGTGTACTTTCCCCCTTGCGTCCATCCTGCCGAATCGAGCCCAGCTCAGAAAACTTGGAAATAGAGACAAGGACTACTTCTAGTCTAGTCTAGTCTAGAATAGTCCTAGTCTATTCCTTATTCTATTCCTTATTCTGTTCTGTTCTAGTCTAGTCTAGTCTAGTCCTAGTCTAGTCTAGTCTATTCCTTATTCTATTCTATTCCTTATTCTATTCTATTCCATTCCATTCTATTATTATTTTATCTGTTCTGTTCTATTCTATTCTATTCTATTCTATTCTATTCTATTCTATTATTTTCTATTCTATTCTATTCTATTCTATTCTATTTTCTATTCTATTCTTTTCTATTCTATTCCTATTCTATTCTATTCTATTCTATTCTATTCTATTCTATTCTATTTTCTATTCTATTCTATTCTATTATTTTCTATTCTATTCTATTTTCTATTCTATTCTATTCTATTCTATTCTATTCTATTCTATTCTATTCTATTCTATTCTATTCTATTCTATTTTCTATTCTATTCTATTCTATTCTATTCTATTCTTTCCAACTCTTATTCTATTCTATTCTATTCTATTCTATTCTATTCTATTCTATTCTATTCTATTCTATTCTATTCTATTCTATTCTATTCTATCCTATTCTATCCTATTCTATCCTATTCTATTCTTCCAGCTGCCTTGTGAAAAAGGACCTTTGGGCTAAGTATGACCTCGATGACTGAGAATCTCCATAGACATTCCATTCCATCCCATTCCAGATAGTTTCTATGCACATTCTCCCGGAATTCAGATTTTTGTACCTGTGTACACATCGTGGTCTCTGTCCAGTGTGGTGAATTGTTTTCCGTTGTGCCATGTAAAGGAGTCTCCCGCATTGCCGTTGTATCGGCCCACTCGCAGCTTGTAGAATTCACTTTCCGGCTCCAGACGGAAGCTGGCATATTCCGCGAAAACCTTCCGTCCCGACCAGTCCTCCAGGGTGATCAGCAACTTGTAGTTTCCTTGGTTTGTCAGCCAGTAGATGTTTTCCAGCCCCAGCCAATACTCTCCATCGATGTTGCCAAACCCTTGCTAGAGGAAAAAGAGAGAGAGAGCAATGATTTATCCTCTAGTATTGATTTTGCCTCTTGTCAACACCTCACGTATTACGGTGTTAGGTGCAAAAGATCAGGACTATACATTATGTTGCAGCACAGAAGTTTTATTCAAGCCTACCACCTACACAACAATCTAGTCAACTAACTATCAACACTAAACTGGCACTAAACTGTCAATAAAACTCAAGAGGGATTATTGGAGTTGGATCGTTTGTGGCAACACAAGGATTCTAAGCTGATAGCACGTTTAACTCCGCCTCCCAGCTCTGCCTGCTCTTCTCCTACCTCTGGTGTTCTTTCACTATGAGAAGCAGACCGGCAAAACCGAATGCTGAAAGACACCATTATTTGGCCTCACCTTATACGTTTCCCAGTTCCTGAAGAAATTCACCGATCCATCCAAACGCCTTTGAATAACTGTCCAGCCACCGGGATCTTGCCTCTGATCACACCAGACTTGCATCAACCGGTTTGTGTTTTCAGGCTTGACAAGATATATGGAACTGGTCCCGTGGCCGTCTTCTAAAGCTTGTAAACAGTCTCGCCAAGGACCTGGTGGAAAATAAGAGACATCATATTTCTTTCTTGTCAAGTACCCGGTCTCAATTCTAGACAGAGTCAAATAGGTTTTCCTGGCTGATTCTTGTTTCATGAGAACTAAACTTCATTTTACCTTACTAAATTCTGGCATGCTGGTCTCTCAACCTAGAAGTACAGTCTTGTATTTTATTGTACCCACAACTTCTGGTGGCAAGTTGTTCCACTGATTAATTGTTCTAACTGTCAGGAAGTTTCTCCTTAATTCCAGGTTGCTTCTCTCCTTGATTAGTTTCCATCCGTTGCTTCTCGTCCTGCCTTCAGGTGCTTTGGAGAATAAGCTGATCCCTCCTCTTCTTTGTGTCAGCCCCTCAAATACTGGAAGACTGCTATCATGTCACCCCTGGTCCTTCTCTTGGTTAGACTAGGCAACTGTTCTCCATCTGTTTTAGCCTTCAGCCCCCTAATCATCTTAGTTGCTCTTCTCTGCACTCTAACAACCAAGCTCAGAGAGCACCAAAGACCCCACAAACGTAATTTTACTGTATATTAAAAAAAAACACCCAAACCAACATTAAACGATTAATCTTCTTAAAAAATGTTTCCGAGGCGTGTTTTGATAGCAGTGTAGAAAAGCTGCACTGACGCCGGCTAATTTTACTGTACAGTCAGATGAAGTGTGCAAACATATTTCCTATTCCCTCCTCCCGTCATCCCTCTGTAGAGACCCATTGAGTTGATTTTGGCTCCCATTATTGCAATTGACAGTTAAACGGCTTGCCAAAAACAGCATTGGAATAAGAATTGGCGTAAGACAGCGGTCCCCAACCTTTACGGCTTGGCAGCCCGGAGAGAGGGGGTAGAGGGGAACCGGCCCACCACATGTGCAAATTGAGTTGTGCACGTGCGCACAGGCCTGCCACTTGTGCAAGTTAAACTGTGTGCATGCATACCGGCCCGGGGGTTGGGGACCCCTGCCGTAAGACCCGCTCTTGTTCAGAAAGGGAATCTGTTTGTTTTTGCTCCAAATCTGGTGGTTTCTTTTATATTTAACTTTTAATTATTTCCCTGTGCGTTTGTGTTAGCTTTATTGACCTTTAGTGACAGCTTCAGTGTAAAAAGTCTTCTACTTACGTCCAGATAAATATCCACTTTTTGTTTTGGGAACTTTAGAAGAAAGGATATAACTGGCTGGCCAAGTAGTGGGAGATCTTCGAATCTTCCCTTTCCTTAAACAATGTGTGTGTGTGTGTATGTGTGAGTCCTTCTGCACATGCTTAAGTTACGCCTTGTACACAATAAGCTGCACACCACGGGCAGAAGTAAGACCAGGGTCTGCATAACAAACATCTTTTTTTAAAAAAAAAATATCGTTTCATATATTAATCGTATCTGATCTGGCAACTGGAGCTGTGGAATCCTTTCTCAGGTCCTGAAGTATTTCTTAAAGACAGAGTTTTCCATCCTTTATATAAAAAAAAAAGGAAACAAAACCAGGGGAGAACTGAACTCTTTTCAGTCCGAAAGAGTTAATTTGTCCTGTCGGTTGAACAAATCGCAAATCAAAGCATGCTTTTTTTTTTTTCTTTCTATCGCAAATCAAAGCATGCTTTTTTTCTTTCTTTCCGGAGAGTTTTCCTAATTAAGAAAAAAAAAAAATGGCTGTTGATGATTTCATGTAGAAGTTTTGTTTGACTAAGAGTCCTGTTCTCTTTCATCATCTTTTTAAAAGTTTCTTAGGTGAGGGAGGGGGGAAAAGGGGGGCTTTTAATAGTTGTTTTTTAAGAACCCCACCTCTCTTAAGAATTCTCTCGCCTGAGCTTCTCCCACTGTGAATCCCACTTACCATTCCTTTGGGCTTATTAATTTAATTGTTCAGATTCAATAAAGAGAGCTTGTTTATTTTTCTGAACTGTAATAACCCCTTCTCCTTCCCCCTGACCAGCCCCGCGCAGATTTACTTTCCCCAGATTTAAAAACCTTATGGCAAAACGGTCTATTAAAATATCAGAAGCGCGAGATTAGAAGAGTGGCGGAGAGGGTTTTTTTCCCCCCGGCTGACGAAACGTTCCCAGCGTAGCCTTTAGCTCCAAGGAAGTTTTCCATAATTGAATAAAGGAAAATGCAGCTCTCCGTGTATCCCAATCCAAGAGTAGGAGGTAGGCTTCCCCAAGGAGCTACGTGTAAGATGGAGGAGAGGCCGATTCCTGTTCACGCTAAGCAGAATGGAAGGTAGACTTGAGCAGGGGAGGGGAGGGAAAGAGGGAGGGAGGGAGGGAGGAAAGGGGAGGGTGAGGGAGATTGGAGGGAGGGAGGGAAGGAAAGAAGGAAGGAGGCGATTGAACGAGGGAGGAAAGGGAGGGAGGGGGGAGGGAGGAAGGAAGGAAGCGAGTGGAAAGAGAAGGGAGGGAGGGAGGGGAAGGAGGGAGGGAGGAAAGAAGGAAGGAAGGCGATGGAAAGGGAAGGAAGGAAGGGAGGGGAGGGGAGGGGAGGAATAGGAGGGAGGAAAGAAGGAAAGAAGGAAGGACATACAGGGAGTCCTCAACTTACAACAGATGATTTGGTGACTGTTCAAAGTTACAAGACCATTTTTCACATTTACAACTATTGCGACATCCCCAGAGTCACGTGATCAAAATTCAACCATGTGGCAAATAACTCATATTTATGACGGTCGCAGCATCCCGGGGTCACATGATCCCCTTTTGCGATCCCCCAACCATCCCCCGTCAGTGGGGAAGAAGCCAGATTCACTTAGCCGCCGTGTTATTAACAACTGTAGCGATTCATTAAAAGAAAGATCGCAAAAGGGGGCGAAACTCATTTGAACAACTGTCTCGCTTAGCGACAGAAATTGTTGCCAGGGACCACCGTAACGCTAATATCCCCCAAAACAAGCTTCCGACTCTCTGATGTCTGGAAGAGAAATCCAGGGCTCCGTTCCCGTTGTAAGCCAAGGACTACCTCTACCGTGTACGGTCTGTGACCGTACTAAAAACCAACGGATTGACGTACCTGAGGGCTTATCGGTGGACGTCGGGACACTGGTGACGGGCGGCATGGTGGGAAGAGTCGGCGGTAGGACCTTTAAGTTCTGATCGCTCTGGATTTCGTTGGTGGATATTTGGTTGGTGATGCGGTTGTACGTGGGTGGCTGGTAGACGCGGTTCGGCGGCTGTGGCAGCGGCAGCACCGGCTTGACGGCCGGCGTCCTTTGGCAGTGCTCCTCCAGCTGCGCGATCACGATCGACTGATTGTTGGCGATGGTGACCAGGTGCTGGTATTTGTGCTCCAGGTCCTTGTACTTGTTGGCCAGCTGCAACATGTCGGCCGTCTGGTTGAGGATCTTGTTCTCCAGCTGGGACAGCTCCAGCGCGTTGTCCCGTTTCCGGATAATCTCGTGCAGCAGCTGCATGTACAGCTGGGTGACGCGGGAGTTCATGTTGCGGCTCTCCTTGCGCAGGAGCTTGACCTCGTTCACGATCCCGCCGTCCACCTCCACCAGCTGCTGCAGGGTCTCTATCTGCCTCTTTTGCTTCAAGAGTTCGTGGTTGAGAAGTTCCAACTCTTGCTTGTTCACCCTGTTGTCCAGCACGGGATCGGACTCTTTGGAGTTCACGCAAATGGCCCCCGTTACTCTTTGCTGAGGCACAATGAAGGTGTAAGTGCATTTGTCCTGGGCCTCGACAGAGCGTTTGTATCTGTTGCGGTAAACGAATTCTTGCGCCTCTCCCGCCGCGTGGCTTTCGGCCTCTTCGGCCTTCTGCGCCTTGATCCCTACCGCAGCCATTAACAGCAAGCAAACGGCCGCCTTCATTGTCCTTATTTCAGCAGGGAAGGTTTTTATTATCTACCGTGAACACAAAACAAAGGGGAGAGGGTGAATATCCAGTAGCACCAGACCGAACAGAACAGAACAGAACAACAGAGTTGGAAGGGACCTTGGAGGTCTTCTAGTCCCACCCCCTGCGCAAGCAAGAGACCCTTTACCATTCCAGACAAAGGGTTGTCCAATTTCACTGCAATTGTTCAGTGAGTAACACGGTTTTGCTTGTGCTCAGAAGATGGTTAGCTAAGAAATTATAATTATATATATATAACCACCAGTGGTGGTTCCAAAGAGGCAACAAAAAAAACCACAAATAGATAATACAGATCCGTTGAGCCGCCAGGAAAGTAAATGAATTTCACTCAACTGAAATATGGGAAGATCTGGTGGGTCGTAACGAAACGGTTTCTGGGAAAATCTCTCCTTTTGCAGAGAAGAGGCCTGTTTGCATTCAGTCGTTGCCGAATTCTAAAAGAGTGTTTTTTTCAAATTTGGCCGCATTAAATCCCCTAGCTAGCTGGGGAATTCTGGGAGTTGAAGTCCAGGCAGCTTAAGATGGTCAGGTTTGGAAAAACACTGCTGTAGATGCTTCGAAGTGCGTTACAATCCTATTCAGATTCAGGCTTTGAGGGCTGCCCACGTCAGCCTCTCAAACTCCCCACCTAACATATATAAGACTGAATGGCACTTTGTGGTTAAAGGCAGGAGGTCAGCCTTCCCAAAACTCTGGAGAAAAGGGAGGGAAAGAAGGCTTGGGTTGTGGCAGAGAAAGTCCACTTTTAATGTGCAAGATGGGACAGGATAGCCTCGCAGCAAACCTTTCTCCCACATCCAACCAGTTAAGAACTGTATAAACAGGAAAAGGAAGCGGAGAGATCACAGCATCCTCTGCCCCAGGGAGGGAGAAGCCTGGCCACTAGGATTAGAAGCCCCCTCCCTCTTCTGCTTGGCTTCCAAGAGGTGGTTGGGGTCCACTCTGAACCAGCAGCTTCCTTCAAGGCTTTTTCTTTCTTTCTTTCTTTCTTTCTTTCTTTCTTTCTTTCTTTCTTTCTTTCTTTCTTTCTTTCTTTCTTTCTTTCTTTCTTTCTTTCTTTCCTTCCTTCCTTCCTTCCTTCCTTCATTCTCTCCTCCCTTCCCTTCTTTCGCCCTTCCTTTCTCTTCCCTTCTTCATCCCTTCCTTTCCTTTCCTTCACTTCCCCTTCCCCTTCCCTTCCCTAGCTTTCCTTTCCTTTTTCTTTCTCTTCTCCTTCCCCTTCCTCTTCGCTTCACTTTCCTTTCCTTTCCTTTCCTTCACTTCCCCTTCCCTTCCCTAGCTTTCCTTTCCTTTTCTTTCCTTCACTTCCCCTTCCCTTCCCTAGCTTTCCTTTCCTTTTTCTTTCTCTTCCCCTTGCCCTTCCCCTTTGCTTCCCTTTCCTTCCCTTCCCTTCCCTAGCTTTCCTTTCCTTTTTCTTTCTCTTCCCCTTCCCTTCACCTTTACCCTTCCTTCCTTTTCTACCTTCCTACCTGCCTGCCTGCCTACCTACCTACTGCTCTTCCTGGAGGCTTTTGAAAGTTTTTGCCAATCCTGTGTGAGAAAGCTGCCATGATAGAAAGATTTTTTTAGAAAACTTTAAGTAAATACCAGTCCGTTTAAGCCCCTCATGCTGCCTTAGCCTGCTCATACATCTCCATGCTTCTGGTTTATTTTACTTGTTCCGTGGTTTTATACGTTGTGCTGCACATATTTATGCATTAAACATATTTTTATTCTCCTTATGCTTTGCCTCAATCATCCTAACAGGAAAGACAGTCTAAACCTACTCACAGTATGTTAATAAGGCAACAGCCTTCTGCAATTTTCCTATTTACAAAAATGTCTTTTTAATCTCCTGAGGCCTCTAGACAATTCTTCCCCTCGCCTTTTTTTAACACAAGATAATAACCTTTTCTGTAACTTTCCAAAGGGAAACCTGCCCCTTTTCTTTTTATTGGGATGAGTATTATTTTTTTTCAGTGATCTCTGCCTGGATAATTTGGCATGAAAAAATGTTTCGCAATTGCCAGACAGGATCCCAAATGGTTTCCTTAAGTCTTTTTTTCAGGACTGTGAACAAAGGCACACAGTTCTTAAAGAAACAGGAATTCCAACAGACTCCAGCAGTCAATAAATCTACTGTACAGAAACTAGAATTCCCAATTTATGATTCATCTCCAAAGGGTGAAATAATTCCAAGGGAGAAAGGTTTTCTATTAGGTTCAGGAAGTTACAGGAAGGACTAGAAGACCTCCAAGGTCCCTATTAGTCTATGTTCTATGAATCTGATTACAAGGCATTCTTTTCGATACAGGAGAATATAAACAATACAGATCATTTTAACAAGAAGCACTTACAAAGCAGTCCCGTGTAACCTTTTAAAGCATCAGCAAAAGCCTCTGCAGTCAGAACTCTTGAAGACAGCTTGCTCAAGCATTTATGGCTAACGTTTGGTGCCCCTGGCAGTCTTCCAGATTTCACACTTTACAACTTGTACAAGACTGTTCAGCCTAAACCTCGAGGTGTCATAAAACGAAAATAGAGTTGTCAGGTCTTTTTTTTGGGGGGGGGGGGTCTCCAGACTGCTTTTATTTATCCTGGCTGCAATCTCAGCTTGTTCTATTAAAATTCCTGGACTCATGGTTTTTATCCCCAGGATTGTCATTTGGGAATGTGATTTTTTAAAAGGTTACAAGGAAAATTTTCTCCAGCAAAGTGGAATGACCTTTGCATCCAGGAAGATAAAGCACAAGCTGAGCAGCGTGAGACGAGAACTGTGTATTGTTGAATGCACAGGCACCATAGCTAGCAACACAAGCACACATGGTGTCCATAGTTGTGTTACAAGGACTTCGGCCAAATCCTTCAGATCAGATTCCATCGCTGTAGCTCTGGACGCTGCTTGCTCTCTTTTAACAATTCTCTTTCTCATTATGCTTTGGCTCTCTTATTTAAAACACATTCGGAATACCGAATAACAGAGCTGAGAGGCACCTTGGAGGTCTTCTAGTCCAGCCCCCTACTCAAGCAGGAAACCCTATACCATTCCAGACTAAAAGGCTGTCCAATCTCTTCTTAAAAACTTCCAGCGATGGAGCACCCACAATTTTAGCTTTTTGAAATAATCCAGAGGATAAACAGACTCCCAAGATCACTTGGCAGCAAAAGCTTCATTTATCCCAATGAATGAAAATATATAAAAGGCCTAGTCTCCAATCGTGTGGTATTTCTTCCTGGGGGGGGGGGAATGAACCAGGGTCTGTATCCATATATCAACATGCCACATTATGTTTTATTGGGGGAAGGAATGCGAAATCTCACTTAGATAAATCACAATACTGTAGGATTTCCTGGGGGGGGGGGAAGAGCCCACAAGTTTCTCTGAAGTTTTAAAACTCATGTATTATACTTGCATCCTAGTCCTGGATTCTTATTGCCTATATAAACTGATGGTGTTTGGATAACATCTTTCTAGTTTTGGGGGGGGGGAAGGATATTTTAAATGACACTTGAAAAAGGGGGCTTGGTGACTCTTAGTCTAGATTTTGATGGAGCTGTCCTTCCATCCCGCTCAGAAAGATGATATTTACTTATTTGATTTGAAGCTGGTCCAAAGTAACCCAGCCGGCTTCCGATGCTCTCTGGCATCAAAATGGTTCAGGATGAAGCCTTTCTCCTACCAATTTCTGCTTGCTGAAGATGACACTGAAGGAGAGGGCTATAGATACGTCAGCCTTTAATTGTGCAAATGTTTTTGTTGGAACTTTTCCTAAGTGACTTTCAGATCTATCCTAAACTTCCCATCTCTGGGAAGTTTGTGAGCAGTCTTTGTTTCTAGATTGAACAAAAATTCCCCAGAAAAAAAAAACATTATTATTATTATTATTATTTTTAAAAAAGATAAATTTTCTTGGAATTTGAAGTGGAATATTATATTTGCTCTTTTTCCCCTTCATTTTGTTAGCTCTGCTGAAAAGGTCTTAAAAATTTTTGCTTTCTCTTGCATGTATTAAGAGCTTTGCAACTCTGTTCAGTCATACAGTGTTAGCCTTAAACTTCACCCTTGGCATCTCGTGTTAAGACTGTTCCATAAATTATTTCCCAAATATTCAACTCTGCTTAGCTTAGATATATATATATTTTTAAGGCCATTGTCACCTGTACAGACAAACACTCTGATTTTTGTTAAATGTTAAATGTCTTAGAAGAGCTTTGAATCTGATTTGTGTGTCAGAGGAAAGTCAAAGCCAGTTTCCTGGACTGTTAATACAATAGTCCTTTCAAAGGAGAGACACATGTTTTAAAGTTTA
>JALGBA010000952.1:190000-435000 GCA_023970755.1 Azemiops feae
CACTGGTTAATTGTTCTCACTGTCGGGAGGTTTCTCCTTAATTCCAGATTGCTTCTCTCCTTGATTGGTTTCCATCCATTCATCTTTTCTCTTTGTTTCTGTAGGCCTTTAAAACAGGACCTCAAGAAAAAAAGGCAGATGAGATAGATAGATAGATAGATAGATAGATAGATAGATAGATAGATAGATAGATAGATAGATAGATAGATAGATAGATAGATAGATAGATAGATAGAAAGATAGAAAGATAGAAAGATAGAAAGATAGAGGATAGAGGATAGAGGATAGATGGTAGATAGATAGATAGATAGATAGATAGATAGATAGATAGATAGATAGATAGATAGATAGATAGATAGATAGATAGATAGATAGATAGATAGATAGATAGATTAGATGATAGAGAGATAGATAGATAGATAGATAGATAGATAGATAGATAGATAGATAGATAGATAGATAGATTAGATGATAGATAGAAAGATAGAAAGATAGAAAGATAGAAAGATAGAAAGATAGAAAGATAGATGGTAGATAGATAGATAGATAGATAGATAGATAGATAGATAGATAGATAGATAGATAGATAGATAGATAGATAGATAGATAGATAGATAGATAGATAGATAGATAGATAGATAGATATCCTACCAAGGTTAATAAGGCTGTTGATTCTTCTCTGCAGGAAAGTTTGGCCATCCTGTACTTAATCCATGGAACCCTTCATCTAAATTTCTAAATTTCATCTAAAGACCGAGGAGACCACAGAGTTCTTGGCTTCGTATTCTGACTCTTTGCTAAACCTTTGAAAATGGTGGCTCTGGTTTGGCAAACTGTTGATGGAGGGCATTTTTTGGGTCGGGGGCTGTCGGTCAATCGGAGATTGAGAAATGATTCTTTTTTTTTCGGGTTCAGCCCTCTTCAAAGTTGCAACCGAACGTGGAAAAGGTTTTAATGAATAATACGCGTTGGAGCCAAAGCGATTCTCAAAGTTATGTTTTTCTCATTCTTCTATTAAAGCACTGTAATTTTTTTTTTTTTTTGCTCAAAGAGGGGACTAATTGGCAAAAGGATCACTTTTCCTCCAGTGGTTTGACTGCGTCAGTTAGAGCACGTCAACTGGATATGTTGGTTAGAGAATTCCAAAGAATGTAGGCCGTTGTAACTTTGAACGGTCACTAAATGAACTGTAAGTTGAGGACTGCCTGTATTTAGAGGACTGAACAGCGTTTCAGCCGTTGGTTGTTTAATGCAGATAACGCTAACAGCCCCCAAACCCTGATCACACCTGTTCAAATTTTCGGAGTCTGACGAGCCAGCGGCCCAAATTATAAATTGGAGCGAAGCCAGCGCTGTTTTTCTTCAAGCATCGTAGCCAAGAAAAGAATATTTTGGCTCGTTGCGGCAGCCTCCCCTCTTTCGAGTTACGGCTTTTGTGGCAGGTTTTTAACAGGTTTGGAGATTTGCATATTTACCTGGGTGCACGTTTCCAGGAGCAGAGACGCAATAGACGGGGATGAGGAGACAGACCAGCCTAAGAAACCAAAGTCCTGTAGTTCAGGATTGTTTTTAGGCTGCAGTAACAGAAGCTTTGCAAGTCTTCAGGTGAACAAGGGAAAGTTTTGACGGAGATGGTTTTTCAAATTATTTCCTTGCCCCAAGCTCAAACTTTCCTTCCTTCCTTCCTTCCTTCCTTCCTTCCTTCCTTCCTTCCTTCCTTCCTTCCTTCCTTCCTTCCTTCCTTCCTTCACCCTCCTCCTCCTTCTCTCCTTCTTTCTTTCTTTCTTTCTTTCTTTCTTTCTTTCTTTCTTTCTTTCTTTCTTTCTTTCTTTCTTTCTTTCTTCTCCTCCTCCTCTTTCTCTCCTCCTCCTCCTCCTCCTCCTCCTCCTCCTCCGAGATCACTTTTATGAGAGATCCTGGACTCAAGTGACCAACATACAGTAATTCTGGGAAGCTTTAGTGATCATCCCGTTGAGAGTGTGACGGTCCAGTTACATCCTTCTAGCAGGCTACAAACCCTTCCCTGTTTTGTGGTCACAGATGAAGGCCGATGTCTGAGTTGCCATGCCTCCCCCCCCCCTTCTCAGGCACATCAACCTCTTATAGGATGGAAGTAGAGAACGGGCAGGGATGCGTCCTGGGGTCCCCTCCTCCTCTAGCAGCCGCCATCTCTGTCTTTGGTCCAGCAACTCCCTTCGTAAGAAGGCAGCCAATTCGGGGGTGTCGCAGAGGGTCCGAGCCCCCGGCTTCCTCCCTAGGAGCCTCACTCACTCACAAAGGCTTCCTGGCTGCCCACCGACAGCCCGGCTAAGAGTCTGTCTTGAGCAATAATGGGAAAGGATTTGCCTAGATGGAAAATATTTCTGTCTGTGGAGGCAGCTGCCCATGAGCTCACTTTCTGGAAAGGTTCCCGATGGCTTTTTCATCTTAAGGGAATTCTCTCCCTCACCCACCCCCAGATCCCGCCTGTTCCCCCACACAGTAGCATGTAGAAGAGCCAGGAGTTCAGAAATCACCCTTGCCCTGCTTTCTTTGGCACCCTGCAGGCTCATAGCTTTGGCCAAGGCGCCACGTCAAGCCATTCTGTCTTTTGGAGGGAACGTACAGTTAATATGGCATGTCCTCCTTTTCAGAACTTCCTTCTTTCTGCAAAATAAACATGCTTGCTTTAACAGATCCCCCCCCCCCGGACAGATATTCTTGTTGCAAACCCAAGTGATCCGAATAACCGAGTTGGGAGGGACCTTGAAGGTCTTCTAGTCCAACCCCCTGCTCAAGCAGGAAACCCTATACCATTTCAGACAAATGGCGGTCCAGTCTCTTCTTGAAAAACCTCCAGTGTTGGAGCATTTGCAACTTCTGGAGGCAGGTTGTCCCACTGGTTAATTGTTAGGAAGTTTCTCCTTAGTTCTAGGTTGCTTCTCTCCTTGAGTAGTTTCCATCCATTGTTTCTTGTCCTGCTGCCTGGTGCTTTGGAGAATAGGTTGACCCCCCTCTTCTTTGTGGCAGCCCCTCAAATATTGGAACATTACTGTCTTCTGGAAAACAGACCATCATCAGTCTGCCTGAAGTATGTCTTAGTTTTGGGTTTTTAAAAGAAAGTCTGATCCGCCTTGTTGTGTTCTTTAAGTGGCATCCCTCGTTTGAAGCCATTTCCATCTGTCGACATTTTAACCGTGTAAACCTCAGATCAAGGCACCTCCCTGTATGGCAGAGGAGTGGAGGAACAAACTCAGCCTTTACTTTGGAGATGAACTGGAGTTAATTGGTTCAGCTTGGGGAAGCGAATGAAAGCTTCTCAGTGTTTTGACATCGGTGTGGTTTTCGGTCTGGAATCGCTGACATCGGAAAGGACCACCGACCCCCTTATTAAAAAGTTGGGCTGCAAAAACGTACGAGAATGTGGAAAAAGGGACTCGGTTAAGATCAGCTGGTAAACCACAGGGCTGTGCAAATCTGGGTGTTTCCTATCAAAGCCACCATGTCATTTAACAGCAGTAATAAGAAATGCATGTGTAGCTGGAGGAGTTGGTAAAAAAATGTTTAGATGCTTTATTCTGATTTGTCTGGCCACTTCCCTCTATAGCCAAACTGTTGCAGCCTCACCCTGCATCTTGCAGACAAAAAAGAGGGGTTCACCCCATTCTCCAAAGCCCCTGAAGGCAGGACAAGAAGCAACGGATGGAAACTAATCAAGGGGAGAAGCAACCTGGAACTAAGGAGAAACGTCCTGACAGTGAGGACAATTAATCAGTGGAACAACCTGCCTCCTGAAGTTGTGGGTGCTCCATCACTGGAGGTTTTCAAGAAGAGACTGGACAGCCACTGATCTGAAAGGGTAGAGAATCTCCTGCCTAAGCAGGGGGTTGGACTAGAAGACCTCCAAGGTCCCTTCCAACTCTGTTCTTCTGTTATTAGCAAGAAGCTTTGAGCGTGAGGCTGAAGATGTGGGTGTTCCTTGCCTTCCCTCTCGCTTGGTATGAATTTTCGCCCGCTGTATTCCCAAGCAATGCCATTGTGTGGCACCCGCCCACCCGTTTGAGAGAATACAAGCATTAATTATGAAAGGTTTAAAAATAGGGATGGCAGCCAGGTTCCAAAAGAGCCGTTCCTTTCATCGCTGTGCATGGAGAGGGCACAGTTCCAATTTGGCAAAAGCACAATGCACCACCAGGGGGGGGGGGGGAATCCAGAAAAAGCAACAATGCAGAAGATTTTCTCCGAGCAAAAATAGCTTAGGGGTGAAAGGAAATTTTACTGATGCAAAGCCATCTCTCTGAGTGGAGAAATTTGCCGAAGAATTAAAATTATACTGCCCGGTGATAAGGCAGAACACGATTCAAGTAGATGAAGAAAACATCGTGTATATAGCTTATTTTCCTGTTTGCTGTGTGAAATTACTTCCTTTGGGGCTACAGATAGAGAACCCAAATTGGTGGCGTTGAAGATTACCTAAGAACATGTTATTGGTAGGAAATCGCCTTTGTTTTAAGATTTATTTCAAGCGCTTAGTTAGAGGCTAGATACGTTCCAGAAGGATGCAAGTCCTCAACTTGCAACAGTTTGTTTAGTGACCGTTCAAAGTTACAATTGCCTTGGAAATAGTGACTTGGGATCATTTTTCACTCTTAACCACCGCTGTAGCATCTTCATGGCAAGAAAGGTCGTAAAATGGAGGAAAACTCATTGGACAATTGTCTTATTTAGCAACAGTATGTTGTAGATGACTCCTGTTTTTTTTTCTCCTGGGGCTGCTGGTCTTTGCGTTGCCTTGGGATGTTTTGCAGGGCTTTATTTTACTTAACTCCTTTAAGGAGAGAGAGAGAGCTGAAATTCTCCTGTAAAAGGGAAAAAAACAAAAAAACCCAAACCTTGGTCAGATACCAGTTCTGTAAGTCAGCAAAAGATCGGGCAAGATTTAACTGGAGCAAGTCTTGAACTTGATTGACATCTCCACATGAGGATGAGCTAACATCCATCCCTAAGGTTTCCAGAAATGTTACTAATAATACTAAATACCAATAGCATAAATGTGGGCTGTTTAGCAGCTGTAGCTTCATCCGTTTGGGATTTTGCATTTACTGAAAGTTCCTTTTAATGACAGCTGCCTCCAGAATTGGCTACCGATTCTTTCCTTCCCAAATTGTCGGTGCTCAGATTACGTTTCATCAGGAAGAATGGAGGTTGAAAGACAGCTGCTTAATGCAGAGGGTCCTCGCTTCACAGCGGTTTGTTTAGTGACCGTTCAAAGTTGCAGTGGCACCGGGAGAAAAAAGTGACCGTTTTTCATGACCGTTGCAGCTTCCCCCATGGCCAAGTGATTAAAATCCAGACGCTTGGCAACTGACTCATACTTATGACAGTCGCAGTGTCCCGGTGTCCTTTTTTGCAACCTGCTGACAAGCAAAGTCACTAAGGATGCCTTCAGAGGTTTTTAAGAAGAGATTGGACAGCCATTCGGCCAGAATGGTGTAAGATTTCCTGCTTGAGCAGGGGGCTGGACTAGAAGACCTCCAAGGTCCCTTCCAACTCTGTTATTCTGTTAAGTTGGTTGTAACTCTTATCGACTAATCTCTCTCTCTTTCATTTTAGGGATTTATCTGTTGGACTTAATCTACATTGATTCAGCCTATCCAGCTTCCGGCAGCATCATGGAGAACGAACAAAGATCCAATCAAATGAACAACATCCTCCGAATAATTGCTGATTTGCAAGTCTCTTGTAGCTACGGTTGGTAAACCTACCTACCTCCTCACCTGGCTTAACCAACTTAGTAAATTAGTATCAGAGGTCTCCCTTGTGTAAAAGCTTGCCTTGAGGGTTAATGTGCTAAGTCATTTCGTTTCCGCCATCTTTTATAGGCCATTAGTTTTGTTTGTCTTGGTGACTAGATTGGCAGATGTTCATATGTGGGTCAGTGGTGAAAGGATATGCTTTCTTTCTCATTTTATGGATAAATTCCATTGCAGATATTGGTTGTAACTTTATCAACTATATAAACTTGGTTCTAACATTATCAACTCTTATCAACTGTGCAGCCCATTGGTGCATGCTTCTGTTCTGGTTTTAGGAGACCCCGTTCACTTTCTCCCAAATTATATGCTCACCCAGATGTGAGTTGTTTTACTTTCCCAGACTGATGTTTTTTTTAATTTCCACTTAGTAGCAGCAGCACTTAGACTTATCTACCGCTTCACTGGGCTTTACAGCCCTCTCAAAGCGGTTTACAAAGCATGTTGCCCCCAAACAATCTGGGCCCTCGTTTTACCCACCTCAGAAAGATGGAAGGCTGAGTCAACCTTGAGCCGGTCAGGATCGAACTGCTGGCAGTGGGCGGAGTTTAGGTATATAATAGATAGGGGGGGGAAGTTTCAGCTTGTTGCTGCAAAAAACTGCTTTTCTTCATAACAGTTTTGAGATTTATATACATTTTTTTTTCCTTTTCGCTACTGCAGATCACCTTCTAATGTTACCCCACGTGCAAAAATACTTGAAGTCCGTCCGGTATATTGAAGAGCTCCAGAAATTTGTGGAAGACGACAACTACAAGTAAGTACTTGTAGTTGGGTGGCTGATGTGTGTGTATGTACATGACACATTTTCACAACCGTGAAAAGTACACTCGCTGCTTGCTTCACTTCAGCTGACTTCATGAGGGGAGGGGGGAATAGTCTAGCCACCAACTTGGGGGTGGGGGAGGAAACACTTAAAAAAAAATTATTTCTGGCAAGGAAATGAGAAGATGAGTTGTTGTTTTTTTTCCAAATAAAACAAAAGGTGTCAGAGATCTAAGTGAAATTTCAGATGGAACTCAATCTGTAAAAGCCAACTTGGTTTCCGAAACGAAACCGCTAACTCCAAAGTCAGATTATTTCCAAAGGCTTGAAATAAAAACGGAGAAGCTCGCTGTTGCGTTGACGCTTGGTTCAGTTGGAAGAAATCTTGTCAATGAGACAGCTAGACTAGACCAAAAAAACAAAAAAATCCTCTTTTTTTAAAAAAAATTCACCACTAGCTGAATTTTCTGTAGTCATCACATATGGTGTTGTAAGTGATTCATCCTGTCTCACAGTTGTGAGCTGATCTTCATTAAGTTAACTAGAAAAACACAACAACAACAAAAAATCTGGATGGCTTTACGAGTGGGTGGCTGATGTATGTGGATGTACATGACACATTTTCACAACCGTGCTAAAATTCTCATCGCTTGGAATGGAAGCTGTGGCACAAAACGCTTGGGAGAAGGAAAAGATTCCCTCTAAATCCCAGCACAGAAACATTTTCTCAGAAAAGAGACGGTCCTCAACATACGACTGCAGTTGAACCCCCCAACTTCTGTGGCTAAGTGAGAACAGTTGCCAAGTGACTTTTGCCCCGCCACCAGCCGCTCAGTGTAATCCCTGCAGTTATTAAGTCACACGGTCGTTAAGTGAAACTGCCTTCCCCGGTGGCTTTGCTTGTCAGAAGGTCGCCAAAGGGGTTCACGTGACCCACCCGGGACACCGCAACCGTCGTAAGTACATGCCAGTTGCCCAGCATCTGAATTTTGATCACGTGACCCTGAGGATGCTGCAACGGTCATAAGTCATTTTTCCAGTGCTGTTGTAAGTTTGAATGGGCACTAAGTGAACTGTTGTAAGTCAAGGACTACCACTATGTAATTGTCCCCTACGTTTGAACACTAGTCAAGTTATCGCAATTGTGTCCTTCTCTCACCCTCTACCCCCTTTTAATTCTTGGCAAACAGCACAAAACATTGCAAAGTCTTTGCAGAATCTCTCCCCATCTTGGTACTTTTCACAGCTGAAAAAAACCAAACCAAACCAAGCCAAACCCAGGCCTGCCGCAGTGAGGTCTGTATAGCAGAATTGTCTGCAATAGATCATGTAATTCCTCTGGAAGATGAAGAAAATGTAGCCTCAGATGATTTTCAATGCAGCTTATCGCACCTGTGGGAGGAGGAAGGGCTTAAAATGGCGATTTTTATCAGCAGGCTCGGTGGCAGGATGTGCATGTGTCCAACACGTATGTAGACTCTTCTTGTTTCCTTTTTTTCCATCTGTTATATCAGTTGCTGGGAAAAGGAGTCTCTGGTTTTATACTCTGAAAAGCTAGACTGCAGACATTAAGAGGTTTAAATCATTTTGAGCCTGATCTGGTGAGCCTGATCTAGATAGATGGATGGATGGATGGATGGATGGATGGATGGATGGATGGATGGATGGATGGATGGATGGATGGATGGATGGATGGATGGATGGATGGATGGATGGAGAGACAAGTTGAGTGCATGATAGATAGATGATCGATGGATGGATGGATGGATGGATGGATGGATGGATGGATGGATGGATGATGGATGGATGGATGGATGGATGGATGGATGGATGGATGGATGGATGGATGGAGAGACAAGTTGAGTGCATGATAGATAGATGATCGATGGATAGATGGATGGATGGATGGATGGATGGATGATAGATATGGATGGATGATATGGATGGATGGATGGATGGATGGATGGATGAGAGACAAGTTGAGTGCATGATAGATAGATGATAGATAGATAGATAGATAGATAGATAGATAGATAGATAGATAGATAGATAGATAGATAGATAGATAGATAGATAGATAGATAGATGGATGGATGATAGATATGGATGGATGATAGATATGGATGGATGGATAGATGGAGAGACAAGTTGAGTGCATGATAGATAGATAGATAGATAGATAGATAGATAGATAGATAGATAGATAGATAGATGAGAGAGAGGAGAGAGAGAGAGAGAGAGAGATTATTTTGCTTTCTCTTCCTGTCTCCTCCAACTATTCCCTTCTTAAGGCACTTTTTTTTTAATTTTTCTAGGGTTTTTTTAAATCTAACTTCTCATTTGTTTGCTTATTTGAGACTGTTGGTTTATCTGTCGGTTGTGTTGGCTTGCCATGTTATTGTGGGTGGTGTGCAGGGTCTTACCCGTTGTCAATTTTGCAAGGTGTTTTTTTTTTTTTTTCCTCATCACAAGGCTTTGTAGGCCTTGGAAGCATTCTTGAGGCCGTAGTGAAATGTGTATAATTGCAGCCGGTGTGAGCCTGTGCTTTTTGTGTTGAGGTCTCTAGGCTGGATGCCAGAGGCCACATTGCTTAATTTAATTCTTGGACCGGATTCCACATTCATGCACGATGTTAAGATTATATATACAGTAGTTTTTCATTAGCTTGGATATTCTGCGTGGAACAGATCATAACAAAGGGGGTTCTCTAAATATTTAGGGCCATGACATAATTCTTGGAAATGAGACAGAACATGAGTAATTTTTTTCTCTCTCTCTCTCTCTCTCTCTCTCAGAAACACATTTTAAACCCCGCAGAGGCAATTGCTAGCAACACTGAGCTCTGTTTACATGTATTTTCCTAGAGGTCATCCAGCAGTCTTCCTTTTGATCTGAAAGTCCATGTCTTGATTAAATGTGTGCTGATTTTTTTTTTGTTTTTTTTAAGCAAGATAGAAAGCCGTACATAGGCTCCTAGGAAGTACACGGGAACGTTTTACAAAAAAAAA
The DNA here is from genome assembly GCA_023970755.1 of Azemiops feae. Taxonomy (NCBI): domain Eukaryota; kingdom Metazoa; phylum Chordata; class Lepidosauria; order Squamata; family Viperidae; genus Azemiops; species Azemiops feae. The sequence continues at coordinate 199,566 of JALGBA010000952.1, forward strand.
GAGAGAAAAGAATAAGAAAGACAAAAGATAATTTGTCTTGTTTTAACTGCAGGTAGTCCTCCAGTGTCGGAGCGCCCACCATTTCTGGTGGCAAGCTGTTCCACTGGCTAATTGTCCTCACAGTTAGGAAGTTTCTCCTCAATTCCAGGTTGCTTCTCTCCTTGATGAGTTTCCATCCGTTGCTTCTTGTCTTTTTTTTACTTCCTTCTCCTCTCCAACACTGGGCAAGATGTACAGGTGGTCCTCGGCCTACGACCGCCGATGAGATATGCGCAGATGAGACTTCAGTAAAGAGTTTGCGGTTTTATCATTATTTTCAGAAATCTGACTTGATTTCTAAGACTGGCTTATATACTAAACATAGCTGTCTCTTTCCACCTTAACTGCCCCCTGAACATCTGCAGAACCAATTATCCAGTCCTGCCTATGTAAGCATTGCCTTTTTTATTTTTATTTTTTATTTTTTTGCAATTGTGCTGATCTTGGACCGGCCATTTCTTTCTTTCCATTGCTTCCATCTTCAGATTCCCACTTGGATTCCTTTCTTCCCAGCTCTCTAAGATTACCAAGACTCCTTTCCCAAACTAACAACTTCCCTTTGGCTAAGGGCAGAGGTCTCCCTCCTCCTTGCAGACCGTTTTCTCAGCAGTCTAGCACTGTCTCAGGTTTCCCACGAGCAAAAGTTGTAATTTTTTATTTTTTTTTAAAAAAAATTGTTATAATTATGGCTTTGCGGTGCGTTCGAGATAACCCAGATGGTTTTGTGTCTAAGGAAGGACTGGAACTCACTGTCTCCCGGTGAATGGCCCAAAGTCACCCAGCCAGCTTTTACGCCTATAGAGGAACTAGAACTCACCGTCTCCTGGTGATTGGCCCAGAATCCCCCAGCCGGCTTTCGTGGCTAAGGCGGGACTAGAACTCACCGTCTCCTGGTGATTGGCCCAAAGTCACCCAGCTGGCTTTCATGGCTAAGGCAGGACTAGAACTCACCGTCTCCTGGTGATTGGCCCAAAGTCACCCAGCTGGCTTTCATGGCTAAGGCAGAACCAGAACTCACCATCTCCTGGTTCCTAACCTGATACCTTAATCACTTGAAATAAGCAGGATGTTTTCTGGTCATCCCAGCTGTGTGTAGAAGAGATGAATAATTTATTTATGACGGTCGCAGCGTCCTGGGGTCACGTGATCCCCTTTTGGGACCCTCTGACAAGCAAAGCCAATGGGGAAGCCAGCTTCACTTAACAACCGTGTTACTAGCTTAACAACGATGGCAAGAAAGGTGGTAAAATGGGGCAAAACTCACTTAACAACTGTCTTGCTTAGCCATGGAAGTTTTGGGGTCAGCTGTGGTCGTAAAGCGAGGCCTGTTTGAGGTGGGGAAGACCAGAATGTGAGGATCAACTACAGACTGGTAAAATTGCCAAACGGTTATTAAACTGCATGGAAAAGTTGTTGAATTAATTTCAGGTTGCCAAAATAAAAATTGCTTCACGCTGAGTATTAATTTCATTTGAAAGGGGGTATTTGCCTTGTACGTGTGTGAGTCACGCCGTGTAACTTTTATTTGGTTTGACTGAAATGTCAAACTTAACTTTTACTTGCACTCAAGGCAGAGTGAATTTTCCCTCTTATGGTTTAAAAACATTCAATTTGAAAAGGGGTTGCTAAAAGAAAGTCAGTCACAGGAGGTGATTTAAAAATACACTCCGATTTCCAAAGCAATATTCATTCCTTCTCTCTCTCTCTCTCCTCTCTCGTTTCTTTCTCTCTCTCTCTCTCTCTCTCTCTTCTCTTCTTTCTCTTTTCTTTCTTTCTCTCTCTCTTTCTCTTCTCTCTTTTCTTTTTCTCTCTCTTTTCTGTCTCTTTTTTTTCTCTTCTCTTTTCTTTCTTTTCTTTCTCTTTCTTTTCTTTCTCGCTTTCTTCTCTCTCTTTTCTCTCTCTCTCTCTCTCTCTTGCCTTCCTTCCTGCTTGAGAGGAATGATAAGAATTTATCAGTTCAAACCTCAGCAAATGTGATGTGCTTTATTTATTTAAAGCACACATCCCAGGCGGAGAATCTGTGTGCCAGAATCTGGTGTGCCATTCTGCTCCATCATGGCAGCTGTCTGGAGCAATATTTTATTTCCTTAGCTCTGCAAGTTCAAATGAGTCGAGCCAAATCAAAAATCAGCTTTCTCCATAGGATATTTATTTTTAAAGAGGGTGTGAAGTGTGTCCTAAAGCTTTTCAAGTTCCATAGGATTTTCTTTTTGTGGATCTAAACTTTGGGTGTGCAGTTGCCAAAACGGAACAAAATCAAAAATGTGGAACCAAGGCAGACAACCGTTTATGGCTGCGAGTTCCTTTAAACCAGATGAACATTTTTTCACTTTGTTGGTCTTTTTTTTTCTTTCTTCCAGAAAATGTTGCAGCAGAAATCAAAATGAATGTTTGGCACACTCTGAAGTTTCAGTGTTCTTGTTTTGGCTTCTACTCTGGCCAATATATGAGTGATTGTGTGCAATATATATTTTAAAGAAAGGAAAAAGGCGATCGTTTGTAAATTCCTTAAATTTCAGGTAGCACCTTGAAACAGCACAGAGCAGCCAAGAATGTGTTCCCATAAAAGGCCAGAGAGTCGATCTGTAAAATCTTTCTGGGAAGAAAAATCATGGGTTGTTTTTGGGAAGGATAAATACAAGACTGGAGTAGAATAGGATAGAAAATATTCCAGAACCATATGAGGTTAAAAGAGGACTGCGTAACAATCGACCAACAATCACTGCCATTAAGGGGAAATTTATCCTTTGAGATTGCGGATTAAAACATTTAATGTGAGCCAGCATGAAGACCCTATATTTAGGATTCGGAAACTGATGATTCGTACATTTTTAAATGCTGAAACTGACCGGCCTAAGAACGGCCTTCCTTGCATGCCTTGCCGCTTGTTAAAATGGCTTTGTAAATAAAGATAAGTTGCTCTGTGACGTTGCGAAAACTCTGCTTAGCTTCACGGGACGAAGCCGTCCATAACTTCAGTAAAAACCTATTGTGCCCAAAGAATTCCTGAACACATCCAGGCTAAGCTAGATTTCCTGCTTTTCAGCGATAACGCGCGAGAGATAAGACGCCCGTCCCTTTGGCCTTCGCTTCAGCCGGCCGCCGACTTTTCACGTCGTGGTTTTTCTGTTTTTCCAGATTGTCCCTAAGAATCGAGCCGGGAAACAGCTCCCCGCGGCTGGTGTCCTCGAAGGAAGACCTGGCAGGTGAGTTTCCAGACGTCGCCCTGCTCTGCCGTTCAGTTTCACAAGCATCCTTCCATCGGCTGGGATCCTCCATTGGGGTTTTCCGCTTTGCGATCACCATCGTGGTGTTTTTTTTTCCTACCAAACCATCCAGATGTCTGCTCGGCATCGCAACCACACTTCAGTCGGCTTACGGGTTTCCCTCAACTCTCAGCCGTTCATTGGTTGACCGTTTGGGGTTACAACGGCACTGGGAAAAATAGCTTAGGGCCCGTTTTTCACACTTAAGGACCCGTTGCCACATCCCTGCGGTCACATCATCAAAATTCAGATGCTTGGCAACTGTTTCATATTTATGACAGTTGCAGTGTCCCAGCGTCATGGGATTTTGGAGGATGGATGGATGGATGGTTTCCACAGACCTTTAGAACAGGACCTCAGCAGATAACGAAAAGAAAGAAAGAAAGAAAGGAAAGAAAGAAAGAAAGAAAGAAAGAAAGAAAGAAAGAAAGAAAGAAAGAAAGAAAGAAAGAAAGAAAGAAAGAAAGAAAGAGAAAAAGAAAGAAAGAAAGAAAAAGAAAGGCAGATAATAGATGATAGATAGATAGATAGATAGATAGATAGATAGATAGATAGATAGATAGATAGATAGATAGATAGATAGATAGATAGATAGATAGATAGATAGATAGATAGATAGATAGATAGATAGATATGGATGGTTTCCACAGGCCTTTAGAACAGGACTTCAAGAAAATGGCAGATGATGGATGGATGGATAGATAGATAGATAGATAGATAGATAGATAGATAGATAGATAGATAGATAGATAGATAGATAGATAGATAGATAGATTTATATATTCTGAAAAAGAATAGGTTCCCTGATTCAAATATGTTTAAAATTGTATTCTTTGACGAAGAACAAGACCTTCCAAACCAGCAGTTAGAAAAACAGAGGTTCTGCCAATAGGCTTATCGTCTTTAAAATGACACAGCAGGAAAAGGGGATAGGAAATGGGGGGGGGGACCCCAGCAAGCTTAGCCATCTCTTTTTGAAAATCCTAGGCAGTCAGAATAATAATATATGCACAACTCTTCAGGATTTCTGCTCCTGGGGGAGGTCCTTTTGCGGAGGGGGATAAGTGTAAATCAGACCTTCAATCTCCCCCAACCACCTATTTCTCTCAAGTACAGCTGTGTAGACACACGCACACCACACTGAAATGTGTTACGGTCCCGAATGTTTCCGACACCCTGGGCTCAACCCGGAAAAGGTTTGGCACTGATAACGAGTTTTGCAAGCCAAGCCTGCCTTCCTTCCTGGCCCACTGACCACGTTGAAATAATCCTGGTTGGTATTTCTTCACTGCCTCTTTGTTAGGCTGATTTCTCTGTAACCCACTGACCTGGCCTGGCTGCTCTTTAACCACGGCTACATAAAAGAGCGTAATCCTGGGGCTTAAAAACCAGTTCTTTCACCCCCAGACTGCGTGGGGCGCATACATTACCCGGAATATGCAAAACGAATCGATCTTTGCCTCTGGCATACCAGCAAATATTCAAGGGATTCCTTTGATGGAGGCCGTCTGGAGGGCTGCCCCATGGAAAAATCAATGTTGGTTTGGCCTGCTGCCTAAGTCTAGGCATGCCAACATGCCAACACTGATCCGATGGTTAGCTTCTGCCATCAATTTAATCGAGCAAAAGCTAGCTCATCTTTGCCGCCCCGAAGGTGCTTTTCCAAAAGGCAGCTGGATTTTCTTGGTGGTGTTTTTTTTTCCCCATCTTTGAAAACATTTCGCTTCCCATCCGAGAAGCTTCTTCGGTTCTGAGTGACATTCAGTCAGAACCGAAGAAGCTTCTTGCGAGAGAAGCGAAATGTTTTCAAAGAAACACACACACCCCCTCACAAAAGTCCAGTTGCCTTTTGAAAAGCACCTGACCTGAATGATTGAGAATCTCCATAGAGACTTAATCTTTCTCCTGCAAAGCACACCTGTTACACCTGGGCACCTTAGAATATGCCGCCTCAGTTTCCTCTTTGGAGGTGCTCTGCTCAGATCGATGGCACCTCCTCCTCCAGATCAGATTCCCATAGCTTGTTGGACTTATATGATACTCGTGTTGAGTCTATGCTGGGTCAATGAGAAGCTAGGTAGAGAATCTGTGCTAAGCGTAGGTCAGTGAAGTATTACCCTCGGCACATCGAAGTTAAAATATAGTGGAAATATCTTTGGTTCCTGCATTATACTTCTCATAATAACAATACTCTCTGATTCACTCATTTGTGCAATAGCAGAAAGATAACACGGATAAGGCCACCACTGACAATGATGGCACTAATTGGTGGTGAGAACACGTCCTTTCTTGCTAAAGATCCTGCATTTTGAAGAGCTATTATGGAGTACAGTAGCCGTGGCTTATCCAAAGTCTCATTTTAATCTCGATTCTGTCATGAACTCAAGGTGGTGGTTGGGGTCTTCGTAGGGTAAGCTGTTGCGTCTTGACCTCAACATGCACGACCCATTTGCAATAGGGTGAAATATTGAAATATCTTATAAAACAATCTAGTCAACACAGTTCAAGATGAGCTTTGCAGGGATGTCTCCATAAAGGTTAATGATTTCACGAGGATATGCTTAAGTGCGGGGTAACCACACAGTGCAAATATGGGGAGATACAGAGTCTGCCCCATTTGTTGGTCTGTCAACTACGTACCAGTAGAATGTACTGGTTTGTTTCTGGCCAATGACAAAGCCAAAAAGGTGGCCTCGTTTTGGCAGTTTAAGGATTGATCCGGACACAAAATAAGTAAAAAAAATGTAGGAGGATCTTGGTAGACAGCAATAGCTTCAAAAAAGAAGAATTTTGGGCCCTTGTAGGTTAAAACCAGCTCTGGGTTTGAAAAATTAGCTTTTTTCTTTCTCAATATTATCCATTCTGCAGGTTTGCTCATAAGCAAGTGTTCTTACTCCAGACTTCATATAAATTACCCCTATTCATCTAAGTTGCTATTTAAATTGCGCAGCTGTGTAGTATCCTGCTTCTGTACGTGTGGCCAACCAAACGTAACATACTCTTGAGTTCCTGATTTTGTCCTCATTCAGAAGCTTAACGTGGAGCGAGAGAAATCTGTGCAAACATGTCTCTAAAGCAGACTAAACAAACCAGAACGTGCAAACTGATACGGTTAGCCATGATTCCGAAGGTATTTCCATTTTTGCCACGTTGACAGCAAAAGAGCTATCTTCAAAGGCTGGCGCAATGTAGGGGAAGGGATTTGCTGGATGCTTTGAGATTTAAGAGGCCGTTTATATGATTTGCTTGTAGCTGAGTAGAAATATTTGGAATATGTTCCTTGCAAGAAGAGATTGCTGATTATAGGAAGCAATTCTGCATTGCTACGGTGGTTTTTTCCCCCCCATTCCCACCCCCGTATTGCTGGAGCTATTCTCCGATTGTAATTACTTCGAAGTAGTGCTATTTTAGAATTAGTGGTAGCAGTTTTGTTGATGTTGTCATACATTTCATAGATACTTCAATTCAATTAACCAATGCAACGACTTTCAGAAGTTGTGGGTGCTTCATCACTGGAGGTTTGAAAGAAAAGACTGGGTCTCCTGCTTGAGCAGGGGGTTGGACTAGATGACCTCTAAGGTCCCTTTCAACTCTATTCTGATTGGTTGGTTGGTTGGTTAGTTGATTGAAATGTCTTCTCCTGTTAAATGGGTTTATATCCATGTCTTGAGTAAACAAAAGTGATTCTTAAATCTCTTTAAAAAAAAAAAAAAAAAGTATCTCATCAATATTATGGAAATAATATGTTTCAGTTGGAAACTTGCAAAATGTAACATTATAGTAGGAAGTCCCCATCCACTGTAGGAGGGTTTGAAGCATACACATTTTCTATTTATGCATGGCTTAATACACGAGTACAAAATCTGCAAATCTGTTTTCCCGTGTCGTTAAGAGCTTTCTTAGTTAAAGAAACGTCAAAAAAGCTATAATCATTTCTGGAATACAATGGTTTTTGCAAATATAATTATCCCTCACATAGAAAGCCCTAACAAGTACCGTGACCTTTAATTTTTATACATAAACGGAAAAATATGTTTTGCTCTCCCTCTTAAATTGAATTCAGGAACAGCCAGCCATAATTCCAGGAGCAATCGGTTTTGTAATTTAGGTTCCATTCCGGGCGGCGGGGACGGTAAAATACAAAATTCTTGATATTAAAAATATCTCACTCTGGCAAAGGTGCCCAACTCTGGTAACCATCTTCAACCCAAACCAGCATCCAGCTCACTAAACATGATCTGGCTGGAAGTATCTCCAAGTATCCAACGCCTTTGTGAGGTCTGACGGGAACCGTTTTGCCCTCTGGCAATTCTGCCTTTGACATGTTGGAGAAGACCTGCTGTTGTTTGTCAGCAAGCTCTCCATAAATCAGTCTAGAGTAGACAATGAAGAAAGGATACCAGTATTTTTTTTTCCCAAGCAGCATAATTTGTATTAACGATGGCTGAGATGTCTTTTCTCCATCATCCCCTCGTACTTCAGTGCTCCAACACTGAAAGTATTTAAGAAGAGACTGGACAGCCATTTGTCTGAAATGGTATAGGGTTTCCTGCCTGAGCAGGGGGTTGGACTAGATGACCTCCAAGGTCCCTTCCAACTTTATTATTATTATTATTATTACTTCTCCCCTCGTGCTAACTACTCGTAGAAGTCAGATAACTTGAGGGTCATTTAGAGCCCCAGAAGTTTGAAGGCCAGGGGAGAAGGTATATGTGGGCCTTATTTAAACTATTTCAGCTGTTCACATTTTCCAGTCAGTTGCCTGTAATGAAGGAAGCCATCTGGGCCCAGCCTCAAAAATGGCCAGGATGAGTTCTGTAACCAGCAGACGGTTGTTTGGGAACACATGCTTCAGCCATGCTTTCCTTCCCCTGAAAATATTTCACATCCTAATTTAAACCAGAGCAGAAATTGTATAAGATCTTACCCTCTGGAAGTCTTTCGATTTAGAGGAGTGTGAAAAGACTTGGCCTCGCAGCTAACACTTTTATTTTTATTTTTATTTTTCCTGGGCAGCGCACAAGAACTGAAACAATGTGGATTGTATATGCACATCAGTGTTAATTCTCGTTGAGGTTCGGAAAATAAGCAGTGAAAATAAGCCTAAAGAGGTTGTCTCAGGGCTGTGAGTTGAAGTCCTGGTAGAGGAATTGAAATCTATAGAATGACAACCGGTTTGCCATGTCAGGTGAATCCCAAAATGGCGAAACCAGCCCTTTGGTGCCCGTCCCTTAGTGGCCAATAAAAGATATAAACTCACTGTACCTTAAAACAATTTCACTTCTCTTCCTCCTCCTCCTCCTCCTCCTCCTCCTCCTCCTCCTCCTCCTCCCTCAGTGTTGTAAAGGAGTGGGGTTTGTGGAGAGGAGGAGAAGGAGGACCGAGGGGTCCTTGGTGCTGTTTGAGCTTGGTTGTTTTCTTGCAGACGTTTCATTACCAAACCGGGTAACGTCATCAGTGCTGGAAAGGAGAGGGGTTTGTGGAATGGAGGAAGGAGAAGGAGAAGAGGACACACAATGTACCTGGGATAGCAGCATTTGCATGAGTTTTGCAGCCAGTGGAATAATCATAAACAGGTTTTCAATAATAACTTTGTTTCAGCCTTTAAGATATCTGGGAAGAAAAGTCCTTGTTGTCTTTATAGATAAAAAGATAAATAAATCTGCATCCTAAGTGAAATAAATTGGACCGCCCTTTGTCCTGGAATGGTATAAAGTCTCCTGCTTGAGCAGGAGGTTGGGCTGGATGACCTCCAAGGTCCCTTCCAGCTCATTTATTCTGTATTTTGTTACTTTTTTGCCCCAAAGCCGCAGGCCATAAATACATTCTTGTGTTTCCTGGTTCTCTCGAGCAAAACAGTGTGAAACCACACCATTGTTGAGGCCCCGTGACATGACAAGAAAAAGCTTCTTCCCGTCGTCCCTTTGTGAATGTTGACAATCAAATTCTTCTCGTTAGAGAGTTGAGTCGTTGCAATGAGATGGATGTGGGCCTTGGTATGTCTGGCTCTGGAATTAGTTCCAAAGTTCAAACTAAATCAGAAGTGGCTGTTTTTGTTTTTTGTTTTTTTTTGTCTCTTTTTTTTTCCAAGGAATCGGGGAAGAATCTTTTCAAAAAGAGACAAGAAGTCTCTTTTGGCCAGTTGGGGTATTTGCTATCCTCATGACGTAAGCTGGATGGAACTTCCTTCACTGTGGACCGAAAGGAAAGCACCCTTTTTCCGTACAAACAATTAGTCTGACATTTAACTCTGCAGTTTACTTTAGAGGTAGCCATGGTTACTGATAAATAGCTTTGTTCTGGGAATTTTAGTTGCCAATCCTTGACTGAAAGCCAGAATTGTCTCATTCTCTCTTCACATCCTTGATAGCTTCTTCTCAACTCATTCTCAAATCTCCACCACAAATTTTTTCTTTCTCCTATTCCAGGACGCGATAGAATAATAAATGGCTTTTGTCATTCTGTCTGGTTTTCTAATCCTGTCCCTTGCAGGTGCCAAAAGCTTATATGTTGACTTACCTTTGTTTGCGAAAGCCAACAGTTGCAGAACTGAAGGGCCTCATCCTCTATAAATGAATCAGCTCTCACCTCCCATCTGAAAGTCTTTTTGTAAGGAACTGTTTCGTTCTGAAATCATTCTTGAACTGTGTGGTGCTCTCCGAGCTTGGCTGACCTCTTGCAGATGTTTCATTACCCAACTGGGTAGCATCCTCAGTGCTAGAAGGGAGTGGGGTTTGCGAAGTAGAGGAGGAGTAGAGGGAGGGAGGGAAAGGAGGAGGAGGAGGAGGGCAAATTTGATGTCTTTGGTGCTCTCTGAGATTGATTGTTTTCTTGCAGAAGTTTCGTGACCCAACTAGGTAGCATCATCAGTGCTAGAAGGGGGGAGGTTGTTCTCTTGGTAGTTCCTTGATAGGGTTAAAGGAACTTGGTAGGACAAGGCACCAAAACTTAGAACAAACTGAATGGAGCAGAGAAGAGTTGAAATTGTGGAGTCCTTGGTGTTCTCCAAGCTTGATTGTCTTCTTGCAGACATTTCATGACCCAGTTAGAGGACATCATCAGTGTTAGAAAGGGGTAGGTTTTGCTCTCTGTTTGTACACAAGTGACTTGCCCTGTTAGTTTAGGTTGGAGTTCTTTGGGGTATTGTTTACTGCTTGATTGTTGGTCTAGTATTAATCCTGGTGTTAATCTCTGCTTAGCAATTTCCTTGTAATCTTCCGTTTCATTTTATTAGGGGAAAACCTATTGAATTCATACTTTTCATACTTTGGTGTTCTGCTAAAGAATTACGCTTTGCTTAAAGCCCGTGAATGATTATTTCATGGGGAAATTATGCAAAGGAAAGTAACCAAAAGGATCCTTTGGGATAGTCAAACTTCATGGTCAGCTTTTCCAAACATTCCTGCCACAATTTTTAAAGTGCAGTCATCAGCTTTTCTGGGTTCCTCTCAAGTCCCCCAATATAAACCCTTCGTAATAATGTTTGGCCTTCTCTGCATTATTTTTTTCACGTTTACGTCAGCGCTGTCCTGACAGTAACACGGAGGGCTAATGAAAAGCAAACTGGCTTTTTTCTAGATGTAAAAATGATTGAAAAATCATGTGTTCGCGGTAATAATGTCTCCTAGAAGAAGACAGAGTGGGGAAAAACTACTCCTGGTTTATGCAAACTATTTTTCCTCTCTGTTCAAACGAAATGGTTCCCGGAACAATTTACATACAATGTGTAAAAACGAAAAGACATGGGGAATTACAGACTTGGGACAAAAGGGATGAAAGAACAAAAGAAAATATAATCCCCATTGTTTAATGTAGACAGGGCATCCTATCATCATAGGATGCCCTGTCTACATTAAACAATGGGGATTATAGTAGAAAGGAGAAAGGAGAAAGGAGAGAAAAAAGTAGTCTTTTGCTTGGGTGGGGTCCTGGCTGCTGTCTCCTTGCTTGTTTTCTTGCAGACGTTTCATTACCCTATTAGGTAACATCATCAGTTATTTTTACAAATAATTCCAGGTGGTGAACTTATCCAATACATCTTCCTCCTCCTCCTATTTTTCCTACAATAACAACCCCATGAGATGAGTTGGGCTGAGAGAGAGGGACTGGCCCAAAGTCACCCAGCTGGTTTTCTTAGCTAAGGCAGGACTAGAACTCACAGTCTCCTGGTGATTGGCCCAAAGTCACCCAGCTGGCTTTCATGCCTAAGGCAGGACTAGAACTCACCATCTCCTGGCGATTGGCCCAAAGTCACCCAGCTGGCTTTCATGCCTAAGGCAGGACTAGAACTCACCATCTCCTGGCGATTGGGCCAAAGTCGCCCAGCTGGCTTTCATGGCTAGGGCGAGACTAGAACTCACCGTCTCCTGCTTTCTATCCTGGTGCCTTAACCCCTAGACCAAACTGGCTCTCCCAAGAATTGCGCAAGAATCTTCATTTATCCATGGCTCATGCTTGGTCTGCAGGGAATGGGCTGAATCGAATCGAATCAAAGAAATTCATTCCTCCAACTTGAAGAAAATACTTCTGTTGCAAGGGAAAAAAAAACCCATTTCCAATACGTCCTTCGGGCTACACCCCGATCGAGGAAAAAAACCAGAGCTGCATATTTTGGAAACGTGTGACCTTCTCAGCAGCTACCTAATGCCAAAGTGACTCACTCCCCTTCACACATTGTCTTAAATGCTTATTGTTAACCGGGATCCACCGTTCCTTTGATCACATCCACACATGTGTGCATGAAGGAAGGACTAAAACCGTAGGAGAGCACAGGTCTGTTCGTCTGGTTTCAGCAGGACCTGCAGAACGAGAGATGCCCCCAGTTTTTTCTCCCGTTTTTCTCTAGATTGAACCAGCTCTGCATCTCCCTTCCAAGGGATCTCCTGTTAAGCTTCAGCGTTGATTAAGTCCTACAGATGCGATGCTTCGCTTGGCGGGCGCCAGTGAGCTAACTGAAGCAGAAAGTTATGAGGAATAAAAAATGGAAAATATGCTTTCAACAGAAGCCCGTTCCTTCGTTCCCTATTACTATAAACTCAAAACGAAGGCTGGGCTTTTGGCTTCCTACACATAATAGAATATATTTTTCCTCAACGGGAAGCTAGAAGCTTTCCAGTGGATTCCTGATCCTGCACTAAATGAGTGAATGCTTTCTTGCTCGCTGGACCTGCCTGGGATGAAATAAAAACCTGATTAAGAAGCAAGCTTGCTGCTGCTTGTGGGGCAGAATCGATCTTAAATTAGGGTCCAGAATATAGATCTCGTGAATGGAGGGGTTGTAAAGGCAGTCCTCGACTTACGAGCACAATGGAGCCTGCCCATTATCGTCGTAAATTGAGGGTCCTTTCCGAATGCTCAAACATCACGTAATCTTCTCGGCAAGCTGAATGTGACAGCGTGATTTTTCAAAGACCTCCTGTTTGTTTCTTTGTTTATTTGTTTGTTACTCAGAAAGAAATCTTATTATGACTGGGTGATTATATTTTATTTATAGTCATAATATCCCCCGCGGCACAACCTTATAAAGCCAAGTTTTGATGATTAAAAAAAAACTTTGATTAAAGTAAGAAGCAAAATAACTTCCAAGCTTTGGGGGGCATCGTTGGTTAAGCGAAACGTGTTCAGATGTACACACACACACACACACACACACACACACACACACACCGCAACCTTCTTAACGCAATCACAACAAAACCAAATTTGGCAGCTTTCCTGGAGGTTTTTTGTAGAGCAGACCAAAACCGAAGCAGTTTGCGAAATTTGGGAGTTGTTAAATCAGAACGCCAAGAATAAGACAAGTTTGGTGGTTTTCAAGTTCTGGTTGCAGGATGTAAGCTGTTCAGAGTCAAGCTGCCTTTTGCAATTGACAGACGGGGATTTTTGTCAATGCCAACAGTGTCCCAAGTATTATTATTATGGTTGGTCGCACAGTCAGCCAGATGTTCAGACTAGATTTGGCATTTTTGTCCATCTGTTGAGTCCTTCCCGAAGACCTGGGATAGGCAGCTGTGAATGTGTTAAATTATCGTCACAAGATGTAAGCTTGTTTTGAGTAAAGCTGCCTTCTGCAATTGACTGATGGAGATTTTGTCAATGACGATGGTGTAAATTCTGCATTACTGGTTGTTTTAATGTTTTATTGGGTTTTAATGCTTGTAAGCCACCCAGAATCACCTCTAGGCGAGATGGGCAACAAGCAAGTTCTAATACACAAATAAATTAAATCAGCCAAAGTTGAGAGCAGAACTTTCTCCTAAGAGGAAACAAACACCAGCAAGAAATTGAGGCGCCAAATGAGTTTTTGTCAGTATTTCAGTTGGCAGATTGTCACATGAGCCAAGCCAAGTTCCAGCATTTCGCACACAGTGGGAAACATGAAGTATAATTCCCAGGAATTTAGATCAAACTGCATTTCAAACTCTTGTGCCTGTATAGACAGCTGCACCCATTGAGTGAAAGATTCAACATGTTGACCCCTGAATAAGTTGGCTTCCGCAGAGATAATCTTCAGCGGAAGATTCAAAACAAACTCAAACAACATCTAAATATTTAAAAATCCTCCATCTCTTCGAGCTGGATGCCATTAATTTTCTAATTGCGAAGGCAGTTAAACAAAACCACTCTTATTTCATTGCAATTCATTTTCTTTGTAAGAGAATATTGCTAAGGGTTGTGAGGCTCCATCAAAAGCTGGACTGTGTCAGGCAGAGAATAACAGTGGGATGGGATTTGAATTTGATGTCTAGCATTGGATAATAAAACTCACATTTAGAAAGGTGAAAATAATTTTAAAAAATTGAATAAATAGGGGCAAAGATGTACCCATGACTCTCTTTAAAATGGAAATTGAAGCAGAATATCTTCCAGTGGTGACACAAATGGTCTTCCTCACTTATGTGTTTACATGAAGCAGTGTGATTAAACAGCATAAACCATGATTTCTGGCTATATTGTAGATCTCTATGTAGTGTCTTAGTTTCTCCCTGGCTTCTCTCTGACTAACAAAATCAAAGCCTGTCTTCAAATTATTGAAGGCCACTATTTTCTTTTGCATTTTTTTTTATTTTATATTATAAACTGATAAAAAAGGAAAAGGGAAAAAAAACATTCAAAAAATAGGAGAACTGAATTGTTTTTGCAAGGACTTGTGTTGGTCAAGACCTAAGGACAGTTGCCTCAGATGTTGGTCATCTTCCATCTGGAAGCAATTCTCCAGTCACCCAGATCTAATCCTTTGTTGATACCTCACACACACACATATATATATGGTTTCACGTGATCTTGAGGAAGTCAACGAAGAATGTGATAGAGTTATTTTGTGTCTATGGTCCTGCATGCTGGCTAAAAACCACTGGCATTGAAACCACCTTCAATTTCCAGAATTTTCATCTGTCTGGCATAAATTCCTAGAAAACCTCCTCTCGTTTCCCCCGAGAAGCTGATGCTATGAATTGTTGACTAGCCAGTCAGCTTGCAAATAAACTCAAAGCATATGTTTTTTTTAGTTCAACAATGATGGTTACACCTGAAATCCTGCTCTGTCCGGCCTCGGCATAGTTTTTTTTTTCCATTTATTTTTATGTAACTTTGGGGGATAGGCTATTGCTATCCAAGTGATATGCAATGTAGCTTTCAAGATTGCCGGATATTTCCGTTAACTTAAAGAGATTCTGGAGGCAACCCTGGAAGTTTTTAAGAAGAGTTTGCACAACAATTTGTCTTAAATGGTCTAGGGTTTCCCGCTTGAGCAGGGGGTTGGACTGGAAGACCTCAAAGGTCCCTTCCAACTCTGTTGTGCTGTAGATATTTCAGGAATAAGAGACGGCATCATTCTGGTGGCAGGAAGCAGTGTGAGAACACCTTGGCCAACTGTGAAACTCCTGGCCCACTCTTCTTCCAGTTCCCTGCCTGTAAGGTTTAAGAAAGCAGAGCTTGTCGTAAATAGTTAAAAGTCAGCAACTTTATTGTCTTCTGCCCGTGTTACAAGAATCTTACCAGACTGCTTGCCTTCCCTGGGAACAACCAGATAAGGCTTCATGGATCTTTGAGGAAGTCAAGCTTCTGCTGTTTGCAGCTGCCTGATGATTCCAAGCTAGGTCCCCGTTTGACTCCTTCCAGTTTCCCAACACCGCCTGCCCTGCTTCTCCACATCACCTTTATCCGTCTCTAGAGAACTTTCAGCTTTCCTGAGAAGAAAGCCACGGGACCCTAGCAACATGGGCTTCCTGATACTTAGCTTAGCATTAATTGGTGTCTATTTTGTAGGTCCGTCCGAAGTGTCAGCAGCTGTGAGGTTCAGCAGGAGGCCCACCTGTCCTGACGCCTCGGTAGCGGCCGGCTTGCACACCCCTCCTGTCCCACGACACAGGAAGAGTCACAGCCTCGGAAACAAGTGGGTGTTGCAGTCTGCATTGAAACACCGCAGCTTAGTTAGGTCTTTTTAAGGCAGCCCTTGAAAACCTGCTGCAACCAGCCACCTCCTCCTTAGGAAGCCGTCTCCTTTCTCTAAAGACAGTCCTCAGTTTACAACAGTTCCTTTCGGTGACCATTCGGCACTTGAAATAGTGACTTTTCACACTTACGATCGTGTGATCAAAATTCTGACGCTTGGCAACTGACATGTACTTATGACGGTTGCAGAGTGATCCCCTTTTGCGACCTTCTGACAAGCAAAGTCAAGGGGGAAGCCAGCTTCACTTAACAACCGTGTTACTGACACAACGCCCGCAGTGATTCACTTAACAACTGTGGCAAGAGAGGGGCAAAACTCACTGAACCAAAGGTCTCACTCAACGATAGAAATTTTGGCCTCCATTGTCGTAAACCGAGGACTGCCTGTAGTTACTTGGCAAGGCTTCTTGTTCCTAGCAACACATTTGTCTCACAATCCCCTTGCAGATGTAGTGCCCCTTTTTCCCAGGGAAATTTGGCCGACGCCAGAAAGAACCTTAATTGTCTTTACCACCCAAGTCAAGCATGGTTCTTCCTACCTTACGGGCGCCATCAGCCTTCCAGTTAGGGATTTATGCTTCCAGCTTAGTGTTAGAAACAGGGAGACGTGTTGCTTTCCCAGCGTGGTTGAGTGATTTCACTCCGATATGAATTCAGGTGGCGGAGTCTTGCAACGTGCACCTCTGTAGAAGCTTGCAATAGTGGCCAATATCTGTAGCTCGGGTGGAGGATGAGGTTGGAGGTTTGTTTTCCGAGCTTGTGGGCTGGTTTCCGAACGTTTTGTTACCAGGCTAGGTTGACCTCTTCGGCGGAGCTTAGGGGATCCCAACCCACAAGCTCGGAGAACGCACCTTTGCCCTCGTTTGTAGAAGTGTTAGAATTTCCCTCACTGGAAGGTTTTCAAGAAGAGATTGGACAAAGGTTTGTCCAAGAATGGTAGGGGGGGTCTCCTGCTTGAGCTGGGGGTTGAATTAGAAGACCTCCAAAGTCCCTTCCAGCTCCATTATTCTGCTAGGCAAAGGCCAAAATCTCCATCTAGATTTGACTAATATGTGCTAAAAACCAAGGTTGGGGGCGATAGATCATTAGAACGAAGTTCTAAGAAGGACAGGAGAGTCCATCGGGCTACTTTGCCCTAAGGCAGGGGTAGGCAACCTTGGCTCTTTTATGACTCGTGGACTTCAACTCCCAGAATTCCTGAGCCAGCATGGCTCAGCTTGGAAACCTCTCCCTTTCCCCTCAGCATGGCTGGCTCAGGAATTCTGGGAGTTGAAGTCCACGAGTCATAAAAGAGCCAAGGTAGCCTATCCCTGCCCTAAGGACTTCCCAACCCTTAAGAACCCCATAAAGTCCATTGTCTAGGCGGGCAAAATTTGAGCATGAATGGCTGTTACCAGATGACCTAAGAAAATGTTGCCTCTTTTTTTTTCCCCTTCCTTCCTTCCTTTTCTTTTTTTCCCGTTTTCCCAGTATGATGTGTCAGTTCAGTGTAGTAGAAAGTAAAAGCGCCACGTTCCCGACAGAGAAACAGCGCCACCTGCTGGATGACAGTGTCTTAGAATCTCACAGCCCTGTCAGGAACCATCCGCTAAATTCTGTTTTCACCAATGGGGTTTCTCTAGGTAAGTATCCAACGTAGTAGCTTGGGACCTCGGCCTGCCCATCTCTTCCTTCTTTGGAATTCAAAGAGGCCTTCAGAATGTCCGAATTGGGAAAACTCAGATAGTCCTTGAGTTTGGCAGTTCTCAATTCTCTCAAGCATTGTTTAGAAGGCAGGCGAGTACACGCCACGCTTCTAAGGACGATACTCTTAGCAGGAAGGTGTCCTTCAATACTTAATGAAAACAGAGAGCTGGCTGTAGATACCTTGTTAAAAAAAAAAGATCCATCCTAGAAGTCAGGAGAAATTTCCTGACCGGGAGAACAGTTAATCAGTGCCTCCACAAGTTGTGGGTGCCCCATCACTGGAGCTTCTCAAGAGATCGAATAACCATTTGTCCAGAATGGTATCAGGTCTCCTGTCTTGAGTAGGGGGTTGGACTAGAAGACCTCTAGATTCTACATTCTAGAAGGTAGAATTAGCAGGCAAGGCCGCAAGGGAACTATTGGTTGAGAGATCCTGGGGGGGCTTTCATGGCACGGAGTTGGTCTACTGTAGCGTGAGTTTCTGATTAAACTACCTGTGAAACCTTGAGCAACCCAAATGTGGAAATGCGCTGTCATTCCATATCATCTAGTCGATCAATCAATCAATCCCGAATGATGATCATGCAGAAAATCCCCTGGACACCACATTAACATTTGAGATTAATTTAGATTAATTTCCTGAACAGGGAAAAAAGAGTCATTACGGTGGCTACCACTGAATAATACATCTAAGCCATAGACAAGCCAAAAATCTAAATTACTCCATTTGAAAAAGAAAAAAAAGATCCATCTGATCGTCCAAGACTCAACTTTAAATCCCCTTCCGGTGAATTTGACGGGATTGCATTGATTTTTAAAGACCCTCATTCCATCTTCAGATAATCATGGGTGCAAGTAGGACATCTCCTTAATTTTCCATGACACCAACCTGTTCAGTTCATGTTCTCCATCTCATTTAAAGGAAAATCTTAACCTCTCTCTTGTCGTCTCCTTTTTCTGTGGCCGGAGGGGGGATTTTAACTGGGACCAGACGCAGTTGCATTAAACGGCAAATGTATTTATTTTCAATTAGTGGAATTGCCGGGGAACAATCTCCTTCTCTGTGCAACGCGGCGAAAATAAGGACAACTTTAAAGCTTCCTTAAAATATTTGCACGCAACTGCAACATTTTTGTGGCTCGGAGTTTCATCAGCATGAAACCGAGGATCAGTTCCTAACACAAATCTCTTGGCTTCTGTAAGGGACATAGACCTGTTTTGAATTGTTATTCTTTTTTTCCCCCTTCCCCCTGTTTTAAATATTTGCCTTTTTGTTTTGCAGAAAGCAGCGAAAGTTCAGAATTCAGCGAAGAACCGTCATCGGGACTGGAAAGGTAAGTTTCTCTTTGACTGTGAATCGATGGGACGTAGCTGCATTTCAATTCAAGCTACTGAAGTCCTGGATAATCCGAATTACATGAATTTGGATCGTGGGTTTATGCAAATCTAGTTATTGCGAAGAAATGGGAAGAAAGGCTGTCCCTCTAAGCATTTTCTTTATCTGTGGCTGTGAATGCACTGTGAATTTTGCAAGGGTTTCTTACGTACATTGCACCCAGCAGTAGACTAGATTGTCAAGTGGCATCAAGCTTTAGAATCAATATTTCCAGATCTGCTTTAACCAGGGCGCACAATTTCCTCATTTACTAGCACCAAAGGTAATACTGGATTGTCGATGAGAACCCACAACCACACTCTGTTTCCTTCTCCATCTGTGTCTGGGCTCCGGGTGAATCCCCTTTGAGTAGTTTTTTTTGTGTGATTCTAGATTCATTTCTTACACCAGAATCTCTCTTCCGCCCTCTTAAAATCTTGAGTTCTTAACCGGGAGTGACAGGCCTGAATTTGTTGTTGTTGTTGTTGTTGTTGTTTTTAATAAAATATTAAAATAAAATACTTTTTCAAATTTGAAGCCAGGAACCCGAGACATTTGGAGCCAAAGATCTGGATTCAAACCTCAGAGGAGAATTAATTGAACTCGAAATATCTGCCTGGTTTATTTTATTTGGCAAGGAATCAGAACTGTGCATGCTTTATTTGCAACGTTTGGGCATTTCCAAGCAAGGGTGCTAAGTCGGACCGGCGTGTCCAAGATTGGAGGAGAGATTTTTATAGGTTTACATTATAATTACATGTGTAGGTTCTCTCGGTTTTCTATTAGGGATTATTGCATTTCTGTACCTATTCATGTCCATAAGAAATGTATACCTGGTGGTATAATCTATCTTGCCACGTATCTCCCATTGTACATGCAAGTGTTAAAATATTCTTTCTGCCTCCAAAGAACGTGCTCACCTCGTCCAGTTAACAAACACAGTCTTGTCTGCCTTGGCCAGATGTTGCCCTAAGTTGTTTTGATCTCAACAGCTGAGCTGGAGAATAATATTAAAGAACAGGTATCATTTGTGGATCAGAGTCTTGATTTCTTCAAAGGGGTCTGCTTACGATCAAGGCCGTTGACTGCCCTGTGTTTATTCAGCTATAATAAAACCACTCTTTGCTTTCAATGGGAGGTCCCACCGTTCATTCTCGGCTCTGGAAACAGATTCCGAACACTCACAATTGTTCTTCTGATTTTTGGAGTGTTTCCAGGATATTGTTCTCAGCTTTGCACTTGACCTGACCAGGCAAATTTTCTTCCCCACCCCCAGCCCCCAGCCCCAAAAGCTCTCTTATTCCCAAGCTGCTCTTCAAAGTCCTTGTGAAGCTTAGAAAGTAATTTTTTTAAAAAAAAAAAAGAATGCGACTCACCAAGAAACAGTTTCCTTCATTTCTTACGGACATCTGATTCCAATTCCGAATCGAATGCTCATCTTATTTAGCTCACACCTAGGTGCAAACCGTGAGAATGTAGAACCCGTCGTGAAAGCCGTGATTCCGTTGTGTACGGCCCACCTTTTCTTGTGGGTTTAATTTTTTTTGTGGGGGGGGGCTATTGCGATTTTGCATGCTAACTGAAGAACTTAACGTGTGAATTCGTAAACAGGGGTCGGTTGTATGCCACGCTGGGGCCCAACTGGCGGGTGCCAATTCGGAATTCTCCAAGAAGTCGGAGCTGTGTGTACAGGTACAATTAGGTGGTGGGTCTCTCTCTCTCTCTCTCTCTGGACAATGGTGCCAAATCTTTATTTTCATCCTCTCTTTTCCCCTTGCTAATTCAGACCTTATGTTCAAAAGCATGGTCATTTCCCCCCCCCCCATCTGCGCAGTGACCTCCTTCTCATGTTAGCTTTGAGGGGGGGGGTCAAGAGTTTTTTTAAAAAAACACCTGCATTTTTACTCACCTCTCTGCTTTTTATCTCCACGCCTCCAGAGAAGTTGGATTGGCCATGTTGACGTGCAACATGCTGAGCAGAAATAAAAAACCGTTATCGTATTTGAACGAGGCATGGGCAGTAAAGAAGAAGTATAGAATCGCTCAGATTTAAGCACATTTAAAACCCCGATGGTTTTACTCTAGTCGTGGCCTCTTAAGTGGATGCTTTGAATAGCAAACAGTTGCCTTGCAGGTCCAAAGAAGCCACATATAAACATCTCTCTAAAGATTGAAGCTACCTAAATTAAATTTAAACTCTCGTGCTTGCAGGGAGTTCAAGTTTAATTTAGATAGCTTTATCTTTAACTCTGGATAGATTTAACTCTCTTGGAGTACAAGATAATCAACTCGGCCTCAACTTGATCCTCCTCGGATGCTAAATCAGATCACTAAAACAGGGATCATGTCCCTGTGATTTACTACTTAGTGACATGATGATGACTTGAAACTGTGATGCATTTCGGTCAGCAAAAGCTGGATCTAAAACGTCTCAGCGTGCAATCACACAACAGGAAAGGAAAATAACTTGTTTTTTCCCCAGAGTTGAGGCAAGGTGGCTTGCCAGGGCCTTACTTAAATGCTTCCCAAATGGGAATGAAGCTCAGAAATACCGGTATATCTGAATTAAGAATAAAAATGGTAGACGTTGTAATTTGTTCTTCCCAACGCAAGTTTGCATATCTTCCTCTATTCCTCTTCTTTTTCTTCTTCATCCTCATCATCAACCACATTTAATTCTTTTGCTAAACTCAGTTTTTGGCACGGCTTTGAAAATTCCTCAGCGAAGACTTGTGAATTGCGTGGAGGAGAAAAGCTTTCCCACCTTTGAAAGGATCCCTCGCTCAAGTCCATTTTCCATTTCAGTCCTTATTTGGTCTACCTTTCGTTCATCATTCTCTTTATCTTTTGAGTAAATATTTTCAAACCTCTTTATACGTATTCCTCCCCTTGGCTAGTACGCTAAAAAAATATTATTACTTTTTTTACTAATACACCCGCATATACAGGCTTCTAGCACTGATGATGTTACCTAGTTGGGTTATGAAATGTCTGCAAGGAAACCACCAAGCTCAGAGAGCACCAAGGACCCCCCAGAGGCACCAAAATACCAGTCTTAGAATACAAAGGCAGTTCTTCAAATGTGGAAGAAGAAGAAGAAGAAAGAACTTTTAGGGTTCCCGTTTAGAAGAGGACAGATTGCACAAGCCAAGGGTCCCATCAATGTCAATTTTGCATGCCGTTGTAACGGAAGAATTGTCTAATCTCTGCTGCTCCTACAAACCTATGTGCTTTTCTTGTTTCAGCCCGTCGGGCGCCTGCAGTTGCAGATCGGGGGCTTCCGTGGGGGTTGTGACCATGGAAGGCCCCCTGAGAAGAAAGACAATGCTGAAGGAAGGCCGGAAACCTACGGTAACCACCCCAAGTGTGCTTTGACGGTAGCAAAGCATGGAGGCCCGCCATTTACCTGGGCAGAAGCGTCCATGGATGCTACGTTTCCCCTTCAATCAAGGGAGCAATATGGCGGCTCTCCTCTTCTCCTTAATTAAGTTAATGAGATTGGGAAGCTGATCGTGGGTGGAACAAAAAATATCTGTACCAATTAGAGGAGAATTTTCGTAGCTCCGGGTTGAAATGAGGAGTCCTTTAGTGCTCACTGGGTTGTTTTCTTGCAGACGCTTCATGACCAACTTAGGGGACATCATCATCAGTGCTACCATCGCTGCTAGCACTGATGATGTTATCTAGTTGGGTAAGGCAACGTCTGCGAGGAACCAGCCAACCTCAAAGAGCACCAAGGAGCCCTCAAACTTATCTGTCCTTGTAATTGTATGTGAGCTGAACTTTGACTGACCCCCACGTGGAGTAGAGCTCTTTTACTCTTTCTGTTCACCAGTGAGCAAAGATACAGGGACTCCCCCCTTTTCCCCATGTTTCCACTCAGAAAAGGAGCGATGGGGACAAGGAGGCCATTGACAGCTCTTTCCCAACCCTTTGTGGTGGGGAACAAACACTAAAAGGGCGTAGAAAAAGCACCGGAAAATAAAACTGTAACACGCTTTTGACTGTTTAGCTTTTATTCTCGGCGTCTCCTTCACGGCTTCGTTTTGGCCTTGAAGGTTCAAAATTCCAAAATGGAACTTTTATGATTTCCCAGTTTCTGCTGAACGGGGCGGGATAAGGAATCTTGTCGTAAGTAAAATAAAGTGGAGGTAGTCCTTGACTTACAACTGCAATTGAGCCCAACGTTTCTGTTGCTAAGCGAGGCAGTTGTTAACTGTGTTTTGCCCCCTTTTACGACCTTCCTTGCCACTTTGTTAAATGAATCACTGCTGTTCTTAAGTTAGGAGCACGGTCGTTAAGCGAATCTGGCTTCCCCCTTCGACTTTGTTTGTCCGAAAGTCGCAAAAGGGGATCACGTGACCCCGGGACACTGCGACCGTCATAAATATGAGTCAGTTGCCAAGCGTCTGAATTTTGATCACCTGGCCACAGGGGATGCTGCAAACGGTCGTACATGTAAAAAAAATGATCGTTTTTCCAATACCGTTGTAACTTCGAACGGCCACTTAAAACAAGCTGACGTAAGTCGAGGACCATCGGTAAGGGGAAAGCTTTGTCTTTTGACAGTTCCCTTCTTTCCTTTTTTCCAGCTGTCTTCCTGGACCAGATATTGGATTACTCTCTCGGGATCCACTCTGATCTATTTTGGAGCCAAGTCCTTGAGGGGGAGCGAGAGGAAGCACGTAAGCTAAGCCAGGTTCATGAGATTATGGGATGCATAAGCTGGCGAGGACCTTCGGCGCCGCCGCTTTCTGCCTCTCCGTGTAGGCGAGATGCTGCGTTGCAGGGTCCCCCCTAGGGCAGGGGTAGGCAACCTTGGCTCTTTTATGATTCATGGACTTCAATTCCAAGAATTCATGGACTTCAATTCCAAGAATTCATGGACTTCAATTCCAAGAATTCATGGACTTCAATTCCAATTCCAAGGAATTCTGGGAGTTGAAGTCCATGAGTCATAAAAGAGCCAAGGTTGCCTACCCCTGCTCTAGGGGAAACTCCGACTTCCTGGCTCGTATCCAGAGCCGTCTAACCGCTATTTTTTATTTGGCTTTCCATTTTGCAGTATAAATCAACTCCCGGAAAAAAGGTTTCCATCGTGGGCTGGATGGTGGCCCTTCCTGATGATCCTGAACATCCCGACATTTTTCAGCTAAACAACCCGGATAAAGGTAAAGCATGTTAAAGCGGGATGCTGTTCTTTATTGCTGCTGTTGTTGTTATCAAATCACAAAGACCCTGGATCTTTTTTTCTTTAAACTCTGCAGGCAATGTTTACAAGTTCCAGACCGGCTCCAGATTTCACGCAATATTGTGGCACAAGCATTTGGATGATGCCTGCAGAAGCAACAGGCCTCAGGTAATGCCATCTTCTACTTGGTTTTAGTTTGTAAGCGAAACAGTGGAGATGTCTTATTATTAACTGGGTTAGAGTGTCTACAAAACTTCCTGAGACATTTTTTTACCCAGGTTCATTTGTTCCCATTTCCCAAGGTTGTTAGTGTAGTAGGCCAATCTCTACCCAGAAATAGAGAGAAAAATGAGAAAGAGAGTCAAAAACTTTGTGGTGTCTCCTGGATGTAGGTGAAGTCCAGGAGGTAAGTCCAGGAGATACATGATGTAAACTTTGGATTCTTCACCTTTAATTAGATATGTTGTTGTGTTGCCCTATTATTGATCAATTTCTTCCCTTTCCCAATAACGAAGTTTGGAGTTAAGCTGTTTCTCTTTTTTAATTCTACTCTTTTTTTAATGTAAAGAGTGGTCAAAGCTGTAATAAATAGATTTGATTTTACTTGACTTCTACTTGACATGAGTTGACTTTAGTTGATTTTTAGTTGACTTAACTGTGACTTGACTTGACTTTGACGACTTTGACTTGATGTGACTTTGACTTGACTTGACTTTGCCTTGACTTAACTTTGACTTGATGTGACTTTGACTTGACTTGACTTGACTTTGACTTGACTTGACTTAACTTTGACTTGATGTGACTTTGACTTGACTTGATTTGACTTTGACTTGACTTTGACTTGACTTGAGGAGGCTTCTTGCAAGGATCTTCCATCCGTGGACCATTTATCCAGAACTTTTCACTGACGGATTTTGCTTGCTCTTTCAGGTACCTGCCAACCTTATGTCATTTGAGTAACCGGCTCCGGTGTGCGGTATAACGTCCAGTGCCAAACTGCAAGATGGGAAGATGGGTTCCCGTTGACGCAAGGAGGAAAGAGACTTCAGAGCAAACCAGCTGCCTCCCACAGCGACTTCAGCACTTTTCTACATAACTTGAAAGTAATTATGACACAGCTTCTAGAAACGGAAACACGAATGTCATCCTCGGGACAGGATCTAACTCACTGCACTGACGAAAGAGAGAGAACTTAGAGATGCAGCCTGCCCCGTCACAGGATCCTTTGGGTCCTTAACTCTAGCCGTGGGGGTCCCAGACGGCTGTGGATTTTTGTCCTGCCACAAACTGTATCTGTCACATCTCTGCAGATTTTTTTCTTTTTTTTTTTAACTGCTCTTTTTACGGCCAAGCTGCTTTATGTGACTCAAGAACTTTTAGCCCATGTTGGGTTTACAGTTATTTCTAATGCACAAAACAACAAACGTTTGACAGTGTTAACTTGCTGCAGAGTGTCAATTAGAATAGAACGTTGTGAGACAACATTTTTATAACCTTAAGTGCACTGAGATGCTTCGGCTGTCTCGGATTTTTTTTGTATCAAACGTAGGGACGCCACCAACGTCCTGACCGAAGCTATTTGGGAAATGTGTATTTTGGCACAAGATAAAAAAAAAAAACACCTGTAATTTTTCTGTTTGTATCTCATAATTAATTGTGCTGTATTTTGTGGTGGTTGTTTTTTGTTTGTTTTTTATTAACTGGAGGTACCCCTAGCAATGAAGGGACTAATTGCTGCTGAAATGCACGCGATCTTAAGGCTCCTTCTGGAAAGATCTGCCTTAAATTGTGTGGCTTGGGGGCTGAGGGGGGGAGGGGGGCTGTTCATCCAAAATGTCCCGTAGCCGTGCAAGCTTCTCCTACATCCCCTAGGGCTGGTTTTAGAACTTCCCAATTCCAGAGAGCATTTGTTGAGGGAAAAATATTGCTATGGACTCCAGTTTCTCCTAAAAGGGAGAAGCTTTTCACCAAACACCAGTCCTTTCTAACTCAGCCAGAAAGTCAGTGTTCTCTTAAGGAAGATAGAATAGCTAAAATGTCCTCGCTTCTTGATTCCCCAATCCTGCCTTTCAACGAAGCCTTGAGCTGCTTCGTGGCGTCTTGGATGCAGCTGAACGAGCCAGCTTCTTAATACAGATGTGGCCAGCCAGCGGTCATTTTGGATGAACAGCGCTCTGTGCCTGAAAGACCTGCCTGCTCTTCGGGGGCATGCTGGCTACCCATCTGGCTATATCTTGGTTCCCTTCTAAGCCGTGTTTACTTTAAATGTATGTATGCTCAATGTCTCCGCCGTTAATGATTGTAATGCATTTTTAAGTGTCACGCCGTATCGTCTATCTCCTGTTCCTAAGAGCAAAGGAAGGTAAAGAAAATCTTGGATTTGGACAGGAAATGTTCCCCCAAAAAAAACCACGTTTCAGCCCCCGGTATTTTCCCTTCTTTTTTTTTTCTCATGGTGAAATTGTTGGAAAACTGTGCAGCCAGTTGTGGGGTGACAAGTTAGGTAGTTGCTGTAGAATTTCAGGATGGGCAAATAGGGTTAGGGTTTTCTGGTTGGTGTAGTATCTGCGATTCTGCATGCCTGAAAAATTATTCCTGAGAAGGCTTCATTTCTCTGGTTTTTCTATCAGATGTGAAGACCTGTGGATTTATAGTGTGCCATTCGCCTGGAGCCTTTAAAAAGGGCTTTCTCTTACCAGCTGCATAATGGCAATTAAAAAACCTGGCTTCCAACACAATTAACCCAGCTAGGGAATTAATTGAGCCCAGATTGCATTAACCACCACCACCCCCTTTTTACCAGGGTGCTAAATTTCAATATCTTCCTTTATTTTTAAACTAACCTGCGTCAAACGTGCCGAAAAGACAGGGAACACCTCCTGGGGAAGTGGTCCTGCCAGCCAGAATCTTTTCTCTTGTTGTTAAAAAATGACTGGCAACAAAAGGGAATCCTAATTTTTATAACAGAGGGATGAGACTGTCAGCAAGCTGCTGGAAAGGTGTGGCAATAGCATTCAAGAAGAAAAAAGAATCGGTACAAAAAACGGACCCTGTTGCTTAGAGGGTAAAACACAGGCCGTTAAAAATCAGGTTTTTAATTGCCCAGAATGAATTCCTACTTACACCAAGGAGTGGACTAGTGTAATAAAATTAACCTCCCCATTACTCTTTTAGAATAAGCGCCCTGGTCTGAGATGGTAATGAACAAGTGAAAGTTAAGTGATTAATGGCATCAGAGTCCAAGCCAGACTCTCTTTCAGTTCAAGAAAGGAGGTGGTTTTTTTAATGAAATCTTTTAGAAAAGGACAGGAAAGGCTAAGCAAGTTTATGAAATTGTAATTTTAGTTAGTCTGACTTCTGGACAGAAAGTTCAGGATTTGATTGTCAAATGCTTTCAGAACAAAAATTTGGTTATTGGTTTACTGGGTGAGAAAGGGGGGGGGGAAACCCACTCTGAAAAATGTCTCCGTTCTCACCAACCTCCCATCATTTTAGTCCGTCCCTTCCTGTCAAAAGACTTTGGGAAACATGCGTGTTACGGCATGCCCAAGTAGAGACGCCTGTCCGTGTGTAACGAAAGAAACGTGCAGATGTTTGCAGAGAGAATGCCCAAACCTTGAAAGTCCCTCTGCAAATCTGCATTTTGGAATGTAGGAGATTGTTTTCACTTAAATTTCTTTTCTTTTCTTTTTTAAGAAAAAAAAAATAGAACCAGCTGCCGCAGTTTTTTGACTTTGGTAGAGCTATAAGCACTGTGGCCCACAGCCCGGGAAAAAATATACAGTAATGATTTGCGTAATGATGGAGCTTCGTTTAGCAATACAAGTAGCTTTGCTGCAAGATAGTTTGAAAAGGTGAAATAAATGAGTAATAGAACAGTGTCTTCTTCTTCCTTCTTCTTCCTTCTTTCTTTTTCTTCTTCCTTCTTCCTTCTTCCTTCTTCTTTCTTCTTTCTTCTTTCTTCTTTCTTCTTTCTTCTTCTTCTTCTTCTTCTTCTTCTTCTTCTTCTTCTTCTTCTTCTTCTTCTTCCTTCTTTCTTCTTTCTTCTTTCTTCTTCCTTCTTCCTTCTTCCTTTCTTCTTTCTTCTCCAGGTTTAAATGGTTAATTGTCCTATGAAAAGCATGAGGATTCTATTTAGCTGCTTTTTTGTGTTTTTGTTTTAATTTTTGGTGCATCTTTGACTGTGAATTTAAGGGGTGCATATCGGTAACTGTTTAAAATAGGGTGTCCCCCAGAGAAGACGCCACGCCCTCATCCAGAGCCCCACACCCCCTCTGAGGGTGATACGGACATTCTCGCACGCCCGGTCCAACGATGGCAGGGCCAAAGCTCGGTAAACGAAGTTTTCAACTTTGAAAACGGCCTTCAGAGCTGGCGTGGATGAGACGGTTCCAGGGAGCATCACAAGATGGCAAGGACAGGTTGTGAGGTCAACTGGAGCTGTGCCGTACATCCAATATAAACACAAAAAGAGACTTTGGAGCATCCAGTTCACATCGCACCTCCGGGAAGCTCCTTCAACTGGATTTGGCTTCTTCGCAGTCCAGTGAGGTGAAATAGCTCCAGGCGAAGATGCGTTTGGTTGAAGGAGCGCAGAACGGTGTAGGTGTGAACACGTCCATGCTCCAAGGAAGGTTTTTGCCTTTGAAGCCTTGCCCTGTCCAGCCCAGAGTAGGTCGCTCTGCGGAACTGACCACCGTTTTAACCATTTTTTTTTTTAATTTTGCGAATATGGTCCCCGTCGATTTCCACAATGACAATTCGTGTCGCTGTATCGAGGCAACATTATTTATTCTTAATTTATTCGCTTGTGTAAACCTAGTGCCAAAATGCATGGTGGGTTGGTTTTTGTTTTTTTGTTGTTTTTTTTCCAAGTAGCACTCGATGGAAGCAGAAACAATAGTATCTGGATTTTCAGCCGTTTTTGCCTTTGTGGTTTAAGCTCATTTCTAGACTTTGGTTTTGCTTTGTTTTTCCTTTGGTGAGACCTGTTGCACAATTTTAATTTTTTTCACACCCCTTTTTAGCCATATTTCCAGCGGTCCACTGCATGGCGTTTTATTGTATAGGCCTTTTCTCTCTCACTCCTTGTGAAAGTGTCCCCTTCCAGATGAACTACTGAAGTTTTCACCCTCCTGTGGAAGTCTTTTTAAGTTCTGTTTATTTTATTTTTTTCTTATTTGGCGAAGTATTTTGTTACCTCAGTCTTCTATCGGGTTGCTGTATTTTTCAGCTTGTTACATTGATGATGATAACTCTTTCACTAATTAAAACAAAAACTTTAATGTACAAAAAAAAAAAGGCTACTTTTTTTCTTCTTCTTTCTCGTGATCCGGGAAGATAAATACACTTGGTGCTCAATGGTAAAGCTATACGCTGCAGGAAATCCTCACTTTACGACCGTTAATCCTGGTTCCCAGGCTCCCAGGGCTGGTTATGTTTGCCTCTGACTGAGTCTTCAATCAAAGTTCCGATTTCAACACTCAACCTGGAACGGTGCAGGGACCAGCACATCCGGTCCCTATATAAAGCCTATTGCAAAGCCTGCGTCCCGAGCTGCTTCTGGCTACAGCATTACGTTGCCCTGGCACGCTGCCAGGCTAAAAGGCTCTTTGCAAATTTTCTAGTTAGAAAAGAGTAAGGTCGACGTAATGCTGCATTCTGATGACTTTTGCCCCCAAAGTGACCAAACACAGCCTGTCCTATCTTGGGAAAGCCTGACTTTTTTGCCCTCTTTGGGCTAGGGAAATATTAGGGCCTGACTTTTGGCTCACTTTGGGGGTTAGAAAAGAGTAAGGTTAACGTAAGGCTGCATTCAATGGGGTTTTAAGGTTATTATTCTGCGTCTTTATTATTAGAAGCCTTGTTATTATTATTAATAGAACAATGGGAGGCCCAGGGGCTGCAGAACAGGCAAAGAAGTAGGAATCCTGCTTCAAAAGTCTTAATCCGACTGAAAAAGGCCTGATAGTTTCAATGGATAGAGGATAATAATCTTAAAATGTTATTAAAAGGTGTATTTTCTTTTGTGGCTGCAATGCCTGCTCTGACCACAGGATGGCACAGTTTTCCGTCCCTTAGCAATAGTACCGAGGCCATCTATGGGACAGAAAAGAGTGCCCTCCTGTGGTCACAGTAGGAACCCCAACCACACAAGGAAATAAACCTTTTCAATGGGATTTTAAGGTTATTATTCTGCATCTTTATTATTAGAAGCCCTGTTGTTAATATTAATAGAACAACGGGAGGCCCAGGGGCTGCAGAACAGGCACAGAAGAAAGAAACCCGTTTCAAAAGCCTTAAACCGAGTTAAAAAGGCCTATGATGGCCTCAGTGCTAATGGTATGGGACAGAAAACATTGCCCTCCTGTGGACTAGGCAGGAATAGCAGCCACACAAGGAAATAAACTTTAGCCAAAAGAGGGCAAAAAAGTCAGGCTTTCCCAAGATAGGACAGGCTGTGTTGGATCACTTTGGGGGCAAAGTCATCAGAATGCAAATTTTCTAACTAGAAAATTTGCAAAGAGCTTTTTTGCCTGGCAATGCTGCATTCTGATGACTTCGCCCCCAAAGTGACCAACATAGCCAGTTCTATCTTGGGAAAGTCTGGCTCTGTTGCCCTCTTTGGGCTAACGAAAGACCGGGGCCTGACTTTTCGTCCACTTTGGGGTTAGAAGAGATTGAGGTCGACGTAATGCTATATTCTGATGGGGAAATCGGCTGAGTCCTTCATGTAACTGGGTGTGAAGACCCTTGAGGTCTTCCAGAAGGTCCTAAAGACTTCCCTATCAGCCAAGATGATGGTGGATAAGAACACCTGAATACCATACCTGAACCTTGTTCCTCTAACCCTCGCAAGTCTTCCTGATCAGCTCTGCTTCCGTGGGAGGCCCTCCATTCCCGCAACATCCCAGTTAGCCACGCTTGACCCCTCTGGGAATTCTCAGCAATGCTTCCTAGCGGTGCATACTGCCTGCCTCATGTTATTTATTGACTGATCGTAAATACGATCTGTAAGCCGTGAGCCTGTAGGTGGCTATGTGGTTTTTTTCCCCCAAAAAATAAAAATAAAATAAAAAATTGTGACTTTTTTCAGCCCGGCTGCCCACGAGCAAAGTTCAGTGGGAGAAGCCGAGTTCGCTTAAGGACGACGTGACTCATTAACAACTGCAGTGATTCGCTTAACAATTTTGGCAAAAAAAGGGGTCATAAAATGGGGCGCCTTGCTTAACAATGGGAATTGTTTAATTTGTGGTCGTAACTCAAGAACTATTGGTAGAAGTTGAAGCTTATTGAGTGCCTGTTGGAAGAAATCTAAGCCTGTTTCCTTTCTTCTGGCTAAGATCACTTCTGAACAGATACTTGCTTAGGTTGGGTTGTTGTCGTTGTGTGTCTTTTGATAATTGTGACTTTTCTTCTCCCTTGCAGACCAAGAAATCTGCGGATGTCATGATCCCTCGAGGCGTGGATAATATGGGTAAGAAACGTGCCTGTTTGAAATTTATAGAGAAAGGGGAGGGGGATTATCCAATCCAGGGGTCTTCAAACTTGGCCCTTTGATGACTGGTGGACTTCAACTCCCAGAATTCCTCAGCCAATCATGCCTGGCTGAGGAATTCTGGGAGTTGAAGTCCACCAGTCATGAAAGGGCCAAGTCTGAAGACCCCTGGTCCAATCCAGCTGAGTGAGATTCACGTGTGGCAGGCAAATTTGGCTCTGGGGAGAACCAGCATCCCATAGAGCAACAATAAAGGATAGACTATTATTAATAAGCACCGTTCTTTTCTCTCAGGACAGAGAAGAGAGAATGTCTGTTATCTTTTATTTATTTGGCTTCCACCCACCTTTCCTTCAGGAGCTCCTTAGTATTTCTCCCCATCCCAACGACCCTTTGAGGGTGGGCCAGAGCTGGCTTTTCATGGCTCCAGAACGCTTTGTGGCCAGTTTCACCCGCCAGACTATTTGGGTCTGAGATCCTCAGCTGAGTTGGGGCATCTGAAAAGGGGGGGGGACCACGAAGGAGGGTGCCGGCCTAAATTCTAAACATCCTTTCTCCTTCCTTTGCAGTGGCCATCAACCTGATCATCCAGCACATCCAGGACATTCTCCGCGGGGACCTCTGGGGGGCGCCATGGATGTACACGGCCGTTCGTCGGAGAGGCCCTTCCCGGAGCAAGCCGACAGCCCCCCCCCCTCCTGGCGCCTGGAAAACGGTCGCACCTGGAATCCAGCAGCCGCCCCCACTGACCGGTCGGGAAGCTTGGAACTCTCTTCCTGTCCAGCTGGACTTTGCAAATGTTCTGGGGGGGGGGGTTAGCTTTTCTTCCTCCAAGAGTCCCTGAGCAAGCCCTGGTTTGTCCTGAAATCCCAGAATAAACCATGTGGGTGGGTTTTCCCTCCCTCCCTCCCTCCTTTTCCTTCTTCCCTAAATGCCTTGCTTTCTTCTTCTCCTTTTCCTTCCTTCCTTCCTTAATTCTTTGCTTTCCTTTCTTCCTTCCTCATTTCTGCTTCCTTCCTTCTCTTTTCTTTATTCCTCCCTCCTTTCATTCATTCCTTTCTTCCCTCCCTAATGCTTTTTTGTGTTTTTTTCCTCCCTTAGTCTCTTTCTTTCTTTCTTTTTCTTTCTTTCTTCTTTCTTTCTTTTTTCTTTCTTTCCTTCCTTCCTTCCTTCTATCTTTTCTTTTTCTTTCTTTCTTTCTTCTTTCTTTCTTTCCTTTCTTTCCTTCTTTCCTTTCTTTTTTCTTTCTTTGTTTCCTTCTTCCCTTTCTTTTCTCTTCCTTTCTTTCCTCTCTTTCTTTTCTTTTTCTTTCTTTCTTTCCTTCCTTCCATCTCTTTCTTTTTTCTTTCCTTCCTTTCTTCCTTTTTTTCTTTCTTTCTCTCTTTTCTTCCTTTCTTTCTTTCTTTATTCCCTTTCTTTCTTTCTTTCTTTCTTTCCTTCTTCCTTTTCTTCCTTTCTTCTTTATTTTTTGTTCATCTTCATCTACCTGGGTGGGATTGTAAAAGTGTTTAATACCCCACACGTCTCCTTGATTTATTGCTTTTGTTTAACTTTGTTGAAGAATTAAGGAAATTCAAAAATTGTATCTCTAGCGTTTCGTATTATTTGTAAGATCTCTGTGCATCTCATCATCAAACCAATAAACACAGTGCCTTCATTAACTATAGAGATTCATAGTCTTTGTCAACTTATCAACACACATTTTGGCCAAATATTTCTGTCAAACTGTCCAACTGCAATAAGAATTTTAATCACTTGATTTTCATAAAAATCTGTTTTTAAAAAGTTGAGTTCAATTTTCTAATCTAGGAGTAAAACTATCTGGACTGCCATGCTCCAGATGGCCACGAGAGGGCAGCAGAACGTTTTTTTCATATTCTGCCATATACTGGTGCCGGTTCCTATTTGAAGCACAGCTATGTCATTGGAATGTAGCATTACGTCATCCTTGGCACAATGCCAGGCAAAAGGCAGAAATGCCAGGCTTTCCCTGGACATAAAAGGGTGATGTCGTCCCCTTTTGGGGCGATGTCATTGGAATGTAGCATTACGTCATCCTTGGCACAATGCCAGGCAAAAGGCAGAAATGCCAGGCTTTCCCTGGACATAAAAGGGTGATGTCGTCCCCTTTTGGGGCGATGTCATTGGAATGTAGCATTACCTCGTGCTTGGCACGATGCCAGGCAAAAGGCAGAAAGACCAGGCTTTCCCTGGACATAAAAGGGTGATGTCGTCCCCTTTCGGGGCGATGTCATTGGAATGTAGCATTACGTCATGCTTGGCACAGTGCCAGGCAAAAGGCAGAAAGACCAGGCTTTCCCTGGACATAAAAGGGTGATGTCGTCCCCTTTGGGGGCGATGTCATTGGAATGTAGCATTACCTCGTGCTTGGCACGATGCCAGGCAAAAGGCAGAAAGGCCAGGCTTTCCCTGGACATAAAAGGGTGATGTCGTCCCCTTTGGGGGCGATGTCATTGGAATGTAGCATTACCTCGTGCTTGGCACAATGCAAGGCAAAAGGCAGAAAGGCCAGGCTTTCCCTGGACATAAAAGGGTGATGTCGTCGCCTTTGGGGGCGATGTCATTGGAATGTAGCATTACGTCGTGCTTGGCACAATGCCAGGCAAAAGGCAGAAATGCCAGGCTTTCCCTGGACATAAAAGGGTGATGTCGTCGCCTTTGGGGGCGACGTCATTGGAATGTAGCATTACCTCGTGCTTGGCACAATGCCAGGCAAAAGGCAGAAAGGCCAGGCTTTCCCTGGACATAAAAGGGTGATGTCGTCCCCTTTGGGGGCGATGTCATTGGAATGTAGCATTACCTTGTGCTTGGCACAATGCCAGGCAAAAGGGAGAAAGGCCAGGCTTTCCCTGGACATAAAAGGGTGATGTCGTCCCCTTTTGGGGTGATGTCATTGGAATGTAGCATTACATCATCCTTGGCACAATGCCAGGCAAAAGGCAGAAAGACCAGGCTTTCCCTGGACATAAAAGGGTGATGTCGTCCCCTTTGGGGGCGATGTCATTGGAATGTAGCATTACCTCGTGCTTGGCACGATGCCAGGCAAAAGGCAGAAAGGCCAGGCTTTCCCTAGAAATAAAAGGATGAGGTCGTCCCCTATGGGGCGATGTCATTGGAATGTAGCATTACGTCATCCTTGGCACAATGCCAGGCAAAAGGCAGAAAGCCAGGCTTTCCCTAGAAATAAAAGGATGATGTCGTCCCCTTTGGGGCGATGTCATTGGAATGTAGCATTACGTCATCCTTGGCACAATGCCAGGCAAAAGGTAGAAAGCTAAGGCTTTCCCTAGAAATAAAAGGATGATGTCGTCCCCTTTGGGGCGATGTCATTGGAATGTAGGATTACGTCATCCCTGGCACAATGCCAAGCAAAAGGCAGACAGGCCAGGCTTTCCCTATAAATAAAAGAATGACGTCGTCCCCTTTGGGGCGATGTCATTGGAATGTAGCATTACGTCATCCTTGGCACAATGCCAGGCAAAAGGTAGAAAGCTAAGGCTTTCCCTAGAAATAAAAGAATGATGTCGTCCCCTTTGGGGCGATGTCATTGGAATGTAGCATTACGTCATCCTTGGCACAATGCCAGGCAAAAGGTAGAAAGCTAAGGCTTTCCCTATAAATAAAAGAATGACGTCGTCCCCTTTGGGGCGATGTCATTGGAATGTAGCATTACGTCATCCTTGGCACAATGCCAGGCAAAAGGCAGAAAGCTAAGGCTTTCCCTAGAAATAAAAGGATGACGTCGTCCCCTTTGGGGCGATGTCATTGGAATGTACCATTACGTCATCTCTGGCACAATGCCAGGCAAAAGGTAGAAAGCTAAGGCTTTCCCTAGAAAGAAAAGGATGATGTCATCCCCTTTGGGGCGATGTCATTGGAATGTAGGATTACGTCATCCCTGGCACAATGCCAAGCAAAAGGCAGACAGGCCAGGCTTTCCCTATAAATAAAAGAATGACGTCGTCCCCTTTGGGGCGATGTCATTGGAATGTAGCATTACATCATCCTTGGCACAATGCCAGGCAAAAGGTAGAAAGCTAAGGCTTTCCCTAGAAATAAAAGGATGATGTCGTCCCCTGTGGGGCGATGTCATTGGAATGTAGCATTACGTCATCCTTGGCACAATGCCAGGCAAAAGGTAGAAAGCTAAGGCTTTCCCTAGAAATAAAAGGATGACGTCGTCCCCTTTGGGGCGATGTCATTGGAATGTACCATTACGTCATCTCTGGCACAATGCCAGGCAAAAGGTAGAAAGCTAAGGCTTTCCCTAGAAAGAAAAGGATGATGTCATCCCCTTTGGGGCGATGTCATTGGAATGTAGGATTACGTCATCCCTGGCACAATGCCAAGCAAAAGGCAGACAGGCCAGGCTTTCCCTATAAATAAAAGAATGACGTCGTCCCCTTTGGGGCGATGTCATTGGAATGTAGCATTACGTCATCCTTGGCACAATGCCAGGCAAAAGGTAGAAAGCTAAGGCTTTCCCTAGAAATAAAAGGATGACGTCGTCCCCTTTGGGGCGATGTCATTGGAATGTAGCATTACGTCATCCCTGGCACAATGCCAGGCAAAAGGCAGATATGCCAGGCTTTCTCTAGAAATAAAAGGATGATGTCGTCCCCTTTGGGGCGATGTCATTGGAATGTAGCATTACGTCATCCCTGGCACAATGCCAGGCAAAAGGCAAGACAGGCCAGGTATTCCCTAGAAATAAAAGGATGATGTCATCCCCTTTGGGCCGATGTCATTGGAATGTAGCATTACGTCATCCTTGGCATAATGCCAGGGAAAATGTAGAATGCTAAGGGTTTCCCTAGAAATAAAAGGATGATGTCATCCCCTTTGGGGCGACGTCATTGGAATGTAGCATTACGTCATCCCTGGCACAATGCCAGGCAAAAGGCAGATATGCCAGGCTTTCCCTAGAAATAAAAGGATGACGTCACCCCTTGTGGCGACTTCAGGGACTGTAGCATTACGTCTCCCTGTCACAATGCCTAAGCAAAAGGCAGATATGCCAGGCTTTCCTAAAATAAAAGGATGATGTCGCCCCCTTTGGGGCGGTCATTGGAATGTAGCATTACGTCATCCCTTGCACACTTGCCAGCAAAAGGCGACAGGCCAGGCTTTCCCGTATAAATTAAAGAGGATGCTCTCCCCGTTGGGGCGATGTCATGGCATGTAGCATTCCTCCGTCATCCCTGGCACAATGCCAGCAAAAAGGCAGACAGGCCAGGCTTTCCCTATATTATATAAGAATGACGTCGCCCGTTTATAGCGATGTCATTGGAATGTAGCATTACGTCATCCTTGGCACAATGCCAGGCAAAAGGTAGAAAGCTAAGGCTTTCCCTAGAAATAAAAGGATGAGGTCGTCCCCTTTGGGGCGATGTCATTGGAATGTAGCATTACGTCATCCCTGGCACAATGCCAGGCAAAAGGCAGATATGCCAGGCTTTCCCTAGAAATAAAAGGATGATGTCGTCCCCTTTGGGGCGATGTCATTGGAATGTAGCATTACGTCATACTTGGCACAATGCCAGGCAAAAGGTAGAAAGCTAAGGCTTTCCCTAGAAATAAAAGGATGACATCGTCCCCTTTGGGGCGATGTCATTGGAATGTAGCATTACGTCATCCCTGGCACAATGCCAAGCAAAAGGTAGAAAGCTAAGGCTTTCCCTAGAAATAAAAGAATGATGTCGTCCCCTTTGGGGCGACGTCATTGGAATGTAGCATTACGTCATCCCTGGCACAATGCCAGGCAAAAGGCAGATATGCCAGGCTTTCCCTAGAAATAAAAGGATGAGGTCGTCCCCTATGGGGCGATGTCATTGGAATGTAGCATTACGTCATCCCTGGCACAATGCCAGGCAAGAGGCAGATATGCCAGGCTTTCCCTAGAAATAAAAGGATGACGTCGTCCCCTTTGGGGCGATGTCATTGGAATGTAGCATTACGTCATCCTTGGCACAATGCCAGGCAAAAGGTAGAAAGCTAAGGCTTTCCCTAGACAGAAAAGGATGACATCGTCCCCTTTGGGGCGATGTCATTGGAATGTAGCATTACGTCATCCCTGGCACAATGCCAAGCAAAAGGTAGAAAGCTAAGGCTTTCCCTAGAAATAAAAGGATGACGTCGTCCCCTTTGGGGCGACGTCATTGGAATGTAGCATTACGTCATCCCTGGCACAATGCCAGGCAAAAGGCAGATATGCCAGGCTTTCCCTAGAAATAAAAGGATGAGGTCATCCCCTATGGGGCGATGTCATTGGAATGTAGCATTACGTCATCCCTGGCACAATGCCAGGCAAAAGGCAGATATGCCAGGCTTTCCCTAGAAATAAAAGGATGATGTCGTCCCCTTTGGGGCGATGTCATTGGAATGTAGCATTACGTCATCCTTGGCACAATGCCAGGCAAAAGGCAGACAGGCCAGGCTTTCCCTAGAAATAAAAGGGTGATGTCGTCCCCTTTGGGGCGATGTCATTGGAATGTAGCATTAACTCGTGTGGGCACATTGCCAGGGCAACAAAAGGCAGAAATGCCAGGCTTTCCCTGGACATAAAAGGGTGATGTCGTCCCCTTTGGGGGCGATGTCATTGGAATGTAGCATTACCTCGTGCTTGGCACAATGCCAGGCAAAAGGCAGAAAGGCCAGGCTTTCCCTGGACATAAAAGGGTGATGTCGTCCCCTTTTGGGGCGATGTCATTGGAATGTAGCATTACATCATCCTTGGCACAATGCCAGGCAAAAGGCAGAAATGCCAGGCTTTCCCTGGACATAAAAGGGCGACGTCGTCCCCTTTTGGGGCGATGTCATTGGAATTTAGCATTACCTCGTGCTTGGCACGATGCCAGGCAAAAGGCAGAAAGGCCAGGCTTTCCCTGGACATAAAAGGGTGATGTCGTCCCCTTTGGGGGCGATGTCATTGGAATGTAGCATTACCTCGTGCTTGGCACAATGCAAGGCAAAAGGCAGAAAGGCCAGGCTTTCCCTGGACATAAAAGGGTGATGTCGTCGCCTTTGGGGGCGATGTCATTGGAATGTAGCATTACGTCGTGCTTGGCACAATGCCAGGCAAAAGGCAGAAAGGCCAAGCTTTCCCTGGACATAAAAGAGTGATGTCGTCCCCTTTGGGGGCGATGTCATTGGAATGTAGCATTACGTCGTGCTTGGCACAATGCCAGGCAAAAGGGAGAAAGGCCAGGCTTTCCCTGGACATAAAAGGGCGATGTCGTCCCCTTTTGCGGCGATGTCATTGGAATGTAGCATTACATCATCCTTGGCACAATGCCAGGCAAAAGGCAGAAAGGCCAGGCTTTCCCTGGACATAAAAGGGTGATGTCGTCCCCTTTCGGGGCGATGTCATTGGAATGTAGCATTACGTCGTGCTTGGCACAATGCCAGGCAAAAGGCAGAAAGGCCAGGCTTTCCCTGGACATAAAAGGGTGATGTCGTCCCCTTTCGGGGCGATGTCATTGGAATGTAGCATTACGTCGTGCTTGGCACAGTGCCAGGCAAAAGGCAAAAAGGCCAAGCTTTCCCTGGACATAAAAGGGTGATGTCGTCCCCTTTAGGGGCGATGTCATTGGAATGTAGCATTATGTCACCCTTGGCACAATGCCAGGCAAAAGGCAGAAAGGCCAGGCTTTCCCTGGACAAAAAAGGGTGATGTCGTCCCCTTTCGGGGCGATGTCATTGGAATGTAGCATTACGTCGTGCTTGGCACAATGCCAGGCAAAAGGCAAGACAGGCCAGGCTTTCCCTGGACATAAAAGGGTGATGTCGTCCCCTTTGGGGGTGATGTCATTGGAATGTAGCATTACGTCATGCTTGGCACAATGCCAGGCAAAAGGGAGAAAGGCCAGGCTTTCCCTGGACATAAAAGGGTGATGTCGTCCCCTTTCGGGGCGATGTCATTGGAATATAGCATGACGTCATCCTTGGCACAATGCCAGGCAAAAGGCAGAAATGCCAGGCTTTCCCTGGACATAAAAGGGTGATGTCGTCCTGTTTGGGGGTGATGTCATTGGAATGTAGCATTACGTCGTGCTTGGCACAATGCCAGGCAAAAGGCAGAAAGGCCAGGCTTTCCCTGGTCATAAAAGGGTGATGTCGTCCCCTTTGGGGGCGATGTCATTGGAATTTAGCATTATCTCGTGCTTGGCACAGTGCCAGGCAAAAGGCAGAAAGGCCAGGCTTTCCCTAGAAGTAAAAGGGTGATGTGTCCCCTGTGGGGGCAATGTCATTGGAATGTAGCATTACCTTGCCCTGGCACATTGCCCCCAAAGTGATCAACACAGCTGTCCTATCTCAGGGAAGCCTGACCTTTTTGCCCTCTTTTGGGTAAAGTTTATTTCCTTGTGTGGCTGCTATTCCTTCCTTCACCACTGGAGGGCAATGTTTTCTGTGCCATACTTTTGACGTAGATTCCTTAATCTGTCCCTGTTCTGCAGCTCCTGGGCCTCCCATTGCTCTATTAATATTAATATCAGGGCTTCTAATAATAAATATGCAGAATAATAACCGTAAAATCCCATTGAAAAGGTTTATTTCCTTGTGTGGCTGCTATTCCTGCCTTGACCACAGGAGGGCAATGTTTTCTGTCCCTTAGCGTTAGCACTAAAATCATTGTAGGTCTTTTTAACTAGGTTTAAGGCTTTTAAAGCAGGATTCCTTCTTCTGTGCCTGTTCTGCAGCCCTTGGGCCTCCCGTTGCTCTATTAATATTAACAACAGGGCTTCTAATAATAAAGATGCAGAATAATAACCTTAAAATCGCATTGAAAATGTTTATTTCCTTGTCTGGTTGCAGTTCCTACTGTGACCACAGGAGGGCACTCTTTTCTGTCCCATAGAGTTAACGTTGCGGAATCATAGGCTTTTTTGATGGCCTCAGTAATATTGCTAAGGGACGGAAAACTGTGCCATCCTGCGGTCAGAGCAGGTATTGCAGTCACAAAAGAAAATAAATCTTTTAATAACATTTTGTTATTCTCTATCCATTGAAACTATCAGGCCTTTTTCAGTCGGATTAAGACTTTTGAAGCAGGATTCCTACTTCTGTGCCTGTTCTGCAGCCCTTGGGCCTCCCGTTGCTCTATTAATATTAATAACAGGGCTTCTAATAATAGAGGTGCAGAATAATAACCTTAAAATCCCATTGAAAAGGTTTATTTCCTTGTGTGGCTGCTATTCCTGCCTTGACCACAGGAGGGCAATGTTTTCTGTCCCTTAGCGTTAGCACTAAAATCATTGTAGGTCTTTTTAACTAGGTTTAAGGCTTTTGAAGCAGGATTCCTTCTCCTGTGCCTGTTCTGCAGCCCCTGGGCCTCCTGTTGCTCTATTAATATTAACAACAGGGCTTCTAATAATAAAGATGCAGAATAATAACTTAAAATCCCATTGAAAAGGTTTATTTCCTTGTCTGGTTGCAGTTCCTACTGTGACCACAGGAGGGCACTTTTGTCTGTCCCATAGAGTTAACATTGAGGAATCATAGGCCTTTTTGATGGCCTCAGTAATATTGCTAAGGGACGGAAAACTGTGCCATCCTGTGGTCAGAGCAGGTATTGCAGTCACAAAAGAAAATAAATCTTTTAATAACATTTTGTTATTCTCTATCCATTGAAGCTATCAGGCCTTTTTATGTCAGATTAAGGCTTTTGAAGCAGGATTCCTACTTCTGTGCCTATTCTGTAGCCCTTGGGCCTCCTGTTGCTCTATTAATATTAATAACAGGGTTTCTAATAATAGAGGTGCAGAATTATAACCTTAAAATCCCATTGAAATGGTTTATTTCCTTGTGTGGCTGCTATTCCTGCCTTGACCACAGGAGGGCAATGTTTTCTGTCCCTTAGCGTTAGCACTAAAATCATCGTAGGTCTTTTAAACTCGGTTTAAGGCTTTTGAAGCAGGATTCCTTCTTCTGTGCCTGTTCAGCTGCCCTTGGGCCTCCCGTTGCTCTATTAATATTAACAACAGGGCTTCTAATAATAAAGATGCAGAATAATAACCTTAAAATCCCATTGAAAATGTTTATTTCCTTGTCTGGTTGCAGTTCCTACTGTAACCACAGGAGGGCACTCTTTTCTGTCCCATAGAGTTAACGTTGCGGAATCATAGGCTTTTTTGATGGCCTCAGTAATATTGCTAAGGGACGGAAAACTGTGCCATCCTGTGGTCAGAGCAGGTATTGCAGTCACAAAAGAAAATAAATCTTTTAATAACATTTTGTTATTCTCTATCCATTGAAACTATCAGGCCTTTTTCAGTCGGATTAAGACTTTTGAAGCAGGATTCCTACTTCTGTGCCTGTTCTGCAGCCCTTGGGCCTCCCGTTGCTCTATTAATATTAATAACAGGGCTTCTAATAATAAAGATGCAGAATAATAAGTTTAAATCCCATTGAAATGGTTTATTTCCTTGTGTGGCTGCTATTCCTGCCTTGACCACAGGAGGGCAATGTTTTCTGTCCCTTAGCATTAGCACTAAAATCATCGTAGGTCTTTTAAACTCGGTTTAAGGCTTTTGAAGCAGAATTCCTTCTCTTGTGCCTGTTCTGCAGCCCTTGGGCCTCCCGTTGCTCTATTAATATTAATAACAGGGCTTCTAATAATAGAGGTGCAGAATTATAACCTTAAAATCCCATTGAAATGGTTTATTTCCTTGTGTGGCTGCTATTCCTGCCTTGACCACAGGAGGGCAATGTTTCCCTGTCCCTTAGCATTAGCACTAAAATCATCGTAGGTCTTTTTAACTCGGTTTAAGGCTTTTGAAGCAGGATTCCTTCTTCTGTGCCTGTTCTGCAGCCCTTGGGCCTCCCGTTGCTCTATTAATATTAATAACAGGGCTTCTAATAATAGAGGTGCAGAATAATAACCTTAAAATTCCATTGAAAAGGTTTATTTCCTTGTGTGGCTGCTATTCCTGCCTTGACCACAGGAGGGCAATGTTTTCTGTCCCTTAGCGTTAGCACTAAAATCATTGTAGGTCTTTTTAACTAGGTTTAAGGCTTTTAAAGCAGGATTCCTTCTCCTGTGCCTGTTCTGCTGCCCTTGGGCCTCCCATTGCTCTATTAATATTAACAACAGGGCTTCTAATAATAAAGATGCAGAATAATAACCTTAAAATCCCATTGAAAATGTTTATTTCCTTGTCTGGTTGCAGTTCCTACTGTGACCACAGGAGGGCACTCTTTTCTGTCCCATAGAGTTAACGTTGCGGAATCATAGGCTTTTTTGATGGCCTCAGTAATATTGCTAAGGGACGGAAAACTGTGCCATCCTGTGGTCAGAGCAGGTATTGCAGTCACAAAAGAAAATAAATCTTTTAATAACATTTTGTTATTCTCTATCCATTGAAACTATCAGGCCTTTTTCAGTCGGATTAAGACTTTTGAAGCAGGATTCCTACTTCTGTGCCTGTTCTGCAGCCCTTGGGCCTCCCGTTGCTCTATTAATATTAATAACAGGGCTTCTAATAATAGAGGTGCAGAATAATAACCTTAAAATCCCATTGAAAAGGTTTATTTCCTTGTGTGGCTGCTATTCCTGCCTTGACCACAGGAGGGCAATGTTTTCTGTCCCTTAGCGTTAGCACTAAAATCATTGTAGGTCTTTTTAACTCGGTTTAAGGCCTTTGAAGCAGGATTCCTTCTCCTGTGCCTGTTCTGCAGCCCCTGGGCCTCCCGTTGCTCTATTAATATTAATAACAGGGCGTCTAACAATAGAGGTGCACAATAATAAGCTTAAAATCCCATTGAAAAGGTTTATTTCCTTGTG
Source organism: Azemiops feae (assembly GCA_023970755.1). Taxonomy (NCBI): domain Eukaryota; kingdom Metazoa; phylum Chordata; class Lepidosauria; order Squamata; family Viperidae; genus Azemiops; species Azemiops feae. The sequence continues at coordinate 242,877 of JALGBA010000952.1, forward strand.
TGGTTGCGGTTCCTACTGTGACCACAGGAGGGCACTCTTGTCTGTCCCATAGAGTTAACATTGAGGAATCATAGGCCTTTTTGATGGCCTCAGTAATATTGCTAAGGGACGGAAAACTGTGCCATCCTGTGGTCAGAGCAGGTATTGCAGTCACAAAAGAAAATAAATCTTTTAATAACATTTTGTTATTCTCTATCCATTGAAGCTATCAGGCCTTTTTATGTCGGATTAAGGCTTTTGAAGCAGGATTCCTACTTCTGTGCCTGTTCTGCAGCCCCTGGGCCTCCTGTTGCTCTATTAATATTAATAACAGGGTTTCTAATAATAAAGATGCAGAATAATAACCTTAAAATCCCATTGAAAAGGTTTATTTCCTTGTCTGGTTGCAGTTCCTACTGTGACCACAGGAGGGCACTCTTTTCTGTCCCATAGAGTTAACATTGCGGAATCATAGGCTTTTTTGATGGCCTCAGTAATATTGCTAAGGGACGGAAAACTGTGCCATCCTGTGGTCAGAGCAGGTATTGCAGTCACAAAAGAAAATAAATCTTTTAATAACATTTTGTTATTCTCTATCCATTGAAACTATCAGGCCTTTTTCAGTCGGATTAAGACTTTTGAAGCAGGATTCCTACTTCTGTGCCTGTTCTGCAGCCCTTGGGCCTCCCGTTGCTCTATTAATATTAATAACAGGGCTTCTAATAATAGAGGTGCAGAATAATAACCTTAAAATCCCATTGAAAAGGTTTATTTCCTTGTGTGGCTGCTATTCCTGCCTTGACCACAGGAGGGCAATGTTTTCTGTCCCTTAGCGTTAGCACTAAAATCATTGTAGGTCTTTTTAACTCGGTTTAAGGCCTTTGAAGCAGGATTCCTTCTCCTGTGCCTGTTCTGCAGCCCCTGGGCCTCCCGTTGCTCTATTAATATTAATAACAGGGCGTCTAACAATAGAGGTGCACAATAATAAGCTTAAAATCCCATTGAAAAGGTTTATTTCCTTGTGTGGTTGCGGTTCCTACTGTGACCACAGGAGGGCACTCTTGTCTGTCCCATAGAGTTAACATTGAGGAATCATAGGCCTTTTTGATGGCCTCAGTAATATTGCTAAGGGACGGAAAACTGTGCCATCCTGTGGTCAGAGCAGGTATTGCAGTCACAAAAGAAAATAAATCTTTTAATAACATTTTGTTATTCTCTATCCATTGAAGCTATCAGGCCTTTTTATGTCGGATTAAGGCTTTTGAAGCAGGATTCCTACTTCTGTGCCTGTTCTGCAGCCCCTGGGCCTCCTGTTGCTCTATTAATATTAATAACAGGGTTTCTAATAATAAAGATGCAGAATAATAACCTTAAAATCCCATTGAAAAGGTTTATTTCCTTGTCTGGTTGCAGTTCCTACTGTGACCACAGGAGGGCACTCTTTTCTGTCCCATAGAGTTAACATTGCGGAATCATAGGCTTTTTTGATGGCCTCAGTAATATTGCTAAGGGACGGAAAACTGTGCCATCCTGTGGTCAGAGCAGGTATTGCAGTCACAAAAGAAAATAAATCTTTTAATAACATTTTGTTATTCTCTATCCATTGAAACTATCAGGCCTTTTTCAGTCGGATTAAGACTTTTGAAGCAGGATTCCTACTTCTGTGCCTGTTCTGCAGCCCTTGGGCCTCCCGTTGCTCTATTAATATTAATAACAGGGCTTCTAATAATAGAGGTGCAGAATAATAACCTTAAAATCCCATTGAAAAGGTTTATTTCCTTGTGTGGCTGCTATTCCTGCCTTGACCACAGGAGGGCAATGTTTTCTGTCCCTTAGCGTTAGCACTAAAATCATTGTAGGTCTTTTTAACTCGGTTTAAGGCCTTTGAAGCAGGATTCCTTCTCCTGTGCCTGTTCTGCAGCCCCTGGGCCTCCCGTTGCTCTATTAATATTAATAACAGGGCGTCTAACAATAGAGGTGCACAATAATAAGCTTAAAATCCCATTGAAAAGGTTTATTTCCTTGTGTGGTTGCGGTTCCTACTGTGACCACAGGAGGGCACTCTGGTCTGTCCCATAGAGTTAACATTGAGGAATCATAGGCCTTTTTGATGGCCTCAGTAATATTGCTAAGGGACGGAAAACTGTGCCATCCTGTGGTCAGAGCAGGTATTGCAGTCACAAAAGAAAATAAATCTTTTAATAACATTTTGTTATTCTCTATCCATTGAAGCTATCAGGCCTTTTTATGTCGGATTAAGGCTTTTGAAGCAGGATTCCTACTTCTGTGCCTGTTCTGCAGTCCCTGGGCCTCCTGTTGCTCTATTAATATTAATAACAGGGCTTCTAATAATAAAGATGCAGAATAATAACCTTAAAATCCCATTGAAAAGGTTTATTTCCTTGTCTGGTTGCGGTTTCTACTGTGACCACAGGAGGGCACAGTTTCCCGTTCCTTAGCAATAGTACTGGCGCCATCAAAAAGGTCTACGATGGCTTCGAGCTAATCCTATGGGACAGAAAAGGGTGCCCTCCTGTGGTCACAAGTAGGAACCGCAATACCTGCTCTTTTTGCCTGGCACCGTCTCCAACCTTGGCAACTTTAAGACTTGTGAACTTCAACTCCCAGAATTCCCCAGCCAGCCCGTTGTCAAGGTTGGAGACCCCTGGACTAGAGGACCTCCCCAGGTCCCTTCCAACTCTTCCCTTCTGTATTCCACCGCCTCCGACTGACCAATCCTGGCTTAGAACACAGCTAGCCAGCCATCGTGGTTTAGACCAAGCCACGCTCGGGAGACCCCCAACCCGGAGAGCCAGGCCAGGCTGCGGGCTCTTTGATTTGCCCAGCGGGGCTGTGAACCTCGGAGGGCCGCGGCGCCCTCGACCAAGATGGCGGCTGCTGCGCGCAGAGCCGGGCGGAAGTGCCGCCGCGGGGCTTGCCGGGAGTTGTAGTCGCGGGCGCCGGAGAGGCAGTCATGCTGCGGCCGGCGGGGCTGCTGGCGTTGTTGCTGCTGGGCTCGCTGCGGTCGGCGGCGCTGGAGCCGGTCAGCGTCGGCCTGGCCATCGGGGCGGCCTCCATGCTGACCGGCTACCTCTCCTCGCCCCGCTTCTACTGCGCCTTCGTGGAGTGCTGCCCCCCCGACGACCACCGACCCGACCCCGCAGGTATTTGGGTGTGTGCGTGGAATGCCCGGCCGTCTGGTGCCCGGGGGCGGGAAGGCCAGTCCCGTCCTTGGGGGTCTTTGGGGGAATACATCTCCCATACTCCCCAACCTGCCTCTGCACCTGCTTTCAGGGTAGAGGACGCCATCTCCTATCATCCCCAGCTGGTCTGGTCTGCAAGCTGCCTCTGGAAACCTGGGAACAAAGTTCCCATCTTCCCCAGCCCGTCTCTGCACCTGCTTAAAGTCTTAAGTGTCTAGGGCTCCATCCCAGGAGGATATCAAAAGCTCCCTCCCTCCTTCCCTCCCTCTTTCTCTCTCCCTCCCTCCTCTTCATTTTCCCCTTCCCTTCCTCATCCCTTCCCTCCACAGCCCTGCAGCAGGCCCTGGACGAGAGGCTCTTCGGCCAGCACCTGGCCCAAGGGGTCATCCTGAAGGCGCTGACCGGCTTCATCAACAACCCCAACCCAAAGAAGCCGCTGGTCCTCTCGCTGCACGGCTGGGCCGGGACGGGCAAAAACTTCGTCAGCCAGATCATCGCCGAGAACCTCTACCCAGCCGGGCTCAAGAGCAAATTTGTGCACCTCTTTCTTTCCACGCTGCATTTCCCGCACGAGCACCTGGTCCCTCTCTACAAGGTGAGAGCAAAACCTGAGTCGGGTGCAAGGGGCTCTTCTTGCAGGATCTTTGACAGAATTACAGCCACTTCTGGGCTGCTGTTGGGCCCGTTTTACCGACGGGCCAAGTGAGGCTAAGAGAATAAGTCTGAGAATCGTGACTAAGGTGGGACTCCCCCCAACCCACTCCCCAATAATCGGGGAAGGAAAGGAGCTGGGAACCAATGGCTGCTGTCCCCTCCAGGAAATGCTGTTTATTTGTCCTCTGGTGCCCTTTCCAGGAAAGAGCCGAAAAAAAGAAAGAAACGAGCTTAGCTGGTTCCACAAGGCATTGAAATCCCCTTTTGTAAAATAATAATAATAATAATCTCGTGACTTCTAGAAAAGATGAAGCAGTTGGAAGGAAGAAGCTGAGAAGAACACAAAGCAAAACTTTAAAAGTTCTGGGTATTTAAGGGGAAGGATTCTGCCCTGGATTTCTAGGGAGTCCTTGAGCGAACACCACAATTGAGGCCAAAGTTTCTGTTGCTAAGTGAGGCAGTCATTAAGTGAGTTTTGCCCCGTGTTACGACCTTCCTTGCCACCGTTCTTAAGTGAATCACTGCAGCTGATTAAGGTAGTAACCCGGTTGCTAAGTGAATCTGGCTTCCCCAATTGACTTTGCTCATCAGAAGGTCGCAAAAGGGGATCACCTGACCCCAGGACGCTGCAACCGTCATAAATATGAAACGGTTGCCAAGTGTCTGAATATCGATCATGCGACCATGGGCGTGCTGCAACGGTCCTAAGTGTGAAAAGTGGAGATAAGTCCCTTTTTTTCAGTACCATTGTAACTTTGAACGGTCACTAAACGAACCGTTGTAAGTTCTAGGACTGCCTATGTCGGATTTCCCCCAAGCAGCCCGGAGGTCTGATCCGATGGCCTTCCGGTCGAAACGGGGAGAGGAATCTTTGCACAGCTTGTAACTTCTGCCCTCCTGGGTTCCAGGACCAGCTGCAGAAATGGATCCGAGGCAACGTGAGCAGCTGTGCAAAGTCTCTCTTCATCTTTGACGAGATGGACAAGTTGCACCCGGGGCTGATTGACGCCATCAAACCCTTCCTGGATTACTACGAGCAGATTGACGGCGTGTCGTATCGGAGAGCCATCTTCATTTTCCTCAGGTGCTGGCAGACCTGGGGCCTGAATGAGTTAATCTGAGTTTATTATGATCGGAATGAAACGCTCTCCACTGCTTTCCTTCCGTCTAACCTAAGATACAGTTGCTCTAAGACTACAGCTAATCCTCAACTCACAGCCACAACTGAGCCCAACATTTATGGGGTTGCGAGAAGGCTTAAGCAAGGATCTCTGCCCTCTTGAGAGGTGCAGGCAGGAATTCACCAGCGGTGGGAACACATCACTTGGGGCATTATTTTCCCCCAGAGGGTTTAGAGATGAGCTTTTCATCTTCAACTGCAAGAGTTCATGCCGCAGACTTTTGAAAAATAGACACTGAAATTCAGGGTCAAGGCTGCAGGCGGTCCAATGGAGCGGGCAGCTTTGGCACTGAGGCCGTAGGTTGCCGACCTGTGTCTTAAGCGACCCATGAGTCATACTGGGTGTGGGAAAGGGCCGGGTTTGTAATGCTGGTTCTTTTTAACCTCTGCTTCCCAACAGTAACGCGGGAGGTGACTTGATCACGAAAGTCGCGCTAGAGTTTTGGAGGAGCGGCCAAGAGAGGGAAGAGATCGGGCTGAAAGACCTGGAAGTGGTCTTGTCCCTGGGGGTTTTCAACAACAGGAACAGTGAGTAGTGGTCTTGGGTCTGCGTTGGATTTTCCCCTCCCAAATCCCATGCAAAAAAGAGGTTTTGTAAATACCAAGATGTTCTGGGTGTCTTTGACAGCTCAGCACTGCATATTATCAGTCGCCAGGCTGCCTGAAAGATTTCGTCTTGAAATTGGAGGAAAATGGGAAGATAGACAGACGGACAATGATGAGGATAATGGAAGGGAAGGGGAGAGTCAGATAATATGCTTTGGGAAGGAAGGAAGGGAGGGTGGGAGGAAGAAAGGGAAAGACGGAAGGGAGGGAGGAAGGGAGAGAAAGGAAAGAAGAGGAAGGAAGGAAGGAGGGAGGGAAACAAAAGGGAGAGGGAGGGAGGGAGGAAGGCCAGTAGAGAAAATTTTATCCATCACCCATACATGAGAGGGAAGACTAAAGACAGAAGTTTTCAACAAGGAAAGAATATCTCTCGAATCTATTTAGGGCGAACACTGCAGGAAGAAGAGGGAGCCACCACCGATAAGGCCCCGCTACGAATACCTACCTTGGCAGGCGTAGCAGGAGATCTTTAGCGTTCATCACGAAAACCGGACGTGGGCCCCTTTTCCCAGGGACCACCTCCGCTTCCCCCTTTTCTCACGCCTCGTCTCTTCCACAGGCGGCCTGTGGCACAGCAGCCTGATCGACCGAAACCTCATCGATTACTTTGTTCCGTTCCTTCCCCTGGCGTACAAGCACGTCAAGATGTGCATCCGGGCAGAGATGAAATCCCGCGGCAACCTGATCGACGAAGAGATCGTCAACCAGGTGGCCGGCGAGATGACCTTTTTCCCCAAGGACGAGAAGATTTACTCGGACAAAGGCTGTAAAACCGTGCAGACCAAGCTAGATTTCTATTAAGGACCGCGGGGGGGGGGGGACACGACGACCTATTTTCTCTTTTTTAAGAGTCCCAAAACCAGGGGAGAAAATCTATGCAACGATTTCTCTGTTTGTGCACTTTTTTTAAAAAGCAAAAAAAAAAGGCAGTCTCTGGATACGCACTTTTTTAAAAGTTTGGGGAGTTTTTTTCACAGCCACTGGAAGCTTTGGGGGCATCTCTTCCCCAGATGTGGGCACCCCAGAAATATTGCTCTGGGCATCTTCCACTGTGCTGCACTTTTTAAATACTCACTAGTGGGAGGTGTAGAAGTTACAATTCAATCTACTGGAGGGGGGGAGGGTACTTAAGAGATTTACTGAGTTTGATTATTCCTAACAGTCTGAATGAACTAAGTAGAGTTCTGAGCTGGCCTCTAAGACCACTAAATGTTGTTACATGAGATCTGTCTTCTTGTCTCGCCCCATGTGCACCCCCAAAAAATTACTTTTTGAGAATTTCAGGTTAGAAAAAGGTCAAAACCAGAGCGTGCCTCCTTAGGTCAGTATTGATGAGTGTTACGTTGTAGAGATTGTGTCAGTCCAGGGTATCTTGTAGGCCAATTTGATAAAATAACTCATTTGCCTCTTGAGACTATGCTCAAGAACCCATTCAATTCAGGGGGAAAACTTTCTCCTTTATCTGACATGCTTTTCTCTGGATCAAGCTCCTGGTCCTCATGAGGTTTCTGGATGGAAAAATAGCTCATAAGCCTCTTGAGACCATGGAGGGGTGCAGTTATGCTCAAGGACCTGTCCACTATGAAAAAAAAAATTATAAGCCTTTTCTTTATCTGGCAGTCATCTTTTTCTCCAGACCATGTTTCCAGTCCTCATGAGGTTTATACAGATGATTTTCCTGTGGATAGGCTGCCAAGAATCCAGATTTTTTTTTTTTTTTTTACAGTTGCATCTTCACTGGTCACTGATGCGACTTTCTGGTGGTTTGCAAACCTGTTACCTAAAATCCAACTTCTGCAAACTGGGTGTGCAATTTACTTAGCCGTTTCACTTTTTTTAACAGAAGTAGCTTTAAAGAAATGTATTTTTTTAATGAGTGTTTTATATGCAGAACACTAGAGTTATAATATGACTGAATGCAACTAGGGGGAAAAAGTGAGAATTATAATAAATGAGTGATGAAGATGATTTGGGTTGAACCTTGTTTTTTTCCCAGTTGATTGTCTATTACAGTCTTTCCTAACCCACCTCAGGACGACATTTTCCAAAATTTTCTGCTCCTAGCAGTTGTACAGGTAGTCCTCAACTTACAATAGTTCATTTAGTGACCATTCAATCTTACAACTTCACTGAAAAAAGTGACTTAACAACTGGCAAAAAAAAAGCTGAAGCTTCTCCAATGAATAAAGTGGAAGGATAGAGAGTAATAAAAATAAATACCTTTCAAAGCACGAATCATAAGTTTCGAGGGCCAAATCCATAATTTGAATCCTCTACAGATGCAGGTAGCATACAGGTAGTCCTCGACTTACGACCACAATCGAGACCAGAATTTATGTTGCTAAGTGAGATATTTGTTAAGTGAATTTTGCCCCATTTTACAACCTTTCTTAACACAGTTGTTAAGTGAATCTGCCTTTCCCATTGAATTTGCTCGTCAGGCGGTCGCAAAAGGGGATCAGGTGACCCCGGACACTGTGACCGTCATAAATATGAGTCAGTTGCCAACTGTCTGAATTTTGATCACAGTCGTGTGAAAAATGATCATAAGTCCCTTTTTTCAGTGATGTTGTAATTCTGAACAGTCCCTAAATGAACTATTATAAGTCAAGGACTAGATTGAAGATGGAGGCCCAAACCTTAAGTTCCTTGACGCTTTCTTGTCTGCATCATGCAAATGAACCAAAAAGTGCTATTTTGGCCAAGAATTTGGCAATCATCACGATCGTGGTGAGTGGTGAGGGTCATCTTGCTCCGAGATGTTTGCCCGCATGCCCCTGTGGGAATGGGTCTCTGCAGATATTGCTGCTTTATTTGCATATTAAGGGCAATACCCCACTGAACACTGAAACAGGAATCGAGATTTTGCAAATAGAAGCAAATATTGTGACCTTTGTTGGAAAAGGTTGCTTGCTAAAGAAATGATTAACCAATTCAATCTTTGTGTTATATAAGAGATAGATTTTAGGCTTTCCCCAAGCAGGGAGAATAATACTAGCTTCTTTCCTAGCCATATTTTCTTGTGGAAATGTGTCCTTCGCAACCTGCCTCCAGAGATTGCGAATGCTCCAACACTGGAAGTTTTTAAGAAGAGACCGGACAACCATTTGCCTGAAATGGTACTATAGGCTTTCCTGCTGGACTAGAAGACTTTCCAACTCTATTATTATTAATATCCAGTCTCCCAAAGCAATGGCTCACTGTATTTTCTTCCACTGTTTAGAAGGAAAAACATACAGAAAGGAGAAACTATTCTCCTTTTAGCCGTTGTTTTGTGGTTAATTCAGGATTCGGGGGAAATGTCCCTTTAACCGGCTCCTCTGGTTCAAGCCAGTGCTCCAGCTCAAAACATGGAGCTGTGTTGTTTCGTGGAGGCTGTGCCAATAGCTAGTGGGAGGTCTTGTGGCAGGACTTTGATTCTCTAAATTTCATTTTTGATGTGTGCCATTGTGCCCACAATATAAAAATGACAATAAAGGTTATCTTATCTTCACCCCAAGCCCAGCTGGTAAAAGCAGGAAAGTCTGCCTTCTCATGGACACCTTTCATCCTAACCCCTGATCAAGAATTCTAGTGACTCGTTATGGTTCCTACCACTCAGTGCTTTTTTCCTAGGGGGGCTCAGCGTACACCTTTGATAAAGGAATGTACATAATAAGCAAACACCCATAAAACTGAGTCAAAGCAGCAAAGTCTGCCCTCCTGTGGCCAGTGTGTGCTGTAACATTTGGCAAAGAAGCCCTGGAGTGGCTTATTTTTATTCTTTCATTTCTTTCCTTTGATGGAAGCTCAAAGCAGCCACAGAAGAGGCTGTCAGGAATATAAAAGATAATTCCAGGAGCTAAAATTTAATTTCTAATAGGGCACTGAGGAGGGCAAAACAGGGAATGCTGCCCTCCTGTGGCCAGATATGTCCATGGCATTTTTTCCCTAAGGACAGCAGAAAAGGTTACTCTGGATAGATTAGATAAAATAGATATAGATGATTAATAGGTGAGATAGATAATAGATGAGAGAGAGAGAGAGATCTAAAATGTTATGTAAAGCACAAAAAACTTCATTGGAAGTTTATTTTGGTAGAACAGGACATTTCTGAATACACCAAACCTCCAAATCCTTACAAAAGACAATCCTCGGTGACTTCGGCAGACAGCAGGAGCACAAGGTGCCCACCAGGTCCAAGATCCTGACTGCAGGATCACAACTATAGTCAAGGAAGACTTGAAAGTGGTTTCAAATACTTTATTGTTTCTTTAATACAAGCATCACATCTTCCAAGCATTACCCAGCTGCAACAGTTTGTACAACAATTCAAAACATAATACAGTCTTACAGATAAAATACATAAAAGCATAATCCAATATTTTAAGGATAAAAAGTCACATGAAAATTACAAAAGCAATGATAAAATACCATGGTGGGTTAAATAGTTCACTAATTTAAAATGACATTTTTGACCAAAGGTAAGGTGTAAAAGAAACCATAGTTGTCATCAAAAGATTTTTCTCAGAAGAAAGAAAACACAACTTCGGTGTTCAAATACATGAATATCACAACAGGTATCTCTTGGTGAAGAGATGGTGATAAGAAATAATACATAAAAACAGGCATAAGCATCACAACTACTTAACAACAGTAAATCAGGAGTAAAACTCAATTGTATTACAAAAAATGCATGTCAAACAGAAATTTCAGGAACAAAAAGACAAATGTGTGTGACAAAAGAAATAAAAATTCTTGAGGCGACAGCCACATACTGTGCATCATGATTAACATTTATCAGTCAAAACATAACTTACACATTTTAAACAACAGCCGTGGATAAAATTATTCCAAATAGAAATCTTTTATCAATCACTGGCCACACCAGACATTTAAAAGGGCCATTGAGGTTTTCTTTCTGGTTCTAAGAACCATCACCATGGCTAGAATTATGCCAGGCAGAAAACTATAAAATCTATTATTAACCACCGGCCACACTGGTCATTTAAAAGGGCCGTTGAGGTTTTCTTTTCTGATTCTAAGAACTGTCGCCATGGCTAAATTTACACCAGGCAGAAAACTATAAAATCTATTATCAATCACCGGCACACCCAGCATTAAAAAGGGCCATTGAGATGTTTTCTGGTTCTAAGAACCAACATCGTGCCTCAATTAAGCCAGGCAAGAAATCTACTCAGGGTTTCAACGGCCACATCTAGAATTTAAAAGGGTCACACAGATTTATTTTCCAGTTCGAGGACATAATGTCTCACCCTAGCAAAAAAACTAGTTATTAATTTATTGAGATGGCAATACCTCGTGTTAAAGTGCGTCACCAGGTTTACTTTTGAGATCTGGCTGCAGCTGACATTATTTCTCAGGGTATGAAGGTGGGAGGGAAGCGATCCGAAAGGATTCCCACCATCCAGTTTGAGACTCAGCTGGGGATCCTCAGGGACTGGAGGAAGCTTGTAGTTGAGCGCTGTTGGCTCCTCCAGTGTGATTCGCCCCCGCTGCTCACTCAGGGACGGAAAGGGTCTCCCTCCCAGTGTGAGTCTCACAGTGTGTGTGCTCAGGGACTGAACGAGCCTGGGAGCCGACTGGCCGCCTTCTCATTCAGTGTGAGTCTCACAGAGTGGTAACCCAGGGGCCGGAAGACCCCCGTCAGGAGTGCCTTGGCATCCCCTCTGTGAGTCAAGATGGCCTCAGCAGCAGTGCAGCCTTTCGCCCGAGAAATGCACCCCATCAACTCACCCGTGCTCAGGCCACAGGGGTTCCCCTCCAGTTTGAGGGTCAGTTGGGGATCCTCAGGGACCGGGAGAGGCTTCCAGCCGGGGGCTGTCGCCTCCTCCAGTGTGATTCGCCCTGGCTGCTCCCCCAGGGACTGAAAGGGTCACCCGGGGCGACCCCAGAGAGTCTTCCAGTGTGAGCCTCACAGAGTGTCTGCTCAGGGACCCAAGGAGCCTGGGGGCCGACTGGCCGCCTTCTCATTCAGGGTGAGTGTCACAGAGTGGTAACTCAGGGACTGAAAGGCCCCCATCAGGAAGGGAATGGGATGTTTAGGCGTGGACCCTTGGCCACGCCTCCTTCGCCCCCTGCCACTCGCCACACCCCACTTACAGCCAGATTTCCCCCTCCGCTGCCCTCCCGCAGCCATTCTCCACGGCCAATGGGCCCTTGGCCCTCTGCCCGTCGCCCTGGCCAATTCACCCAGACACCCTTTGTCCTGGGTCTTTGGCTGTACGGGACAAATAGCCCCCAGCCAATCGGGTGGCAGGCAGGAGCCACGGTGCTGCGGGGGCAGCGTGCGATGGGCAATCCCAGGGGCTGGGGGGGGCAGCTGTGATGCAAGATTTTTTTTAAAAGTGCATGTTTTGGGGCCATGCAGCTCTGTCACCAGAATCGGAAGGAGGGGGACTGGCAGCAGGAGTAGCGGCCCCCGGGGCCACTGGGGGGGGCAGTCAGACAAGAGTGTGTTGGGGGAACAAGGGAGGGAGGGAGGGGCACCTCAAGGGGGCTTCACAACGACAGCTTGACTCGCAACTCAAACGAAAGAGGGGAGGAGGAGCAAGGCCAGAGCAGCTTCTGCCATAGCCAGGGGGCGGGGTTAGGGGGGCACACAGGCAAACAGCAAGGCCAGCATGGCTTCTACCCACGCTTCCCTCCCACGACGGTCGCAGTTCCAGCCCCCCCAGCCCAAGCCATTTGCCCACGCTTCCCTCCCACGACGCACACAGCTCCAGCCCCCCCAGCCCATGACATTTGCCCATGCTTCCCTCCCATGACATGATATTTGCCCACGCTTCCCCCCATCCCACGACGCACACAGCTCAGCCCCCCAGCCCATTGACATTTGCCCACGCTTACCTCCACCAGGTCGCAGTTCCCAGCCCCCCCAGCCATGCCATTTGCCCTCGGCTTCCCTCCGACGGTCGCAGTCCAGCCTCCCCAGCCCAGCCCATTTGCCCTCGCCTTCCCTCCGACGTCGCAGTCTCCAGCTCCCAGCCCATGCCATTTGCCACTGCTTCCTCGACGGTCGCAGTTCAAGCCCCCCCAGCCCATGCATATTGCCCGCGCTTCCCTCCCACGAGACACACCGCTCCAGCCCCCCCCAGCCATCGCCATTTGCCTCGGGTTCCCTCCGACGGTCGCAGTTCCAGCCCCCCCAGCCCATGCCATTTGCCCTCGCTTCCCTCCGACGGTCGCAGTTCCAGCCCCCCCAGCCCATGCCATTTGCCCTCGCTTCCCTCCGACGGTCGCAGTTCCAGCCCCCCCAGCCCATGCCATTTGCCCTCGCTTCCCTCAGGACGAGTCGCAGTCCAGCCCCCCCAACCCATGACAGTTTGCCCCACGCTTCCCATCCCACGACCGGTCGCTGTGTGATCCAGCCCCCAAACCCATGCATTGCCCTCGCTTCCATCCCACGACGCACACAGCTCCAGGCCCCACCCAAGCCATGCCATGTGATCCACGCTTCCCTCGGACGGTCGCACAGTTCCAGCCCCCCAGCCATGACATTTGCCCACGCTTCCCTCCCATGACGCTCCAGTTCCAGCCCCCCCAGCCCATGCCTTTGCCCACGCTTCCCTCCCCCGATGCACACAGCTTCAGCCCCCCAGCCCATGACATTTGCCCACGATTCACTCCCCATTGACGCTCCAGTTCCAGGACCCCCCAGCCATGACATTTGCCCACGCTTCCCTCCCACGACGGCTGTAGTGCAATTCCAAGCCCACCCACCAGCCCATGCCATTTGCGCCACGCTTTCCCTACCCCCCCCCCCCACGACGCACGCAGCTCCAGCCCCCCCAGCCCCTGCCACTTTGCCCCCGCTTCGCCTCCCACGCCGGTCGCAGTTCAGCCACCCCCTAGCCATGACATTGCCATACGCTTACCTCCACGACGCCGCCAGCTCCAGCCCCCCCAGCCCATGCCATTGCCCACGCTTCCCTCCCACGACGGGTCGCAGTTCCAGCCCCCCCAGCCCATGGACATTTGCCACGCTTCCCTCCCGAGTACACAGCTCCCAGCCCCCCAGCCCATGCATTTGGCCCACGCTTCCCCACGACGCACACAGCTCCAGCCCCCCCAGCCCATGCCATTTGCCCTCGCTTCCCTCCCACGACGCTCCAGTTCCAGCAGCCCCAGCCCATGACATTTGCCCTTGCTTCCCTCCCACGGCGCACGCAGTTCCAGCCCTCCCAGCCCTTGCCATTTGCCCGCGCTTCACGCTGGCCTTGCTGTTTGCCTGTGCGCCCCCCCAGCCCACCCCACCCCTGGCAATGGCAGAAGCTGCTCCGGCCTTGCTCCTCCTCTTTCGTTTGAGTTGCGAGTCAAGCTGTCTTTGTGAAGCCCCCTTGAGGCACCCCTCCCTCCCTCCCTCGTCCCCCCAACATACTCTTGCCTGAGTGCCCCCCCCCCAGTGGCACCTGCAGCTGCTACTCCTGCTGCCACTCCTCCTCCTTCTGATTCTGGTGACAGAGCTGCAAGGCCCCAAAACCTGCAGAGCAGCCACAGCACTTTAAAAAATCTTGCATCACAGCTGCCCCCCCAGCCCCTGGGATTGCCCATCACATTGGCCGTGGAGAATGGCTGGGGGAGGGCAGCGGAGGAGGAAAGCTGGCGTTAAGTGGGTTGAGGTGAGTGGCAGGGGGCGAAGGAGGCGTGGGCAAGGGTCCATGCCTAAAGATGGGGGTCGGCGCAGATGGAATCAGGAATAGTGCATCTCTTTTGTCTCTCTGGTTTCACGGACTGCACTGATCATCATCATCATTGGCCAGTGAGGGAAGCCATCCAAAAGGATTCCCTTCCAGTTTGAGACTCAGTTGGGGAGCCTCAGGGACTGGGAGAGGCTTCCAGCCGAAGGGCTGTTGACACCTCCAGTGTGATTCGCCCTCGCTGCCCCACTCAGGGACTGAAAGGGTCACCCAGGGCGACCCGGAGAGACTTCTAGTGTGAGTCTCACAGAGTATCTGCTCAGGGACTGAACGAGTCAGGGAGCCGAGAATTATCCACATCCATTCAGTGTGAGTGTCCCACAGGGGAAGCTCAGGGACTGAAAGACCTCTAAAAATGAGTCATCACTATTATTTACATGATGGGTTGGCATCTGGAATGCTTGTGTGGCCCTTCTCAAGTTCTAAGAACTACTGATTACTATTTCAATAAGCACTGACCAAACCTAGCAATAGAAAGGGCCATAGACATTTTCTTTTGGGTTTTAAGAACCATTGCCAGGTCTAATAGTAAGGAGGCATGTGCTGGACCAGCCAGTAACCGAGAACTGTATGTTAGAATGTTTGGTATTTAAAGAGATGGCTTATGGGTAATGTAGTTTTAGCTGTTCAGTGAATCCTATATCTATCAAGTCAGTGGGAGGGGCCACTAAGTTCATCACAGGATATCCTGGCTACCTGCCAGCTTGTGTAGAATAGTCTTTGTGTGATACCAACCATGCCGCACGCATGGACATCGTCTGTAACCAGGCTACAGTGAATATGAATTACTGATTTTACCTACGAAAATGGACAAATGTACACAAACTGGATGAATCTACAGAATCGTGAGTTCTGCCAAGAATTCCTGGAATAAATATTTGTTTTATAACCATCTTCGTTGAGTTGTCCCTGTCTGGTCTTGAATTACAAAGCATCTTAGTTCAGGTTCCAGAACAAGGCAAGAAAAGTATGGAATCTTATGTACATCATGGAACACACCTAGAATTGGCTAAAACTACACCAGGCAAGAAAACTAGAATCTCTATTATGTATCAATGGCCACAGATAGGATTAAAATGTGTAGTGTGGTGTCTTCATGAAAGTGACTTACATTTTCAGCGATTGTTCTAAAGGTCAGTTTTGACATACTTGGTGAAGTAGCATTCTTGATGGAGACCATATTCATTCTTGCGTTCCATTCCTTCTTCCTCCATTTTCACCATCCACACGGCAGGCTGACAACTGTGTCTTCTGTCTTCTAAGATGGTGTAGCAGAAGCCTTTGAGTTAAAAAAATATCAGTGTTACTTCAGCTGCCCCTGGAGTTTTACTCCTAATAATGCAAAATACACTGTGCTTACTATTACCTCCAATACAGGTGTTCCCTTTCCTTACCTAGGAAGAATGGACCATC
Source organism: Azemiops feae (assembly GCA_023970755.1). Lineage (NCBI taxonomy): Eukaryota > Metazoa > Chordata > Lepidosauria > Squamata > Viperidae > Azemiops > Azemiops feae. Next base: position 258,611 of record JALGBA010000952.1, read on the forward strand.
AATTGGTGGAAGACCATCCACCTCCCTCCATGTCCTAAAGCTTTGAAGAATACAAGACTCATCTAAACTTACCTCACAGCGAAGGAGGCGCCATCACAGCCAAAGGCTAATGGGGCTTGAGCTGGAGACATTTTCTTGCTGTCTTGGGTCTTCTTTCTTCTTTCACTTTTCTTTCTTCCTCTGCTGTGTCCAGCAGGCGTGCAAATGTTCCTCCCCTTGATATCAGAGACTCAAAAACTATAAAATCTTCTATAGATCAACAGCCACATCTAGCATTAAAAAGGGCCATTGAGGTTTTCTTTCTGGTTGTAAGAACCATCACCATGGCTAGAATTATGCCAGGCAGAAAACTATAAAATCTATAGTCAATCAACAGCCACACCTAGCATTTAAAAGGGCCGTTGAGGTTTTCTTTCTGGTTCTAAGAACCATCACCATGGCTAGAATTATGCCAGGCAGAAAACTATAAAATCTATAATTTATCAACAGCCACGCCTAGCATTTTAAAGGACTGTTGGGAAGGTTACCTTTCTGGTTCTAAGAACCATTGCCAGGGCTAAATTTACAGCTGGCAAGAAAGGTATTAAATCTATTATCTACAGTTCAGTTCTGATTTACTTGGTGAAATAGCATTCTTGGTGGAGACCATATTCATTCTTGCGTTCCATTCCTTCTTCCTCCATTTTCACCATCCACACTGCAGGCTGACAACTGAGTCTTCTGTCTTCTAAGATGGTGTAAATAGAAGCCTTTGAATTAAAAAAATATCAGTGTTACTTCAGCTGTCACTGGAGTTTTACTCCTCAGAATACACAAAGTACAGTAGTTACTATTACCTCATATGCAGGTGTTACCTTTCCTTATCTAGGCATAACGCAGAGGTTCCCAACCGTTTGGGCACCAGGGAATGGTGCCGTGGATAAAGGGTTTCCACGGACCAGAGGGGGTGTGGTTTTGAATACCTGCATCCTGAGGATGGAGCTTTGCTTGTTTGTGTGGCCCACTTGCTGGCATGCTGCGGTCCAGTGCCGGTCCACAGACCAGGGGTTGGGGACCCCTGGCATAACGATCATCAAATAGTGGAAGACCATCCACCTCCCTCCATATCCTAAGACTTTGAAGAATACAAGACTCAGCTAAACTTACCTCACGGCGAAGGAGGCCACATCACAGCCAAAGGCTAATAGGGCTTGAGCTGGAGACATTTTCTTGCTGTCTTGGGTCTTCTTTTTTCTTTCTTCGTTTTTGTTTCTTCCTCTGCTGTGCCCAGCAAGTGTTGTCTCTTTTGAGGAACATTTGGCAGCAGGCGTGCAAATGTTCCTCCCCTTGATATCAGGGACTCAAAACTCAAAAATATTTTATAGATCAACGGCTACACCTAACATTAAAAAGGGCCATTGAAGTTTTCTTTCTGGTTCTAAGAACCATCGCCATGGCTAGAATTATGCCAGGCAGAAAAGTATAAAATCTATAATCGATCAACAGCCACGCCTAGCATTTAAAAGGGCCGTTGAGGTTTTCTTTCTGGTTTTAAGAACCATAATCATGGCTAGAATTATGCCAGGCAGAAAAGTATATAATCTATTATTAACCACCGGCCACACTGGTCATTTTAATGGGCCGTTGAGGTTTTCTTTCTGGTTCTAAGAACCATCATCATGGCTAGAATTATGCCAGGCAGAAAACTATTAAAATCTATAATCGATCAACAGCCACGCCTAGCATTTAAAAGGGCTGTTGGGAAGGTTTCCTTTCTGGTTCTAAGAACCATTGCCATGGCTAAATTTACAGCTGGCAAGAAAGGTATTAAATCTATTATCTACAGTTCAGTTTTGATTTACTTGGTGAAGTAGCATTCTTGGTGGAGACCATATTCATTCTTGCATTCCATTCCTTCTTCCTCCATTTTCACCATCCACACTGCAGGCTGACAACTGAGTCTTCTGTCTTCTAAGATGGTGTAAATAGAAGCCTTTGAATTAAAAAAATATCAGTGTTACTTCAGCTGTCACTGGAGTTTTACTCCTCAGAATACACAAAGTACAGCAGTTACTATTACCTCAGATGCAGGTGTTACCTTTCCTTATCTAGGCATAACGCAGAGGTTCCCAACTGTTTGGGCACCAGGGAATGGTGCCGTGGATAAAGGGTTTCCACGGACCAGAGGGGGTGTGGTTTTGAATACCTGCATCCTGAGGATGGAGCTTTGCTTGTTTGTGTGGCCCGCTTGCTGGCATGCTGCGGTCCAGTGCCGGTCCACAGACCGGGGGTTGGGGACCCCTGGCATAACGATCATCAAATAGTGGAAGACCATCCACCTCCCTCCATATCCTAAGACTTTGAAGAATACAAGACTCGATTAAACTTACCTCACGGCGAAGGAGGCGCCATCACAGCCAAAGGCTAATAGGGCTTGAGCTGGAGACATTTTCTTGCTTTCTGTTTCTTCTTTCTTCTTTCGCTTTTGTTTCTTCCATGGCTATAAAATCTATAATCGATCAACAGCCACGCCTAGCATTTAAAAGGGCTATTGAGGTTTTCTTTCTGGTTTTAAGAACCATCACCATGGCTAGAATTATGCCAGGCAGAAAAGTATAAAATCTATTATTAACCACCGGCCACACTGGTCATTTAAAAGGGCCGTTGAGGTTTTCTTTCTGGTTCTAAGAACTGTTGCCATGGCTAGAATTATGCCAGGCAGAAAACTATTAAAATCTATAATCGATCAACAGCCACGCCTAGCATTTTAAAGGACTGTTGGGAAGGTTTCCTTTCTGGTTCTAAGAACCATTGCCATGGCTAAATTTACAGCTGGCAAGAAAGGTATTAAATCTATTATCTACAATTCAGTTTTGATTTACTTGGTGAAGTAGCATTCTTGGTGGAGACCATATTCATTCTTGCGTTCCATTCCTTCTTCCTCCATTTTCACCATCCACACTGCAGTCTGACAACTGAGTCTTCTGTCTTCTAAGATGGTGTAAATAGAAGCCTTTGAATTAAAAAAAATATCAGTGTTACTTCAGCTGTCACTGGAGTTTTACTCCTCAGAATGCACAAAGTACAGTGGTTACTATTACCTCATATGCAGGTGTTACCTTTCCTTATCTAGGCATAACGCAGAGGTTCCCAACCGTTTGGGCACCAGGGAATGGTGCCGTGGATAAAGGGTTTCCACGGACCAGAGGGGGTGTGGTTTTGAATACCTGCATCCTGAGGATGGAGCTTTGCTTGTTTGTGTGGCCCGCTTGCTGGCATGCTGCGGTCCAGTGCCGGTCCACAGACCAGGGGTTGGGGACCCCTGGCATAACGATCATCAAATAGTGGAAGACCATCCACCTCCCTCCATATCCTAAGACTTTGAAGAATACAAGACTCAGCTAAACTTACCTCACAGCGAAGGAGGCCACATCACAGCCAAAGGCTAATAGGGCTTGAGCTGGAGACATTTTCTTGCTGTCTTGGGTCTTCTTTTTTCTTTCTTTGCTTTTGTTTCTTCCTCTGCTGTGCCCAGCAAGTGTTGTCTCTTTTGAGGAACATTTGGCAGCAGGCGTGCAAATGTTCCTCCCCTTGATATCAGGGACTCAAAAACTCAAAAATATTTTATAGATCAACGGCCACACCTAACATTAAAAAGGGCCATTGAAGTTTTCTTTCTGGTTCTAAGAACCGTTGCCATGGCTAGAATTATGCCAGGCAGAAAAGTATAAAATCTATAATCGATCAACAGCCACGCCTAGCATTTAAAAGGGCCGTTGAGGTTTTCTTTCTGGTTTTAAGAACCATAATCATGGCTAGAATTATGCCAGGCAGAAAAGTATATAATCTATTATTAACCACCGGCCACAATGGTCATTTTAATGGGCCGTTGAGGTTTTCTTTCTGGTTTTAAGAACCATCACCATGGCTAGAATTATGCCAGGCAGATAACTATAAAATCTATAATCGATCAACAGCCACGCCTAGCATTTAAAAGGACTGTTGGGGAGGTTTCCTTTCTGGTTCTAAGAACCATTGCCATGGCTAAATTTACAGCTGGCAAGAAAGGTATTAAATCTATTATCTACAGTTCAGTTTTGATTTACTTGGTGAAGTAGCATTCTTGGTGGAGACCATATTCATTCTTGCATTCCATTCCTTCTTCCTCCATTTTCACCATCCACACTGCAGGCTGACAACTGAGTCTTCTGTCTTCTAAGATGGTGTAAATAGAAGCCTTTGAATTAAAAAAATATCAGTGTTACTTCAGTTGTCACTGGAGTTTTACTCCTAAGAATGCACAAAATACAATGGTTACTATTACCTTAGATGCAGGTGCTACCTTTCCTTATCTAGGCATAATAATGGACCATCAATTGGTGGAAGACCATCCACCTCCCTCCATATCCTAAGACTTTGAAGAATACAAGATTCAACTAAACTTACCTCACAGCGAAGGAGGCCACATCACAGTCAAAGGCTAATAGGGCTTGAGCTGGAGACATTTTCTTGCTTTCTGTTTCTTCTTTCTTCTTTCACTTTTGTTTCTTCCTTGGCTATAAAATCTATAATCGATCAACAGCCACGCCTAGCATTTAAAAGGGCCATTGAGGTTTTCTTTCTGGTTTTAAGAACCATCACCATGGCTAGAATTATGCCAGGCAGAAAAGTATAAAATCTATTATTAACCACCGGCCACACTGGTCATTTAAAAGGGCCGTTGAGGTTTTCTTTCTGGTTCTAAGAACCATCACCATGGCTAGAATTATGCCAGGCAGATAACTATAAAATCTATAATTGATCAACAGCCACGCCTAGCATTTTAAAGGGCTGTTGGGGAGGTTTCCTTTCTGGTTCTAAGAACCATTGCCATGGCTAAATTTACAGCTGGCAAGAAAGGTATTAAATCTATTATCTACAGTTCAGTTCTGATTTACTTGGTGAAATAGCATTCTTGGTGGAGACCATATTCATTCTTGCATTCCATTCCTTCTTCCTCCATTTTCACCATCCACACTGCAGGCTGACAACTGAGTCTTCTGTCTTCTAAGATGGTGTAAATAGAAGCCTTTGAATTAAACAAATATCAGTGTTACTTCAGCTGTCACTGGAGTTTTACTCCTCAGAATGCACAAAGTACAGCGGTTACTATTACCTCATATGCAGGTGTTACCTTTCCTTATCTAGGCATAACGCAGAGGTTCCCAACCGTTTGGGCACCAGGGAATGGTGCCGTGGATAAAGGGTTTCCACGGACCAGAGGGGGTGTGGTTTTGAATACCTGCATCCTGAGGATGGAGCTTTGCTTGTTTGTGTGGCCCGCTTGCTGGCATGCTGCGGTCCAGTGCCGGTCCACAGACCGGGGGTTGGGGACCCCTGGCATAACGATCATCAAATAGTGGAAGACCATCCACCTCCCTCCATATCCTAAGACTTTGAAGAATACAAGACTCAGCTAAACTTACCTCACAGCGAAGGAGGCCACATCACAGCCAAAGGCTAATAGGGCTTGAGCTGGAGACATTTTCTTGCTGTCTTGGGTCTTCTTTTTTCTTTCTTCGCTTTTGTTTCTTCCTCTGCTGTGCCCAGCAAGTGTTGTCTCTTTTGAGGAACATTTGGCAGCAGGCGTGCAAATGTTCCTCCCCTTGATATCAGGGACTCAAAACTCAAAAATATTTTATAGATCAACGGCCACACCTAACATTAAAAAGGGCCATTGAAGTTTTCTTTCTGGTTTTAAGAACCATCACCATGGCTAGAATTATGCCAGGCAGAAAAGTATAAAATCTATTATTAACCACCGGCCACACTGGTCATTTTAATGGGCCGTTGAGATTTTCTTTCTGGTTCTAAGAACCATCATCATGGCTAGAATTATGCCAGGCAGAAAACTATTAAAATCTATAATCGATCAACAGCCACGCCTAGCATTTAAAAGGGCTGTTGGGAAGGTTTCCTTTCTGGTTCTAAGAACCATTGCCATGGCTAAATTTACAGCTGGCAAGAAAGGTATTAAATCTATTATCTACAATTCAGTTTTTATTTACTTGGTGAAGTAGCATTCTTGGTGGAGACCATATTCATTCTTGCATTCCATTCCTTCTTCCTCCATTTTCACCATCCACACTGCAGGCTCACAACTGAGTCTTCTGTCTTCTATGATGGCGTAGCAGAAGCCTTTGAGTTAAAAAAATATCAGTGTTACTTCAGCTGTCACTGGAGTTTTACTCCTCAGAATGCACAAAGTACAGTAGTTACTATTACCTCAGATGCAGGTGTTACCTTTCCTTATCTAGGCATAACGCAGAGGTTCCCAACCGTTTGGGCACCAGGGAATGGTGCCGTGGATAAAGGGTTTCCACGGACCAGAGGGGGTGTGGTTTTGAATACCTGCATCCTGAGGATGGAGCTTTGCTTGTTTGTGTGGCCCGCTTGCTGGCATGCTGCGGTCCAGTGCCGGTCCACAGACTGGGGGTTGGGGACCCCTGGCATAACGATCATCAAATAGTGGAAGACCATCCACCTCCCTCCATATCCTAAGACTTTGAAGAATACAAGACTCAGCTAAACTTACCTCACGGCGAAGGAGGCCACATCACAGCCAAAGGCTAATAGGGCTTGAGCTGGAGACATTTTCTTGCTGTCTTGGGTCTTCTTTTTTCTTTCTTTGCTTTTGTTTCTTCCTCTGCTGTGCACAGCAAGTGTTGTCTCTTTCGAGGAACATTTGTTAGCAAAAGTGCACTTGTTTCTCCACTCAGTCTGCAAAGCTAAAAAAACTATGAAATCTTTTATAGATCAACAGCCACATCTAGCGTTAGAAAAGGGCTGTTGAGGATTTCTTTCAGATTCTGAAAACGATTGCCATGGCTAAAATTACGCCAGGCTAGAAAACCATAAAGATTATAATCTATCAACAGCCATGCCTAGCTTTAAAAGGGGCCATTGAGGGGGGTTTTTTTGCCCCCAGTTCTAAGAACCATTGCCATGGCTAAATTTACGCATGGCAACAAACATTTAAAACTTTATTATCTACAGTTCAGTTGTGATTGACTTGGTGAAGTATCATTCTTGATGGAGATCATATTCATTCTTGCATTCCATTCCTTCTTCCTCCATTTTCACCATCCACACTGCAGGCTGACAATTGAGTCTTCTGTCTTCTAAGATGGTGTAGTAGAAGCCTTTGAGATAAAAAAAAAAATAGTATTACTTCAGCTGCCACTGGAGTTTTACTCCCAAGAATGCACAAAGTACAGTGGTTACTATTACCTCATATGCAGGTGTTACCTTTCCTTATCTAGGCATAACGCAGAGGTTCCCAACCGTTTGGGCACCAGGGAATGGTGCCGTGGATAAAGGGTTTCCACGGACCAGAGGGGGTGTGGTTTTGAATACCTGCATCCTGAGGATGGAGCTTTGCTTGTTTGTGTGGCCCACTTGCTGGCATGCTGCGGTCCAGTGCCGGTCCACAGACTGGGGGTTGGGGACCCCTGGCATAACGATCATCAAATAGTGGAAGACCATCCACCTCCCTCCATATCCTAAGACTTTGAAGAATACAAGACTCAGCTAAACTTACCTCACGGCGAAGGAGGCCACATCACAGCCAAAGGCTAATAGGGCTTGAGCTGGAGACATTTTCTTGCTGTCTTGGGTCTTCTTTTTTCTTTCTTCGCTTTTGTTTCTTCCTCTGCTGTGCACAGCATGCGTTGTCTCTTTCGAGGAACATCTGGTAGAAGAGTGCACTTGTTCCTCTGCTCAATCTGCAAAGCTAGGGAGCTATAAAATCTTTTATAGATCAACGGCCACATCTAGCATTAGGAAGCGGCCGTTGAAATTTTCTTTTTGGTTCTAAGAACCATTGCCATGGCTAAAATTATGCCAGGCATAAAATTATAAAATCTATTATTAATCATTGGCCATAACTAACATTAAAAAGGTCCGTTGAGGTTTTCTTTTGGATTCTAAGGACCATTGCCAAGGCTAAAATTATGCTAGGCAAGAAAGGTATGAAATCTAGTATCAATCATAGCAGCCAGAATATATGATGAAAACTCTTTAATTTCACAACAAATTCAAAGACCTAACCATAGTTCCAGTTGGGAAACTGACTATCGTAGACCAAGCGATGTCCAAAAACACTAATAAATTTCTAGAAGCCTGGCACTCTGACAAATTAGCCATCACTAGACAGAAACAATATGTGCTCACTTTGCAAAAAAGACAATAAAAATGCCAAAAAGGTAACACAAAGACCCAAACACCTCCTCACCAACAATCAACACTGAGATATGCATAGATTAACACTATGATTAACATCAGATGAACAATCAAGAAGTAAACAATGTCCTAATCAAGGAACTGCCAAAGAAGCTAACAACAAATAGCGCAACAAAGAACCTCCAAGACCATTTTTTTTTAAACTGCTAAAGCAAGCCTTAGGGCAGTGACGGCGAACCTTTTAGAACATTTTAGAGTGCCCAAAAACCGCCCAGCCCCTGCTCCCGCCTGCCTGCCTCCCCGTCCAACTCTGCCATCCCGCAGGACCACCTACCGCCTCCATGGCCCGTCGCAGATCACCCAGGCGGCCCTGCAGTGCCATGGCAGCCACACCTTCCGCCTGCACCCCACAGCATCATCTGCGTGCGATGGGGTGCAAGGGCGGAGTCTTGTCCCCACTGCCCGGCTGCCATGTCCTTGACTGGGCTGCTGCGCGCGGGCCACGCCCAGGGGCGACTCACCTCCGGGGGTCTGCTGGTGAGGAGGGGGCCGCGGGGGGAGGCGGGGCTGGGGTGACGGCGCGCGTGCCCATAGAGAGGGCTCAGAGTGCCACCTCTGGCACACGTGCCATAGGTTCACCACCACTGCCTTAGGGTAAACTTCAGCAAGGCCCAAAGTTAACATGTTGCAAACATGTTTCATGATATACCGAAGAGTGAATTAAACCATCTGTCTTACTGTTGATGTCTTCTTCTTCGTCTACAGGTCATTTTGGATTCGTGCCTTTGAAATAAAAAAAAAAATCAACGTTACTTCAGTTGGAATTGGGGTTTTACTCCTAAGAATGCACAATACACCATGGTTACTATTACCCCAGACACAGGTGTTACCCTTGCTTACCTAGGCATAATGGACCATCAATTAGTGGAAGACCATCCACCTCCCTCCATATCCTAAAGCAGGGGTCTCCAAACCTGGCCCTTTTATGACTTGTGGACTTCAACTCCCAGAATTCCTCAGCCAGCGTGCTGGCTGAGGAATTCTGGGAGTTGAAGTCCACAAGTCATAAAAGGGCCAAGTTTGAAGACCCCTGTCCTAAAGCTTTGAAGAATACAAGACTCAACTAAACGTACCTCTCAGCATAGAGGGCGCCATCACAGCCGAAGACTAAGAGGACTTGAGCCGGAGACATTTTCTTCCTCTCTTTTTCTTCTTTTTTCTTCTTTCTCGTTTGTTTCTTCCTCAGTCGTGCCCAGCAACGTTGTCTCTTTCGAAGAATATTCGGCAGAAGAGTGCACTTCATCTGCTCGGTCTGCAAAGCTAGAAAACTATAACATCTTTTACAGATCAATGGCCGCACCTAACATTAAAAAGGGCCATTGACGTTTTCTTTTTGGTTCTATGAACCATTGCCAGGGCTAAATTTCCAGACCAACTATCAAGAAGTAAACAATACCCTAATCAAGGAGCTGCCAAAGAAGCTAACAACATATAGCGCAACAAAGAACCTCCAAGACCATTTTCACCAACACTGAAAGGAGCCACTAGAACCTAAACTGGGAGCAAACTGCACTCCCTTCCCTAGTTTGGTAAAGAAACGTCTACAACAGGGGTGTCAAACTGCCGGCCCACGGGCCAGACGTGTCACGTGGAAGCCACACCCACCCCATTGCCGGCAAGGGCAAAACCGGCCCGATAGGTTGCACGTCACGTGACGTCGCGATTTTGGACATGCCTGGTCTACAAGAAAACCGCCAAGCTCAGAGAGCAGCAAGGACGCCTCATTTCAACCGTGAGCCACAAATATTCTCCTTTATTGGTATTCCTCGTATTAAATTGCATCACCAGGTTTACTTTTCGTTCTAAGAAGTCTGGCTGGTACTGGCATTATTTCCAAGGGTGTGAAGGTGGGAGGGAGGTGATCCCAAAGGATTCCCTTCCGGCTTGAGTCTCACTGAGGGAGTCCTCAGGCACTGGAGGAGGCTGGTATCTGTCTGGTTCTAAGATCCACAGCCGATAGCTAAAATTGTCTTGGGTCAGAAATTTTTTTGCTACTTTTTAGGCATGTTTGTCACACTTATGACTGCTCTTTTTACCCTTGATACTTTGTAATGTTTAAAAAAAAACTTTGCTAAAGCAAGACTTAAGATAAACTTTAGCAAGGCCCAAAGATTTTTGCAGTAGTTAACATGTTGCAAATAGTACCTGCCAGGCTTCCTCACTTTCATAATATACTGAAGAGTGAATTAAACCATCTTACTGTTGATGTCTTCTTCTTCGTCTACATGGATTCATGCCTTTGAAATAAAAAAATCAACATCACCAAATGACCAGTGGAGGTTCAGAGGTTAGAAAAGCAATCAGTCAAAGGGGTTTTATGTGTTTTATCCTACTTGTGAAAGAAGGCAAGATACAATGACTTGTAACATTGTTCCCTTAAGCCACTAGCCCAGTGGTGGCGAACCTATGGCACGCGCAGAGCCCTCTTTGTGGGCATGTGTGTCGTCGCCCCAGCCCCGCCTCCCCTGTGGCCACCTCCTCACTAGCAGCCCCCCCCAGAGGGGAGAGGCCCCTGGGCGCGGCCTGCACAGCAGTGCAGCCAAGGACATGGCAGCCAGGCAGCAGGGACAAGACTCCGCCCTTGCGCCCCATTATGCAGATGGAGGGCGTGGCCGCCATGGCACTGCAGGGCTGCCTGGGCGATCTGGTGCAGTGGGCGGTGGGTGGCCCTGCGGGCGAGCGGGGGGTATGTGGGGGGGGGCGGGGGGGGCAGAGGGGGACAGGGCAGTTTTGGGGCACTCAGTGTCTAAAAGGTTCACCATCACTGCACTAGCCTGTCTTCTACATGTTTGCTTCTTTTAAGGCAGAGGTCTTCAAACCTGGCCCTTTTATGACTTGTGGATTGGCACGCTGGCTGAGGAATTCTGGGAGTTGAAGTCCACAAGTCATAAAAGGGCCAAGTTTGAAGACCCCTGTTTTAAGGACTTGAGCCTGGACTAAAATTTCCTCAGGTCCCAAGAGTTGGCTTGGAAGAAAGTAAGGGCAACTCCAGGAACTGAAGCAATTTTGCCTTTAAGCTAATTTTAATGCTTGTTGACCTGTGGTAGTTTAACCCTTTTTAACTGCACCTGGCTAAAATTGCCTCAGCTTTATTCCTGAGAGTCAAATCAACTCCTGGGCCTGAAGTAATTTTAGTTAACTTTCACCTTTACTTACTTGCAGTACTTTTAGCCTGCAAGGACATGGCTTAGATTTTACCCAAATTTTAACTCTTATTTACCTGTGGTGGTTTGGTCCTTTTAAAAGGACATGGCTGAGATTAACTCAGGTTCCACCAATATTTTACTCTAAGAACTTGAGCCTTGGCTAAAGTTACCTCAGGCCTCAAGAATTGACTTTATTTCAAGAAAATAAGTCCAATTCCTGGACCTGAAGTAATTTTAACTTTTTCATTTAGTTACTTGAAATAGCTAGTCCTCTACATATTTTGCTTCTTTTAGGGACTTGAGCCTAAAATTATCTCAGGTTCCAAAAAAATCACTTTATACCTGAGAGCAAAGTCAGCTCCTGTGGTAATTTTACCTTTACTTTTAAAACTATTTTTAATTCTGGCTCACCTCTGGTGGTTTGGTCCTTTTTAAAAGGACATGGCTGAAATTATCTCAGGTTCCACCAAAATTTTACTCTAAGTCTTGGCTAAAATTACCCCAAGCCCCAAGACTTCACTTTATTCCTAAGAGGAAAGTCAGTTCCTGAGATAATTTTACCTTTAAAGCTAATTTTAACTCCTATTCACCTGTGGTGGTTTGGTCCCTTTAAAAAGGACATGGCTGAAATTATCTCAGGTTCCACCAAAATTTTATTCTAAGAACTTGAATTCTTGGCTAAAATTACCCCAAGAATTCACTTTATTCCTAAGAGGAAAGTCAGTTCCTGAGGCAATTTTACCTTTAAAGCTAATTTTAACTCCTATTCACCTGTGCTGGTTTGGTCCCTTTAAAAAGGACATGGCTGAGATTACCTCAGCTTCGACCAAAATTTTAAGAACTTGCGCCTTGACTAGAATTACTTCAAGACACAGCGGTTTGCGTTATTCCCCGAGCGAAAGACGGAGATAAGTATCTTTAGTGACCTGTGGTATTGGAGTCCTTTGAATAAAACACCGTCGAGGTATTACCTCGGCTACCACTGGCGTTTTACTCGTAAGAATACACGCCGTGCTTAAAATTACCACAGGTGCTATCCTGACTCCTCGAGAATAAGCTTATTAATTAGCTAAAGAACTCACGCTCCCCTCCGCATCCCTAAAAGGTAAAAAAAGTCTCCGCTACAATTACCTCAAAGCTCAAAAGGCCCTGCCCGGCCTCGAGCTCGAGGACTTGGGCCGCGGGAGCGCCGGAGAGAGACATTTTTGGCCCCCGGCGCCCCGCAGCATCGTCTCTTTTGAGGAAAAAGAGACGCGGTAGCGGCGTCTACTGCCTGCGCAGCGCGCTCGCTTTGCTTTTTGCACTCAGCCTGAGGAGCCCGCCGACTTTTTAAATGTGCCCGCCTTTCGGAGAGGGGAGAGGCCGCTCAGCCAATCCGAGGGAAGCGTTTTCGGAGCAGCCAATCACGAGCGAGATGGGCGTGCAGAAAGGAGCCCGCGAGGCAGTCCGAGAGCGCTGGGCGGGAAAGGCGCGCGTTCTTTCGCGCGCAAACACAGGTGCGAGCGCCCGGCTGGTTCCCAGGCTCGCGGAGCGGTTGTCATGGAGACGGCCGCGGCGCGGGAAGCGGCTCATCACGGCCAGGTGGGCCTCGGCCGCACAGGTGAAGGCGATTAGACTGTGTAATGCCTTCTCCTCCAGGCTTCCCTTCGCCCCGCCCGGGGACCCTTTGGACTACAAATCCCATCCGTCAGGCAGCCAGCGGATCTCCCCTTGTGCCTGAGAGGCTGGAGTAGGGTTGGAGGCTGCCTCCCACCCCCTCCCTCTCCCGTTACAAAGTCCCAGTTTTTTTTAAATATCCCCATCATTTTTGCAGCTGTGCTTTTTAGGATTGAGAGATCAGAGGGAGACTTGGGCTTCCACTGGGGAAGAATGCTTTGGATTACAAGTCCCATCAGCCACCTCTGGGGTGCTGATGGGGATCGTCCCTTCTTCCAACAGAGAACTTTTTCTTGTTGAGCAGGAAAATGCTTAAAATGTTTTTTTAAAAAAATCTTGAAAATTTAATAAACACAAAATAAAGATTATATGTAGAGTTTAGGAGATGCTTTGGACTACAGGTCCCATTAGCCAGCCTTGGGGTGTGTGTGTGCTGATGGGGATTGCCTCTCTTGCAATAAGATTGCCCTTCTGGTTAGCAGGTCCTTCTCCCCCCCCCCTAAAATTCAAACCCTTTTTTGTGTTTCTTTTGTTTGCATCTTCTCTACCATGTTATGATCTTGCCAGGCAGCCCTTGGTTTTATTTTGAATTTGTTATTTTTCCCCAGTCTTTTTTTCTTTAGGAAAAAAAATCCAGGACTGGTTTGCTTTGCTTTGCTTTGCTTTCTAGGGATCCTGCTAAAATGTATAATAGAGTTTCTGATACATGGTGTCTTGCCCAGTGAAAAAATTGACTTAAATTTGAAACTGTTTCTTCCTTTTCCTATTATTGGAACTCTTTCCTCCTAACCTGTTAAATGTTTTCAAAAGAGATCTGATACATTTCTATCAACATCATAAGGATTTTAATAACTTTTAATGAGACCCCTCTCAACATTTTCCACGTTACGCCCTCCAGACAAGGTAGGACAATGATCTGCAGAATTAACCAACCGGCTTTGTTTTCCTTTATTCAGAAAAATATTCCAGCACCGTTCAACAAACCACTGTAAGAGACGAACACCTTGTTAAGGAAAGCTGCTTCATTAAGCCATTTTATTTGGGTGGGTAGGGGAAAAGAATATTTTGCTAGTGATTGCAGAGACCGCAATATCAAAATATTCTCACAAATTCTGGGTCTTGGCATGAAGGCAACGCTTTCTGAATTGGTTCTGATAAGTTCTTGCTTCAAGGAATTGCAGATGACTCTCAAAATACTTGGAATATGTCTGTTGTTCAGCCCAGGCAGGAGTTAAGATGGCCAGCTGTGTTTTATTCCAAAATTACAAAAAAAAAAATCTCCCTGAAATACAGTCAAATATTTCGTTGCTTGACAATTTTGGCAGCCATAGATCACTTTTCTGGATTATAATTTTTTTTTTTTAGCACCAACACTGGTCAGGATACACAATAAAGGCTCTTTAAAAACAGCTCGAAGGATACCCAAAGAATCATTTCTAATGAAGCATACATTAGCTCAAGATTGCCGGAAAGATTCAAGCTGCTCATTTGTAGAAAATTATTTTTTAAAAATACAAAAACATTCCTTCATTTCTTAGGAGTCACAAATGTTTCAAAAAAAAAAGAAAAAAAAAAAGCGCTTTTTGTGTCAACTGTTATCTAATTAGAACCGTTTCCCCTTCCAGACGGACGGACGTGGTCCCTAAAGAGCTCGTGGCGTGGACCAAAATGCAGTCATGATTAAAACAATTTTGCAACGGATGGACCTCGAAACTGTTTTCTTAACAAACAGGCCACAATTTTAGAGATCCCAGCTCTTCCCCAATCTCAATTAGTCGTCCTATTTACATAGGTTAAAATCTCGGGGGGGGGGGGAATGATTTGGTTTCTCCTTTGAGTCCTCTGAATAGGTTCGATTTTTCCCCTTCTCTGAAGTTTGCAAGCAGAAAACAATTTTAGACGTCGTAATAGAAATCTAATTTTGTGTAAACTGTCTTGCACCCTTTGTCGGAATAGATCCGCTCCTCTTTGGGGAAATAGGTCATCTCATCGGCCACCCGCGAGACCACGGCTTCATTGACGGGGTGGCCCCGCAACTCCAATTCAGCCCTGATGCACATTTTCACGTGGCTGATTTCGAGAGGCAGGAAGGGAATAAAGTAATCGATGACATTTCGGTCGATCAGGCTGCTGTGCCAAAATCCACCTGCAAAAGAAAACCGCATTGTCTTCAGTGGGATTAGTCTGTAATGCAATTAAAACAAAAGCAACTACAGGTAGCCCAGTATTTGAGGGGCTGCCACAAAGAAGAGGGGGTCAGCCTATTCTTCAAAGCACCTGAAGGCAGGATAAGAAGCAACGGATGGAAACTCATCAAGGAGAGAAGCAATCTAGAACTAAGGAGAAATTTCCTGACAGTGAGAACAGTCAATCAGAGGAACAGCTTGCCTTTAGAAGTTGTGGGTGCCCCATCACTGGAGGTTTTTAAGAAGAGACTGGACAGCCATTTGTCTGAAATGGTATAGGGTCTCCTGCTTGTGCAGGGGGTTGGACTAGAAGACCTCCAAGGTCCCTCCCAACCCTGTTATTCTATGTTCTAAATGTGATACTCACTATTTTTGTTATTAAACACAGAATTTGACAATGTCTGTTGCAAAACATGGAGAGGCAGCTCTTCCCTCTTCTTTCCATTCTTCCAATGGTCGATGGCCACTTCGGTTATTTTTTCAGCTCCGGCATTGCTGGAGAAAAAAGAGATTTTTCACACACTGGTAGCTGAAAGCAGCTTCTATGCTCCTGCAAAGCAGGGCTGAAGAGTGCCAGCCATCACAACTTAGCAGTTTTGGCTTGAGGGAATAGAAATCCAGAGAAGTGGGCAACAGGAACGTGGCAATATTGTGTTTGAATCCATAAAGTACAGGTAGTCCTCAACTTACAACCACAACTGAACCCAAAATTTAAGTGAACCTGGCTTCCCTATTGACTTTGCTTGTCAGAAGGTCGCAAAAGGGGATCACACGGCCCCGGGACGCTGCGACCGTCATAAAATAGGAATCGGTTGCCAAGCGTCTGAATTTTGATCACGTAACCATGGGGATGCTGCAACGGCCGTGTGAAAAAGGGTCATAAGTCACTTTTTTTTAGTGCTGTTGTAACTTTGAACAGTCATTAAACGAACCTTAAATTGAGGAGTACCTGTACAGCTAGTCCTTGGCCGACCTCTTAGGTATAACCTAAATGTACTTTCTCTCCAGCAAATTTGTTTTAAAATATACTTTTTTTGGGGGGGTGGCGGCCCAGCACAGGAACGATGCCTAACCTGAGGAAGATGAAAATTGCTTTTCGATACGATATGCCATCTATTTCTTCATAATATTCCAGGAAAGGCTTAACGGAGTCTATGAGTCCAGCGTGCATTTTGTCCATCTCGTCAAATATGAAGATCGACCTTGCACAGGAACTCACGTTGCCACGAATCCACGTTTGCAATTGGTCCTGAAAGATTAACAGCGAAGAAGCCAATCAAAAATCGGAAAAGGAAACTAAAAGACCTGAACACACTTCCCAGCAATTAACACCCAGATGAGCGGAGATTAACACCAAGATTAACGCCAGACCAACGATCAAGAATTAAACTATACCCTAATCAAGGGGCTACCAACTCAAATAAGAGAACAGTAAACTGAGAACACTCTCAACAACACTGACAAGGCAAGCCGCTACCTTATTAACACTGATGATGTTACCTACTTTGGTAATGAAATGCCTGCAAGCAAACAGCCAAGCTCAGAGAGCCCCAAGGATCCCACAGAAACTCCAGCTTCTGTCGAGTTTTTGTGCTTAGTAAAAACTCTGTTAAAAATGGCTGCAGTGCCTATTTTTCTGCCTAGAATTCCCTGCCATATAGAAGGCTGGTTGATTTATTTTTAATTCCGCTTTTACTTCTTTTATAAATGACTCAAGATGGTAAACCTACCTAATATTTGTTTCACGCCTAAGGTGGAACTAGAACTCACCATCTCCTGTTGATTGGCCCAAAGTCACCCAGCTTGCTTTTGTGCCTAAGGGGAGACTAGAATTCACCATCTGCTGCTTTCTAGACTGGTGCCTTTACCACCAAACCGAAGTGAATCTGGCTTCCCCATTGATTTTGCTTGTCAGAAGGTTGCAAAAGGGATCACATGACCCCGGAACACAGCGACCATCATAAATACGAGCCAGTTGCCAAGCGGCCGCCTTTTGATCACATGACCTTGGGGATGTTAGCAAAGGTTATGTGAAAAACGATCCTAAGTCCCTTTTGTCAGGGCCTTTGTAACTTCAAATGGTCACTAAATGAACTGTTTTAAGTTGAGGACCACGTGTACCAAGGAAAACATTGGGCTCCCCAGCAGTTCCCAAGCGTAATCCGGGCCCGCTTACCTTGTACTGACTGATGTTCTGCTGATGTGGGAAGTGCAAAGTAGACACAAACTGGTGCACGTATTTGCTCTTGAGGCCTTCATCGTAAAGGCTTTCCGCCACAATCTTACTGACGAAATTCTTGCCCGTCCCCGTCCATCCATGCAGAGAGAGGGCCAGGGGTTTCTTCGGATTTGGGTTTGTCAAAAACCCGGTCACGGCTTTCACTATCACCTCTGACACAAGATGTTGTCCGAAGACTTTTTTCTCCAAATTGTCCTTAAGATCTGCAGCGGGGGATGTTGGGAGAAGCGAGAAATTAAGAGAATTATTATCTGGTCATCGGGAACGTTCGAACTTGGAATCGGAAGGTCTTCCGTAGAAATAGAGGACTATTTTATCTACTTCCTGAGTGGAGATCAACGAAACTCATTAAAAAAAATTAAAACCAAAGTCCTTGACTTACAACCGTTCCTTTAGTGACCATGCAAAGTGACAACGGCATTGAAAAAAGGGAATTATGGCCGTTTTTCACACTTATGACAGTTGCAGCATCCCCCTGGTCATGTGATCAAAATTCAGCCGGTTGGCGCACTGACTCACATTTATGACGGACGCAGGGTCCCGGGATCGTGTGACCCCCTTTTGCAACCTTCTGACAAACAAAGTCAATGGGGAAGTCAGATTCATTTAACAACTTAACAACTGCGGCAAGAAAGGTCTTAAAGTGGGACAAAACTCACTTAACAAGTGTCTCGCTTAGCAACAGAAATGTTGGTCTCAATTGTGATAGTAACTTGAGGACGACCTGGTCAATAGACTCCGCTGCCACGCCCACCTCCCTGACGTCAGAGCACGCCCCCCTCCACGTCCCCTGCCGCCCCACCCCGCCCCTTGCAAGAACGGTGACGTCACCCACCTTGCCTGACCTGCGCCACCGGCCTTTCCACGCAGCATTCGGCAAAGTAGCAATACAGCCTCGGGAGGGAGATGAGGCCGGTGAGGGCCGAGGCGGTGCCGGCCAAGGCGATGCCCACGGTGACCGGGTCCATCGCCCGCGCCCCCGGGCCCACCTGCCAGAGCATCAGGGCCAGGCCCCATACCGCCCCGGGCGCTCGAAGCTGCTTCATCGCCGGCAGCCGCCCTTGGGCCGCCGCCTAATTCACCTCAGCGCCGGGCTTCCGTTTCCGATTAAGCGGCTTCCGGCCCCGTGGGCGCCATCTTTGCGCCGGGCAGGTTGGCACGGGCGGGAAGGCCATTGGCTGCCGGAGAGAGGGGGCGTGGCCTTGCTTCCCCGCCTTCCTCGGTTTGCCGCTAGTCGGATTTCCGCCTTCTGGATCTTCGCGCGATCAGTAGACCCGGGTCAGGAAGCCACATCGTGTCTTGACAACTTCACCCCCAACCGCCAGTGTTGGATGCATGTCCATCTGGGCGCCCAAGTGCTGACACGCGTTTCAGCCTCGTGTGAATTGCAAGCAATGGTTGCAGGGTCTTTTTTATTGCCTGGGGTGGGGGGGCTATTTTTCCCTGCTAGGATCCCCAAATATGTAGTTATTATTCCGATTTAAATAGCTGCCCATCTTCTATATACACTACAAGACTCTGAGTGGCTTGCAAATAATTAAATGTAAAAAGGAACAATAGAACAGTTCAAAAGCAAGGAAGTCATACGAAAGCATATAAAAAGCCATCTTTTGGCTGGTTATATGACGTCAATTCAGTTGTGGGTGTTCCATCACTGGAGGTTTTTAAGAAGAGATTGGACAGCCATTTGTCTGGAATGATGTAAGGTCTGCTGCTCGAGATGGAGGTTAGACTAGAAGACCTCCAAGGTCCCTCCCAACCCTGTTATTCTATGTTCTATCTGGAGAGGACCAAGTAATTTATTTGAGATCTTTGGTGGGATGACAAGAATTTCCATCCTATGCCATTGCATGCAGAAAACACAGACAGACAAATCCTTCAGGCCATCCTCCACTTAAAAGAGAAACCTTTACTGCTGCACATGCAATACATTTCAACGCAGAGGAGTTTTGTGGAGAAAAAATGAAGCAAAATGAACATTGAAAAGAAGGGAGAAACATTAGAAATACAGCCCAGTGTCTGAGAACCAAACAGGCTCGCTTCAGTATCTCCGGTTCATCTTCTTAAACTTTTCATAGTGATAATCGTCGGTGGCTTTCTCGTTCGGTGGGCGCTTGCGGTTCGGCGGAGATTCTATAAAATTTAGAAAGAGACGCACTTCAAACTAAGGAGCCAAGACTCTCAAACTAAGAGTTGTTGGATACGAGATGGGCAGCAAGTAAATGTCATAGACACATAAACAGGAATTTGAAAGAGATGAAACCTGTGCTATCTTCCGAGCTCCATCTCACCATTCATGCCTAGCGGTTGGCAAAGCGAGCCCTTTTCTATTTATTTATGATGGCAAAGCTGTGGACCATGTTTCAAATTATTATCTATACAGTATGAAAACCTGTTTGTAACCTTCGATTGGCGGAAATGGCCAAATTTTTTTAATCAACATACCTCAGATGGGCTAACTTAAAAGAATTTGTCCAAAATCCAGGAAACATTGCTCCCATTGGATTGAAATTTCAAAAACCTTCAAAGATCTTCAAAGGTCAGTCATGGTTATGTGACTGTTATTTCCAATGCTCCGTTGCTAGGTTCCCACAATGGCTGAAACAATTTAGCCACCAGCTTGTGAGAACTAGACCAAAGTAGCTAGATAACACCGCAGTGTACATGACTTACTTTCCATTTCGGTTTTTTCAGAGTCTCCCACCCTCAGGGGTCGAGCCTTCGGTTCCTCTTTGTTTCTTCTTACCGGAGTATTCAGCTCTTCGTGATAAACTGCGAAGAGATGTAACGATCATGCTAGTTTAGAATCAACTGTGTTAAATTTTCAGGTTTCAAACTACAGATGGTCCTTGACTTACGAACCACAATTAAGCCCAAAATTTCTGTTACTAAGCAAGACATTTGTTAAGTGAATCACTGCAGTTCACCGTTTAAGTATGAAAATCACTTCGTTCAGTGCCTTTGTAACTTTCAACGGTCACTAAATGAATTGTAAGTCGAGGACTACCTGTATGGTTTTTTCACACCAGAAAGTAAATTTGGTTCCTAGCTTAAAAGTGTGTCATGCGATTGGTGTGTTTTCCTTGTTTTATCCTTGCGTGATATGCAAGTTCACCACTGTGGCGTATAAACCATTTATATTATTCTCATTATCATCATCGTTATTATTTTATGGTTTTTCATCAGGCGTGTGTTCATTCAACAAACTCAATTAATTCTAACCTCAACCTTGTTCAACATCAACCAATCCTGCTAGTCTCCATTTGATTATACGTCAATCAACTTTTATCCAGAACAGTGACCTTAAATCCTGTGGCACTCACATCGGTTGTGTTGGACGTAATTCACCGCCATGTTGGTGGGGACGAAGGAAGTTTCGCTGTCTTTCTTCTTATTCTGCTGTTCAGCCAGCAATCTTGCCTTTGCATCTTCAGTTGAGATGATGTTTTTTATCTTGGCCCTAAGGAGAAACCAAAAGAAACAACATCAGGCTGAGATATTTTCACCCTTCTGGGGAAGAAATGTTGGACTGAACGCAGCTCGAAAGAGAACAGCTAACGGCCATGGCGGAATGAAGGACGGGCGAGTTGACTTGCTCTCCGATAATTCCTCTCTGGACAAGGAGAGGTCTAGAAAGTTGCTTCTCATGAGTAGACTGCAAAACAGCGGTCTCCGATGTGTTTAGAACTAAAGATCAAGATTGTTGGAAGTAAAAGGAAAGAATACAAAGTTATTTGATCAAGGTTAAAATATATTATTTTCTCTGGAAATCCTTAGTGGACTTTTCCTGACATCAGGACTGGAATGCTTTGTATGGATTTGTTTATAGATAAGAGATTGGACATGGGGAAAAGAGATCATTGGTTGTATATTAAGAGAAGGCGGTAAGTTACTGAAATTGTTTATACTTGTCCTGATGTAAAGGAATGTCGTTTTTTTTAAATCTTTTGAGTTATAGTTTTTACTGTTGACATTGTAATCTTTTAAAGGAGAATATTTGTAGCTCAGGGCTGAAATGAGGGATCCTTGGTGCTCTCTGAGCTGGAACTGTTTTCTTGCAGACGTTTCATGACCCAAACTAGGTAACTAAGACTGGTGATGCTGCCTAGTTTGGGTAATGAAATGCAAGAAAACAACCAAGCTCAGAGAGTACCAAAGTCCCCTCATTTCAACCCGGAGCTACAAATGTTCTCCTTTATTGGATTTGAAACTGTCAGCTTACTCAATTCCAAGGTCCACCTCAGGAATCCCACTCAGCATCTGATTGGACAGCATTTCTTCCGTCTTCTTCGCCGAAGAGACCCGGATGCTCTCCGGGAGCTCATACAGACAGTCCTCCGCGTTCTTCTGCTTTATTTTCTGCTCCTCGCTTTCCATAATCCCCTTCCTCTTCTTGAGCTCAGTTTCGATGTATTTCATCCTGAATGAGAGACCCCAACTCAGAAAGATAGAAAACCGAGGGCAGAAAAAGACCCAGTGGTTCATCGGGTCTGATTTATTTTATCAAATTCTGTCATCAAGCAAGCGAGCAAATAATGGCAAAGCAAGTTACATGTCTGCATCTTCATCCCTCCTGTTGGTCTCGGCTGAAAACGAGGTGCCAAGATTGAGGTCTTCCTCTTCGCTGATCCTATAAAAGGGCGACAAAGAGGACTCTAAGCAGCCTGAAGACAAAAGAGCCAGAAAAGAGCCGGAATTCTCAGTCAACCCTCAATTCAAAATATCTAAGAGGCTCTGCTTTAAAAAGGCACATGTTACTCCTTGACTTCCAATCCCACACCTGGGGCCGGAAGGGACCCACCTCTCCTTTCCCCGCTCTTTCAACTTCTTCATGTCCACCATTCCACCCGACTTGATCTTAAAGGGATCATCCTGGTCATGTGGAGAGAATAAACAATAAACAGAGAGAAGGTGCTCAGGGCCTCTTTTGCAGATGTTGGAGAAGAAAATAGTGGAATCCAAGGGCCATGAATGCTGATTTACCCTCAGTCATCAAGGTCACCTATTGCTCTAAATCAAGAATTGTTAAACCACTACTAACAATACACCGAAGTGGGTGGCGTTTGCACATCACTTAACACCTTTGGGGGGAGGGAGGAGTGTTTACAGGCCTCTCGTGTCAAGGCTTCTCACTCTGATCTTACCACCAAAGTTGTCTCTTCTTGTAGCTTTTCTCCGACAAGCAAGGCTGCAGCACTTGGGGGAAAAAAGAGACAAGAATGAAGAATTAGGATGATTTAAGAGAACCTTCCATTTTTATTTCAAAACTGCTAACAATACAACCCAGGGTCAGTTTGGGTAACTGTACTTAGGGGAGTTTGATATTCCTTTCCTTTGATATTTCCTTCCTTGTCCTTGAACTCATCACATATTCCAGCAAGCCCTGATCTATAATCCACAATTGGTTGGCTCCGGGCAACATGCTGGTGAGCTTGTAGTGGAATCTAACAATTCTTAGCCAAATGACAGATATGAGAACATACCTTAATGTTCACAAGGGTGATGTTTTTCAGAATCTCAGTTTCTCAGGATATAAACGGTTTGCGACAAAAATTCAGGATCTCAGTCTGTGGTTGCTACAAAGATTACCTTGACCTTACGACTCCATGGGAAAAAATTAGTTATTACCTTACTCCATTTTGTCTCCTTCTTAAACTCTGTACTTCCTTCGCTTCTTCTAGTTTTAAACTGGAGCAGAACCACAGAACAGAAATAATTAATAATCTGGAGCACCACTTGAACACTTAACTGATAAATTTTATAAAAAATAAACCAACAGAAACGAAAGGCCTCTTGTCCAACCTCGCCTCCCGCCCCAATATTTCAAGCCCCCCACTGGCACCCACCGAACCTCCTCGGCCACCAGCTCATCCTCCTCTTCCTCCTCCGAGTCGGCCTTCCTCCGGCGAAAAGTCTTCCCGGACGGCATGACTGGAAGATCTCCCACCTCCTCAAATCAATGTTGCCAAAAGGGGCTGCTGTAGCGCTCTTCCTGTTTTGCAAGCTGGGGGCGCGCGTCGCGTGACGTCGACAACGCGCGACGAAGCCGCCCGCTGCGACTCTACTTGCCCTTAGAAGGTCAGGGCAGCGGATACCGTTAGATGTAGGAAAATTATAGATAATGATACAAGGGAGAGAAGAGAGTCTCCTTTTTGATTTTTTTTTTAATCTGCTGTAAACAGCCCCAATTTGCTCCGGGATAATCTGGCATTTTTTGCAGCAAGGCCACGATAGCGCTATGTGTCACTGCATTCACACGGGGGAATAAATATCCTGGTTGCTATTGCCTGTATTAAATGCAGGTTCCATCATATATAAAAGCAGGGGGGGGGGGCGGAAGATGCTCTAATCAGGAAGCAATCTTGAGTGTCCTGTTTCTTAGCAACACAGGTAGCCTTCGAAGTACAAAAGTTCATTTAGTGACCATTCAAAATTACAACAGAATGGAAAAAATTGACTTATGACCGGCAAAACTCACTTAACAACTGTCTCAACAACAGACATTTGGAGCTCAATAGTGGTCCTAAGTTGAGGACTACCTGCATGCGTTAAGGTCATTAATTTCAGAGTGATCCACAGCAAAGCGTAGGATTTTCATTCTAGAGAGGCTTTGGAGCCTGTGGGTCCCTAGAGAGCATCTTGCTGAGATCTAGAGTGGGAGTCTGTGGGGCCTCCAGAGGGCATCTTGTCCCCAATCTATAGAGGCATGAGAGCCTGAAGGGCCCCCAGAGAGCATCTAATCCACTGTTGAGAGGAGAAGCAGAATGTTTGGTGCACCCAGAGGTCATCTTGCCCACTCCCTAGGCAAGAAATAGCCTGTGGGGCACCCAAAGGGCATCTTGCCTACTGTCTATAGTGGAATAGGAATCTTGGGGCTCCCAGAGGTCATCTTGCCCAAAACCTAGAGAGGAAACAAGAGTCCTTGGGTCCCCCAGTGCGCATCCTGTCCATTGTCCAGGAAGCAACTGGAGTCTTGCCCACTGTCTATAGGAGATTCGGGGTCTTTGGGTCCCCAGAGGTCATCTTGCTCACCGCTTAGAGAAGAAACGAAGTCCGTGGGGCACCCCGAGGGCATCTTGCCCGACCCTTCCTCTTCTGGACCGCCTTCTCTTCCGAGGCTCCGCCCCGCCCCGCCTCCTCCTCCTCCGCGGCCCCGCCCCCGACACCATCGCCGTCGCCCGCTTCCCCCGAGCGGCGCGTCGCCCTCCGAGGCGGCCCCGGCCGGTAAGCAGCGCCCCCTCCCCGCCTGAGCTCCGACCCCACCCGATCCCCCCCGGGGTCCCGCTTCGCTCCCCGGCCTCGTCCCCCGGTTCAGCGGCCGAGAAGGCGAGAAGGAAGGTTTTGCGGCCTAGCCTGCTCTGAAGCCCCGGCCTCGCCTAGCGCGCCCAGCCGAAGAAGGCGCGTCGGAGGCGGCCGGGCGAGCCTGAGCTTCCGGAGAAGGGGGGTGGGCTCTGACAGGGCTGAGGAAACTGGGTAGGGGGAATCCCCTTAAGAGCTAAAAGGGTCTCAAGGCAGGACCCCTCCCCTAATCGACCTTGGTATTTTTTAGAGATTCTGATTCTTTTTAATGTTTTTTATTGTTTTAGAATGTTTTTGTTATACATCTTTTCGAATTGCAAGCTGCCCGGAATCGTTTGTTGGGATGGGCAGCTATTGAGATCAAATAAATAAATAATAAATGATGGGTAAAGTGGCGGGGGGGGGGCTTCCCCATCTCCCCCCTCCCCCATCAGAGCAGAATATTGCCCTCCCTTCCCCCCCATCTGCATTCCCACGACCTCTTGGTCCAGCTCACATTCAACCTGGGTTAGGTTGGGTGTCTCGTGTGTTACTAACTTAACGACCGCTGTGGCAAGAAAAGGTCGTTAAAAAGGGCCAAAACTCATTTAACAACTGGCTGTCTTGCTTACCAACAGAAATGTTGGGCTTGATTGTGGTCGTAAGTCGAGGACCACCTGAACTTTGTGTTCTGTTTAGGGAGGCCTCCCAAAGACCAGTGTTTTCATGAGGGAAAGGACCTTGGGAAGAGAGGGGAAACGGGTCTTCCCTTTTCAGGACAGGGGTGAAAAACAAGAGGGGAAAGAATGAAGCTGGCAGAAAAAAGCTGGCTGTGAACAGCTCCAGCTTTTGTGGGCAAAATGATGAGTAAGTCTCCATTGGAGCTGAAAGAAATAATTGGTTGCTAAGCCTCCAACTAGCCACGTGAAGGCTTTGTTTTTATCCGTGCTAGGAACAACCAGTTCATGCTTTTGGGGACTTTCGGGGAGCGGTTTCCAGAAAACCCTTCTGGTTTATTTAATACAGCCCGGAAGCATTGCAAACTTGAAAAGGGTGCCAAATTGAATGAGGAGGGCCAAAGTGATTTTCTGAAACCAACCACTGTGAGTTGGGCAGCTGTATAAATCTGGTAGATGAACAAAATGCATCAAACTGGGAAACCGTATGGGGGGGGGGGGGAAATATGCAGTATTCTAAATGTGGATGCAAGACCATACCTGGAATACTGAGTCCAGTTATGGACACCATATTATAAAAAAGATGCTGAGAAGAGTTGCAGAGTAGAGCAACTAAGATGATTAGGGGGCCGGAGGCTGAAACATATGAAGGACGGTTGCAGGAATTGGGTATGGCTAGTTTAATGAAGAGAAGGACGAGGGGGGACATGATAGTCACAGAGAAGAGGCAGGACAAGAAGCAACGGATAGAAACTCATCAAGGAGAGAAGCAACCTAGAATTTAAGGAGAAACTTCCGGACAGTGAGAACAATTAATCAGTGGAACAACTTGCCTCCAGAAGTTGTGGGTGTTCCAAAACTGGAGGTTTTTAAGAAGAGATTGGACAACCATTTGTTTGTGATGGTATAAGGACTCCTGCCTTGCAGAACAGGTTGGATTAGAAGACCTTCAAGGTCCCTCCCAGTCCTATGATTTGTACACCACCCAGGGAGATGAGCAGTTTCAAAATTTGATTAGGTAGGTAGGTAGGTAGGTAGGTAGGTAGATAGATAGATAGATAGATAGATAGATAGATAGATAGATAGATAGATAGATAGATAGATAGATAGATAGATAGATAGATAGATAGATAGATAGATAGATTAGATTAGATTAGATGATTAGATTTTAGCTGGCTTGCTTACGTGGGATATGAACTGAATTCTTGAGTTCTTTTTCTCTTCTATAATATTGATTTCTTTTTTAAGCTGCTCAGAAAGCACTGTGTTTGTGCCAAAGGACTGCCACCTTTGGCTGAAAAAACTGCGGTCCATTTAAAGCTTCTAGTGGCTGCTGTTTGACTGAGCCAGGCAAAGCAGAATAGGGAACTTTCTGTGAACTGCATCTTAATTAGTATTTATCAGGCTGTCAATGGGCCTCGATTGATTTAGAGAAGGATTCAAGAGCCGGTGGAGCAGTATTATATTTTTATTGCATTTAGCCAAGAGCTTAGTAGCTGGAAAATCTAGCCCGTGGCTGGAAAGCCGTGGGAATTCTTTCTAGCTCAGTGGATATGAAAGAACGTGTTCCTTCTGTTGTTTTGCTCCCTACACAGTACTCACACTGAGTGAGTAAGAAAGAAAGATGGGAAATCAGCTGCATTCAAAATCTACAAGAGACGAGGGGGGATCGCAAGCAAGGTTGCAATTAATTTCTCATCCTGCATTTTCACTTGATACAACTGGGTTGAAGGGCTGCTGCGAATTTCTGTCGTTTAGAATCCCTAATGCAGTGTTTTTTTTCCCCCTCAACCTTAGCAACTTTAAAATATCTGAATTGGAATTCCCAGAATTCCCCAGCCAGCATGCTTTAAGATGTATGGATTTCAACTCTTATGTGGGCTGGGAACTAAGAAGTTGTAACACATCTTCAAGTGGCCAACATTGAGAAATAATGATTTAGAAAGAAAAGTGAAATTCTTCCTTTCCTACCAGACCTTCTGGGTGGTACTCATAATTGTGTTTTTTTTTTAAACCCTATTTTTAATTTGTTTCTATTTATTTTACACCTTCAGTGCCTTGGGAAGGCAGAGTATTGATACAGGAATTATACTGGAATTATAAATACTGTTCTGTTTATTTACTGGCTACATTTTTAGACTGCTGTCTTTCCCAAGGGCTCATGAATTATACAAAACACTTAACATTCGGAAGATTAAATATTTCAGTTGCCTTCTTGGAATCCAGTCATCTGCATCCTAATGCAAAGAGGCAAGTTTGAGACCCTTCTCCCTTCGTTTTAGGCACGGATGGTGGCCTGAGCTGGCCTGGAAAAAGAAGCCTGTTGTTTGTCCGAGCTCTTTCTCCCCTCCCTTTAGGGGAGCCCAGGCACAAGATGGGGGACCCAAGAGACCTCTGCCCTCACCTGGATTGCATAGGTGAGGTCACCAAGGACGACATGCTTTTCAAGTCCAAGGTAAGTGGAAGCAACATTTCTCCTTGCTGGCATGTACAGCTGGTTCTCAACTTATTGTAAATACGAACAGTCATTGAATGATTGTAAGTTGAGGACTCCCTGTACATTCTTGTTTTAGTTTAACAAAAAAGAGGACACAAAACTAAAAATACGACACTTGCATACCAAGCAATCAAATAATGTGATGTCGAAATAATGCAGTCTCTTAGACTGAATAAAACATACAGCCTATAAGTGCATAATGACATCACTGCTTCCATATTGTTTGGGGGGGGGAAATGGGGGTGCCTGGGAAATCACCAGGAATCATGTCAACATTTTTCATTTTTTCTTTTCTCCTCCATGCAAATCTAGGGAACGTGCCAGTCTTGCGGCGCGGGAGGACCAAATCTATGGGCCTGCCTTCAGGTAAGACACCCCCCCCCAAAAAAAAACACCTTTGCAAAGGGGGGTGTTGTGTTCCTCCGCTTGTCAAATCTGGTGAGTTATTGGACCGGGAAGAGTCCTTTGAGGCCATAAAGGCCGGATTTTCTGCCTGGCTTGCAAATGCAACGACTTTAAATTAAATTTGCTTCAGCTTAAATAGGTCTGTCTGCTTCCCTTAGGTTGGCTGCCATTACGTCGGCTGTGGGGAGTCCTTTGCGGATCACAGCACTTTGCACGCCCAGGTGAGCGGTTCTTTACCAGCTTCATTTGACTAAGTTGAGCAAATTGATTCCCTGATGTTGAGACTCTGGAGAGAGAAGAGCAACAAAGATGACTAGGGGACTGGAGGCTAAAGCATATGAAGAACAGTTGCAGGAATTGGGTATGTCTAATTTAATGGAAAGAAGGACCAGGGGGAGACATGATAGCAGTCTTCCAGTATCTCAGGGGCTGCCACAAAAAAAGAGGGGGAGGGGATCAACCTGTTCTCCAAAGCACCTGAAGGCAGGACAAGAAGCAACGGATGGAAACTTATCAAAGAGTGATCCAACCTAGAATTAAGGAGAAATTTCCTGACGGTGAGAACAATTAATCAGCGGAACTCCTTGCCTCCAGAAGTTGTGGAATTCTCCAGCACTGGAAGTTTTTAAGAAGAGATTGGACAACCATTTGTCTGACAGGGTATAGGGTTTCCTGCTTGAGCAGGGGGTTGGACTAGAAGACCTCCAAGATCCCTTCCAATTCCCGTTAATCTGTAGTCTGTAAGTTGGTGAAGTCTGTGAATCACAAACCCTTCACTGCTATTTTGGTCTTTTTTTCCTTTCCCCCCGACCCCCACCAGGCCAAAAAGCACAATTTGACGGTGAACCTGACCACGTTTCGGGTGTGGTGCTACGCGTGCGAGAAGGAGGTGTTCTTGGACCAAAATCTGGCTTCCTATCCTGCCAATCTGCCTTCCAAATTTATGGAACAGGTAGTGGGTAGCTTTGTGGATTGTGCTGCCTTTGTTCCCCCTTTTTTTTCTTGGTTGAAGAACGTGAAAGAGTTCCGAGCTGTTTGGGCTCTTGAGGTTTACATTGGTGCTTAAAGACGGTCATGCTGAGCACCGCTGCCTCCAGTTTTGGTCCTCCTAACAACAACCCTTGAGGTAGGCAGAGCTGAGAGGGTCCCCCTCCCCCCCCCAGCCACCCACCGAACCTCCGTACTGACAGCCCAGGTAGTCCTTGACTTATAACTGTAATTGGACCCAACTTTCCTGTTGCTAAGCGAGAATTTGTTAAGTAGGTTTTGCCCCACTTTACGGCCTTTCTTGCCGCAGTGAATCACTGCAGTTGTTAACTCAGTGACCCGGTTATTAAGTGAATCTGGCTTTTCCCCTTCCTGCTCCAGGATGCTCTCCCGTCTGTCCATCCGCTCAAAGCTGTCCCAATCGCCGTCGCGGACGAAGGAGAATCGGAATCGGAAGACGACGACCTGAAACCAAGAGGTGAGCCGGCTGGCGTTCCTTCTCCCCGGGGGGTGGGGTGGGGGGGTGGCAAAGGGCTTCCCGGGGGGTGTCAGGAGCTTCACACATTGTCTTCCCGCCCCGTTAGGCCTTACGGGAATGAAAAACCTGGGGAATTCGTGTTACATGAACGCTGCTCTGCAGGCTCTCTCCAACTGGTAGGTGGCAGAACTGGGACGATTCTCTGAAAGGCCTCCTTGAGGTCTGGGATGCTGGACCAAAACCGAAGGTCTCTTATCGAGGGCGGGAAATCCAGGTCATAAAATGGGGGCAAAACTCGCTTAACAGCTGTCTTGCTTAGCAACAGAAATGTTGGGCTCCATTGCGGTTGCACGTCGAAGGGCTGCCTGTAAGTTTGCATGGAGAACGATCTCCTTATTTCCACGTTGGTCTGTGAACCTGGTCTGAAATGGCCAGAGATGTTCTCACCGGCCTTCTCGCCTCCGTTTTAGCCCCCCACTCACCCAGTTCTTCCTCGAATGCGGGGGTCTCGTGAGAACCGACAAGAAGCCGGCGCTCTGCAAAAGTTACCAGAAGCTGGTCTCCGAAGTCTGGCACAAAAAACGGTGGGTCGGCTGAGGAGAGCACAGTTTGCGAGATGCAAAGCAAAATTTTAGCCTTGGTGGGTGGGTGGAAAATAAAAACCAAACACAATTGTTACGGTTTGTCCTCCCTTCTTCCTAGCCCGAGCTACGTGGTCCCCAGCAGCCTCTCCCACAGCATCAAGCTGATCAACCCCATGTTCCGGGGCTACGCACAACAGGTGAGCAAGTTCCCTCAGCTGAGGTAGGTGGGAATAACCTGGGGTCTCCTTCCTGACATTGTTACAATTCAGGAGACCCTCCCCGTTTCTCCGGGACCAAATCCACGAGCAGTTCTTCCTCCAACGACCTCCGTCTTTCATTAGAGGGAGCCTAGACCCGAGTTCACACATTTGCTTCAGCCATGGTTTGTTGAAGAAGGGCCATTGCGACGGGTTTCTTGCCACAGTTGTTAAGTGAATCACTGCAGTTTAGTTAGTGACACGGCGGTTAAGAGAATCTGGCTTTCCCCCGTTGACTTTGCGTGTCAGAAGGACCCCCGGGACATTCTGATCACCATAAATAGGAGCCAGTTGTCAGTCCGAATTTTGATCAGGCGACCGCGGGGATGCTGCAGCGGTTGTAAGTATGAAAAATGGCCATAAGTCCATTTCCACCGTGCTAGCTGGAAAGTTCCAGTGGTAACTTGATTTGAGGGCTGGGCGCTCTGTGGACCACCAAAACATTAAGGATTGTTTTTTTTTTCTGGCTTACTTTGCTCTTCTTTCCGTCCCGTCTCAGGACACGCAGGAATTTCTCCGCTGCCTGATGGACCAACTTCACGAAGAGCTGAAGGAGCCGGTGACGGCCGAGCTGCGCGACTCGGACGCAAGCGACACGGACGAGAAGAGGGAGGGGGACCGCAGCCCCTCGGAGGACGAGTTCCTCTCCTGCGACTCGAGCAGCGACCGTGGAGAAGGGGACGGGCAGGGCAAAACGGGCC
Source organism: Azemiops feae (assembly GCA_023970755.1). NCBI lineage: Eukaryota > Metazoa > Chordata > Lepidosauria > Squamata > Viperidae > Azemiops > Azemiops feae. The sequence goes on from JALGBA010000952.1 coordinate 289,961, forward strand.
CGGCCGAAGCGGAGCTGCTGATCCAGGACGAGGCGGGCCGGAGCATCTCCGAGAAGGAACGGATGAAGGATCGGAAGTTCTCCTGCCACCAACGGCGGAGCAACTCGGAGCAAGTGGACGAAGATGCCGACGTCGACACCTCGGTGATGGCGGTGGAGGGCGGGGCTTCTCCGGAAGGGCTCCGGCCGCCCCCTCCTCGACCCGCCAGCCCTGCGAGGAACCCAGGTAGGGCCCAGAGGGAGTGTAGGGCTCCCCTGCTGCCTCGTGGACGTGGAAAATCGGTCTCTGGACTGTGCAAGCTTTGCGATCTCCCGAGGCCGCCTTTTTTTTTTTTCCTTTTAGAAATTATTGGGGTGACTTAGGAGGGAAGAAAGGAGAAGCAGGAGAGGGCCGGCTGTAGCTTCTGTTTCTAAGAAAGCTCTTGGGGGGTGTAGGATCGCTCACTAGGGCCAAGAGGCTTGTTCTGATTGGCCAGAGCAGTTTGGCAGTCTTGTAGGGGGGAGGCTATAGATACCACCTCCATTTTGGGAGAGCTGGACTGGAAGTTCCCTATGGATCTGCTGTTCTAGACCTTCTCCTCTGTTCTTCCCTTCTCTCTCCCCATCCAGCCATCCCTTTCTCATTTATCTTCCTTCTTTCCCATCTTCCTTCCTTCCTTCCTTCCTTCCTTCCTTCCTTCCTTCCTTCCTTCCTTCCTTCCTTCCTTCCTTCCTTCCTTCCTTCCTTCCTTCTCTTTTCCCATGTTTCTTCCTCCCTCTCTCCCTCCCTCTCGTCCTCCCTCCCTCCCTCATTTATTATTCATCTTCCTTCTCCTTTTTTCCTTTCCCATCTCCCCCCTCTCCTCCCCTCCTCCCCTCTCATCTTCTCCTGCCTTCTTTTTTATCTTCTCCTCCTTCTCCTTCTCTGCATTTTTAAGCCACTCGGCCTTGTAGAGGAGGTGGGAGACATAAAAATGTAGTAAATAAATAAAATAAAATCTCATCATTCCCAGAACCAGATAATGACGCCTACCCTCGTTGCTCGTCGCGGCCCTGCAGCCCTGTCCACCACGATATGTACGCCAAGCTCTCGAATCCTCCGCATTCCAGCCCTGTGAGGCTGGGACCCTCCTACGTGCTGAAGAAAGGTAGGAGGGGAAGGTCTTCTGTGTGATGTGCTTCTTTGAGTCCTCGACTGAGCGCCCCTGGTTTTACAACCACGGCTGCTGGGGGTTGTTAAGTGAATTTAGCTTCTATGTTGACTGGGAATCCGAAGGACCTGGGATAGGCCCATGTTCCTTGATGGGGTTACAGGCATCCAAGCGAAGCTGCCTTTTGCAATTGACTGATGGGGATTTTGGTCAATGCCAGTGGTGTTATGAGCCCTGGTGGTGCAATAGCCAGAGTGCAGGATTGCAGGCTAACTCTGCTCATTGCCAGCAGTTCGATCCTGACCGGCTCAAGGTTGACTCAGCCGTCCATCCTTCCGAGGTCGGTAAAATGAGGACCCAGATTGTTGGGGGGCAAGAGGCTGACTCTGTAAACCGCTTAGAGAGGGCTGTAAAAGCACTGTGAAGCGGTGTATAAGTCTGCTGTTGCTGTCGGTGTGCAAGTGGTGCTCCAGATATTTTGCAGATGCGCCCAGGTGCCTATTGCCGTTGGCCCTACCTTCCTTCTGTTTTTATTTGCCTCCTCCTTCAGCTCAGCTGTTGACAGCTGGGAAAAGGAAGAAAGAGTTGCGCTACCGTAGCGTCATCTCCGACATCTTTGACGGCTCCATTCTCAGCCTCGTCCAGTGCCTCACCTGTGACCGAGTGAGTTTTCTTGGCCCTTTTCCACACCCTCTCCTTCAGCTGTGGCTGCCCGTCAACACCAGAGTTTGGCCACCAGGAGAGGGATTTTTCCTAGTTTTTGGTATAGGAATGATGGGCCCAGGCAGGAACTTAACTTTCTTGCAAGATCCAATCCGGTAGGTCACTGTTTACCCTTCTGAGCTTTAGGCTATTCTGTGTGTCGTATATGTGGTGCCTTCCTGTTGATTTATTGGTGTGTTGATGGCCAGTGATTGGCTATTGTCCCCTTGCACTGCCAAGTCCTCGGCTCCTAAGTACCTGATAGGCTGATGGTAAACCAGCACTCCTATTGACTGAGAAGGGGCCCGTTTCCCAGGCTTCGACCATTTTTCTGGCTGTTTTTGTACCTGCTCCGCCAACAATCTTAGTAGCTGCGAAATCGAATGTATCTCCTTCTTCATTAACTTTCATTTTATTTCACTCACTTTCCTCTCTCTTCCTTTGATGCCTTCCAGGTTTCCACCACCGTAGAGACTTTCCAGGATCTGTCGCTGCCGATTCCCGGGAAGGAAGACTTGGCTAAACTGCATTCAGCCATTTACCAAAATGTGCCAGTCAAGACAGCGTGCGGTGACAACTATGCCGCCTCGCAGAGCTGGATCACCTTCATCATGGACTACATTCGCAGGTCTGGGGTTCAGACACCGGCACTGTGCCGTTGCTGCAGTGTTTCTCAACCCTTAGCCACCTTCAGAGGGGTGGACTTCAACTCCCAGAATCCCCCTGTTGAAGTCCACACCTCTGAAGGTGGCTAAAGGTTGAGAAACACTGCTCTACTGTAGTCCTTGACTTAACAACAGTTCATTTAGTGGCCATTCAAAGTTACAATGGCACCGTTGCAGCATCCGTGGGTCATGTGATCAAAATTTGGACATAGAAGTGGGGCTCAGAAAGATTCATTCCCCAGGAGTAGTTTTCCAGGAGTCCTAAGTACAAATCCACATGGTAATTACAAGAAGGACTCACACGCCTGTCTCCTTGTCTTCCCCCAGGTTTGTGGTGTCCTGTATCCCCAGCTGGTTTTGGGGCCCCGTCGTCACCCTGGAAGACTGCCTGGCTGCCTTTTTCGCTGCAGACGAGTTGAAAGGTGTGTTTGCAGGGAGAAAGGCGGCCCCACAGCCAGGCCCTTGAAAGAAAGGCTGGTATAATGGTTCCCCTCAACGTACAGCCATTCGTTTAGTGACCGTTCGAAGTTAGACTGAGAAAAATGACTTGCATAACCAGTCCTCACACTTGTAACCGTCACAGCATCCCTGGGGTCACGTGATCAAAATTCGGGTGCTTGGTACCAGCATCCCAGGGTCACGTGATCACCCTTTGCCACCTCCCCAGCCAGCCTCTGACGAGCAAAGTCAGTAGGGGAAGCCAGATTCGCTTAACGACCGCGTAATTCACTCGCAGTGATTCACTTAATGTCCGTACCAAAATATAAAATCTTACGTGACTCGCTTAATAACTGCCTTGCTTAGCAGTGGACATTCTGGTCCCAATTGTGATAGTAACAAATACTTCAAGGACTATTTGTAGACGTCTGTCTGTTTTAATTTTCCAGTTTGATCTCCTGGTGGTCCCCCGTCGAAGCACAAACCAAGTCAGCCTTGCATAGTTGTTTTGGGGGGGGGGGTTGAGAGAGAGAGAGCAAGAAATGGGTCACTGCCCACTTGAGCACCCTAACGATGCTTGTCTTCATCTTGTTTCTCTTCTAGGGGACAACATGTACAGCTGTGAAAGATGTAAAAAGTAAGTCCCTTTTCCCACCCTCCGTTTGACCCATGTCCCTTTCCATAATCCCCCTCCCAGATGTTTTCCCTGCTCACTCCCAACACTCAGCATCTGGGTGGGAGAATAAAATTGGGAGCAGCCCAGGAGTGGGTTCCGGAAAGCTGGCGGGGGAGTTCTGGGAGTTGAAATCCAGACATCTTAAAAGCTGCTACGTTTGAGAAACACTGGACCAGTCCTTTCTTTTTTTTTTTCTTCTTCTTCTTTTTTTTCTTTTTTTTTTCTTTTCTTTTTCTTTTTCTTTTTCTTCTTCTTTTTCTTCTTCTTTTTCTTCTTCCTCTTCCTCTTCCTCTTCCTCTTCCTCCTCCAGGTTGCGGAACGGAATCAAGTACTGTAAAGTGCTTCAGCTGCCTGAGGTGAGCTGTTTCCCTTTTGCCTGGCTTTGCCAACAGGGAGGGAGGGAGGGAGGAAGATGAGAAAGAGAGAGGGAGGGAAGAAGGAAGGAAGGAAGGAAGCGACGTTTTAGACCGAAGGTCACTGTAAGTCCTTCCTTGCTCTCCTGCAGGCCCTAATGGTGACTTTTCCACAAGAGCAGCTGATGGGTTATGGGCTCTGCAGACCTATTTCAGACGGTTCCTTTCCCCCCCCCCTCCCCACCCCCCAGGTCCTCTGCATCCATCTGAAGCGTTTCCGGCACGAAGTCATGTACTCCTTCAAAATCAACAGCCACGTTTCCTTCCCCCTGGAAGGCCTGGACCTGCGGCCCTTCCTGGCCAAGGAGAGCGTCTCCAAAGTCACCAATTACGACCTCCTCTCGGTGATTTGCCACCACGGCACAGCCGGCAGTAAGTCACCCGCCTTCCTGTCCCCGATTCCTCTGAACGGATTCCGGAAGCGGGCCGCGGGCTCCGGACCCCACTAAAATGCTCGGCCTCTCGGTCCCAGGTGGACATTACATTGCCTACTGCCAGAACATGATCAACGGCCAGTGGTACGAATTCGACGACCAGTACGTGACCGAGGTGCACGAAACGATCGTGCAGAACGCCGAGGCTTACGTCTTGTTCTACAGGTGAGGAGAACCTTGTGCAGGTAGTCCTCAATTTAACGATCACAGTTGAGCCCACCATTACACTGTCTCCAGCTGATTGGCCCAAAGTCACCCAGCTGGCTTTCATGCCTAGGGCGGGACTAGAACTCACTGTCTCCTGGTAATTGGCCCAAAGTCACCCAGCCGGCTTTCATGCCTAAGGCAGGACTAGAATTCACCGTCTCCTGGTGATTGGCCCAAAGTCACCCAGCCGGCTTTCATGCGTAAGGCGGGACTAGAACTCGCCGTCGCCCACTTTCTAGCTTGGTACCTTTTCCACTGGACCCAACCGCTCCACTCTTCCTCTTCTCCTCTCTTTCGAACCGCCCTGCAGAAAAAGCAGCGAGGAGGCTGTCCGGGAGCGCCAGAAAGTCGTCTCCTTGGCCACCATGAAGGAGCCCGGCCTGCTGCAGTTTTACATCTCCCGGGAGTGGCTGAACAAGTTCAACACCTTCACGGAGCCCGGACCCATCAGCAACCACATCTTCCTCTGCCCCCACGGAGGTGAGGGGCTCTGCGGGTCGCCTTCCTTGCAGAACAACATTTGGGGCTTTCCTTGGGGTTCGGAGACATCGGGGGGTTCCTTAGCCTTTTTTTTTTTTCTTTCCAAATACAGGACTTATCCCCCACAATTGAGTCCAAAATTTCTGTTGTTAAGTGAATCTGACTTTTCCATTGACTTTACTTGTCTGAAGGTCACAAAAAGGGATCACGTGACCCCGGGACACTGCGACCGTCGTAAATGCGAGCCGGTTGCCCAGATTGTGATCACACAACCGTGGGGGACGCTGCAATAAGTGCGAAGAAAGTCACTTTTTTCACTTCTGTAATAACTTCAAGCGGCCTCATTCTTAACTCTGTTTATTTTTCTCCATAGGAATTCCACCGAATAAATACCATTATATTGATGATCTGGTGGTAATTCTTCCCCAGAACGTTTGGGAATACCTGTATAACAGGTAAGGAGTTTTGTCTCCCAGCGGCTCAGCCACTGTTGGAGTTACTGTCCTTTCCTCTTGGTCTCCTGTCCATCCCAAGAAAAACCATTGGCAGGAGAAACACAGGAAAGACCAAGGAAAATGCAGCTGGTCAGTCCACAGCAGCTCTGTGGGGGTTCAATTCCAGGGCGCAAGATGCAATGTGCACCTGGTTTCATTTTGTGCTCAGGTTTGGGGGCGGCCCAGCCGTCAATCACCTCTACCTCTGCTCGGTGTGCCAGGTAGAGATTGAAGCTCTGGCTAAGCGGAGAAAGATGGAGATCGACACCTTCATCAAGGTAACGTCTCCAGGGCTGGCCTGGCGGGGTAGGGAGCCTAATGGTGTGGGTTCAAGGGGGGGGGGCGTCTGGGTTTGCAGAAGGGCCCCCCCAATTTAAAAGACAATTGGGAAGCTGGAAAGAGGGATCTGGAACAGAACAGTTTCAGGAACTGGGTATGGCTAGTCCAGAGAAAAGAAGGACTGGGGGAGACATGATAGCAGTATTCCAGTAAGAAGAAGGGATTCAACTTATTTTCCAAAGCACCAGAAGGCAAGACGAGAAACAGCAGATAGAAACTCGTCAAGGAGAGAAGCGAAGCAACCTAAGGAGAAATTGCCTGAAAGTGAGAACAATTAACCAATGGAACGGCTTGCCACCAGAAGTTGTGGGTGCTTTATCCCTGGAGATTTTTAACTGGACAGCCCCTTGTCTGAAATGATACAGGGTCTCCTGTTTGAGCAGGCATCTCCAGGATCCCTTCCAGCTCTATTCTGATTAACTTGACCCCCTTGGAGCCCCCCAGCCTGACCTCTGCCCCTTGGTCCCCCCAGCTGAACAAAGCCTTCCAGGCCGAGGAGTGCCCGAGCGTCATCTTTTGCATCAGCATGCAGTGGTTCCGCGAATGGGAGGCCTTCGTCAAAGGGAAGGACAACGGTCAGTCCGGGGAGAGGCTGACAGGGCGGTGGCGGCGACGGGGAGCCTGCCAAGATTTGGACCAGCCGCTTCCCTGCCTGCCCAGTTGCCTGATTGAACTTGCAGGACGAAAGCCGGGCACCTAAGGCGGGACTAGAACTCACACCGTCTCCCTGTTTCTAGCCTGATGCTTTAACCGCTATTGCTTAGCGCTCTGGAGATTTGAAAACGTTCTCCAGATGTGGGACTTCAACTCCCAGAATGCCCCAAAACACCTTTGGCCAGTCTTGCAAGCCCTGGGATTCGAAGTTTCCCTGAAATAACTCTTAACCGGGAGAGTTATAAACCCAAAACCCAGCAAAGAAACCAGTAATCGGTTTTATTAAACACTTCAAAATTTATTTTAAAGAAAACAAGCAAAGGAGCCAGTGTTTTATTAAAGGAATCAGTTTTATTAAACGCTTCAAAATATTTTTTAAAAAATCACCATAGGCCCCTTTTTAAAAAGGCACCTCCGTTTCCGTGCGTAGCTTCAGCGTCTGCTGAGGGAGTCGGTTGGGAACGTGGCGGCCCCCTCTGTCCAAACCACACCCAGAGTGGGAGGCTGCCCTCAACGCTACACACTCGCCAACTGCGACTCACAAGCCCTGTTTCCTTTCCCGCAGAGCCCCCTGGCCCGATCGACAACACCAAAATTGCCGTGGCCAAAGGAAGCGGCCACATGCAAGTCAAACAGGGTAAGGAAGAAGGAAATCGGCTTTGCCGCCACGCCAGACTCCCGTCGGGCCTTGACCGTGTTGGAAGCTCTGAGTTCAGATGTTGCCCAAATCTCTCCTGACAAGCTCTCCTGTCTTTTCCAGGAGCTGATTATGGGCAGATCTCGGAGGAGACCTGGACCTACTTGAGCACGCTCTACGGCGGAGGCCCGGAGATCGCCATCCGGCAAAACGTGGCCCAGGTGCAGGAGGTGGAAAGCCTCCACGGGGAGCAGAAGATCGAAGCTGAGACCAGAGCAGCGTAAGACGATGGGGACGTTCAGGTAAGGGGTCTGGAGAGCCCAAAGGGGACGTTCAGCCCTCCAGTGGCGATATTTGTCTCCTGCCTTTGACTGTTTTGATCACGCGGGGTCATAAAATGGCCCTTTTTTCAGTCCTGGTGGTCACGTGATTAAAATTCGGCCGCTTGGCAACTGGCTCACATTTATGGCGGGGTCACGTGATCCCCACTTGTGGCCTTCTGAGAAGGAAAGTCAATGGGAAGCAGATTCACTTAACAACCAAGTTATTCATTTTAGCAACCGCAATGATTCACTCAACAACTTGCAAGAAAGGCCGTAAAACGGGGCAGAACTCACTTAACGAATCTTTCACTTAGCAGCAGAAACGCTGGGCTCTCTGTGGTGGTCGTAAGCCGAGGACTGCCTGTATTAATTATTCCTGACTTCTCCGTCCTTCCTTTCCTTAGGTCGGCTCCCCCTTCAGACTCCTCCTGCGTTTTGGAACTCGACACACGTCCCCCCCGCCCTGTCCCCAGCCAGCCACTTGGGGTCCCCCCCCCGTCTTAATTTGACGCTCGGTCGCTCCTCCCGCGCATCTCCGCCGGGGGCCGAGAGCATCTCGCCTGCCTGTTTTTGTCCCAAGACCGTCCCGTTCCAGGCAAGGAAGAGCTCCTGTCTGGCTTTGCTTTCCTGCTTTCTCATCCCATCGTCTGCAGAAGCCGGGAAGGGTTCTTGCGGAGAAGTTGGGGCCGCCCTTGGAAGGAGCCGGCGTCATAACCATTCCCGTTTGTCACCTTGCTGGCCTGTTGTGACTCGAGCTGTTCCTGAAGAAAGAACCAAGAAGGGGTGCACCATTGTCTTGGTGCTCCTTTTGGTTCCTCTCCTGAATTTGGGGCCACCTTCAGCAGAGATTTTGAAGTCGCCTGGAAAGAACCTCGTTGGAAAGGAATACGTGGGGCGACAAGGTTTCTCCCCCCCCTTTTTTTTTTTTGTGGTATACAAAATATATTTCTTCTGCCCTTCTCCCGTACTGATGAAAAAGGGAGAGTTGGGTGCAGCCCCCAATTCCCTTCTATTTATCTAATTTATTTTCAAGGAATGGATTGTCCTCGATTCTTCTCGTCTCTGTCCCCCCGTCACCCAAGTATTTCCCAGCACAAGCTGGTAATGTTGGTACCCCTAAAACCAAGCATGGGCCTCAAGCCACATCGACAAACAGGCCTGAATTTTCATCCAGTGGTTCCTTGCACACCCAAATGCCAGAAATCTCAGAAAATGTTACAAAGAAGTAAGGGAACTCTCTACATCTGTGCACTGAAAGAGGTTGAGCAGGTCCCGGAAGGAGGGAACGAGGGCCCCCATTCTCTGTGCATGGATGCTGACCTTCACTCCGAATTCCTGCAAAATTTCCTTGGGGGATTTATGACTTTCTCATCCACCTGGGTGATGCTTAGGGCAAGATGGAGCTAAGAGAGTCCCCCCCCCCTCCCCGCAAGCAAACAGGCAATCCCACTTTGGACGTGAACTAAGAGCTGGCTTCTTGCACGTCTCCGCTTTTCGCTGCTTCGACAGAGGCCCGGACGCTAATCCTCGAGAGAGAGCAGAGATTCTTGCTGTCCTAGCGATTTGTCACTCCGCAGCTGTCTTCCCCCAACTTGCACACCGACACACAACCTCACTCTTTGACCCAGGTGGGAAAGGCATTGCCCTTAACAAGGCAGTTTATTATTATTATTTCCTGGACCAAGGGGTGGTAGCAACGGCGGAGGAAGAGATGCAGAATGAAACGTGGACTCGGGAGAAGCTGCTTTGAAGGCGAGACGCTGGGTTGGGTCCCACCCAAAAAGGTCCTGGCCAGGCTTCTGGGCTTCGCCTCTACCTGCTGGATGCCACCTGTCCTTGCTGTGTCTTCCCTCCCACAGTCCTTCTGGGGCAGCCCTGTTTTGCATTGTCCTGTGTGGATCCACTTGGGGGAGACTGGGACCTTGGACGCTTCATCCCGATGCCCAAGATTGATTTTTTTTTTCTCCTGCCGAAAACATCAGCCAATAAAACTCGCTCACATTCAAAAGCCTGTCAAAGTTGCTTTGCTTCGATCTGAGCTGGGTGGGCTGCTTCACCGCGGTAAGAAAGGTGGTTAAAATGGGGCAAAACTCACTTGCTTAGCAACATAAATTTGGGGCCGAGTTGTGCTCATAAGCCGAGGACTGCCTGTACTTGACAATTAAGATATTCGCTGGTAGCTTTGAAATAGGCCTCCAAATGCTTCTAAACTTGAGTTTAAAATTGAGATTTGAGAACTAACTGCCCCCTGGTCCCTGATCTTTGGGAGAAAAATTGGTCTCTTTCTCCAGATTGTCCAAAATGATGCCCACACTTGTCTTTCATCTCTCTTTAAAAAAAAACTATTTCCAAAGCAGCTGTTCTGAGCTCTGCTTGGTGTCACAGTTTTCCTCTTGGGGTTAATAATTCAGGGCTGGCTGGGGTGCTTTTTTTTTTTTTAAACCAATCCTTCCCCAGAGGCCTGACAAAATTACACACACACACCCAGACACACATCCACGCTCTGCTATTTTTGGTAGGAAGCCCAGCCAACTGCAACAGGAGAAGGTGAAAAGTGATCTCTGCTTGGGGACCTTTTGCTCCAGCCAACGTATCCTCGGCTGGGAGAACTAGCAAAGGATCCACTTGCCGTTGTGTTGATTGATTAACAACAGATTCCCCATCTCTCTGTCCCGCCTTCTCCAGTCTGGAAATTCTTCCAGGCTCGTGTTGCGAACGAATTTGCAGACAGCTCTGCCTGCTCTGTAAACCAGAGGCACTGCTTTAAAAACTTTAAAAAAAATAGAAAATAGAGACTTAAGTGTCAAACCAACATTTTGTTCCGTTTCTTTAGGTCCACTCCTCCCCTTCTGGCAGGGAGGGAGAAATGGAAGGAAGGGAGAAGGAGGGAGGGAGGAAGGAAAGGAAGAAAGAAAAAATGCAGCCATCACAGACTGCTGTGATTCTTAACAGCCATGGCAAAATAAGGCACAACTCACTTCATCATCTTAGCAATGGAAATTCTCGTTAAGTCAAGGGCTATGTGTTCTGTTGCAAGCATATAGGTGCAAAATTGGTAATTTCCCCCCCTTTCTACATTTCTAATAAATCCAATGTGCAGCAATCATAGTTCAAGTCTCCGCTCGCTTTCAAATGGAAGCACTTTATTTGATTGAATTCTGTTGCCAGAAATAAAATGAGTCAAAACACTAGAACTCGGATTTCCTTTACACCATTTTTTCAGCTAGGAAAATCATACACACACAAGAGACATTTAAGTTGCCACCAAAAACCTACATAAAAAGAATCCAGTGCCTAAATACACAGAAGTAAACCATTAAAAAAATGAAAACGAAAAACAAAAAGTGCTTGACATTTTATGTTAAAATATAATTTGGCGGGTTTTTTTCTTTAAATCTTTTTTTGACACTTCAAGCATGAGAAGGAGGGATGGGAAGTACGCAGAACTTTTGAAAAATACTCAGCATTAAAACACAGTTTTTCAGTAAATATTTTTTTTCTCTCTTGTCTATTTACAGATGGTAAGAAAGGGCATTAGCAAGAGTAGAGGATGAGTTGAGAGGCCAGGATAATCTTGTCTTTTTAGTCTGATCTTTTTAGAAACTTGGTGTTATTTGTCTACTTCAAATTCATACCTCTAAGGCCCTGCATTAAAATTTCATGCATGCTTTTTAAGCATAGATGAAACTTTTCAAATATATATATATATATATTCTAACATAGGGTCTCTATCTGGGGTTCCAGGGTCGAGGGACAATATTGTGAAATAGGAAGATTTTTTGAAAAAAAAATTCTCTTAAATTTATTATGCCATTGGTATGAAAGTTTCCGGGATGACATAAAAATCTCAAAACAAGTCTTCCAAGTCAAAACATATGTTGGGATTCAAAACTACAGCTTTTTTGGCACCGTGATTTCCTAAGTATTTCCCCCCCCCCCCCCAGCCATCTTGGGGAGGTGTGTGGCTAAGCCTTGGGAAGCCAAGTCCCCTGTAAAACAGGCAACAAAAAAAATAATTGAATTAAAATTAAGGGCAGATAACAATTCTCTGTCCATATATATTTTTTTTTCTCTACTGTTGCTTGAAAAATAAGCATTTCAAAGAAAATGAGTCTTAGGCATTCGCTCCTATTCCAGGGTTGAAAAATGAAAGAATTGATAAATTTCCCTTCCTCTTATGTCTTAAACTCATCCACTTCTCTCTCTCTTTTTTCCCAAATTAAACTCATGTCATATCAAGGTTTGCAGAAATATTAAGCTGGACAGATAAACGATTTGGCGGGTCCTTCCCTAATATAATGATGGCACAGCTCATCTTATTTTTTTTTTCAGCCTTTGCACCTGAATAAAAAAAGGAGCTTGAACCCATGTATCAATTGTAACCTTGGTTTGTGGAAAACAAACTACAATTGGGTATATATATCTCTCTGCGTGGACATTCTTGGTCAGGAATAGTCTAGCGAGATCTTGGATTCGGTGGTGGCACAAACATGATGCTTACAAGAAACATTTTTTAATTTTATTTTTTGGGGGAAAAAGAAAAGTTGCTCCCCAAAAAAGGATCAAAAGAGAGCAGAGAGAGACCCTTTTTTTAAGGACACCAGATTTGGGAAAGCAGAAGAAAATGGGATTTTTTTTTTTAACTAAAGCAGGATGTTTATTTTGGGAAGTCCCTCGTTTTAGTTTTGAGCCAATAACTCAGCCACTGTCCCAAGCTGCAGTTTCCTAAATCGAATAGCAAACAGGAAGCTCTCTTGCCAAATCATGCTGAAACTACATTTTTTATTTTTTGCTTTGGGCTTCCTCAAACTCTCCCTGGAAACTTTCTGGAAGGCTAGTCTGCCTTCTGCTTGAGGAAGGTTTGGGGGTCAGCCTGGCCCACCAGGGTAACAATTTTGGAAAAAAAATGCCCCTTCCCTGAATTTTCCATGCCCACCCCAAACAGGCAGGTACACAAATATGCTGCAGTTGACAGCTCACTTGCAGCAAAGGGCCCCCTCCCCAGCCTCTGATCCCCACAGTTAGACTATTCCCAAGAGTGGAGGCTCGATTTAGTTTCTTGGGCTTTTGGTCTCCCAATCATCAGCCAATCCAGGCTGGCAATTCCTAGAGTTGTTCCTAGCTCGCTGAGGTTTGTAGCAGTCAAGTTTTCTTTCACCAGGATATTTTAATGGTGAGGACGTGGAAGGAGTTATAATGGTGCAATTATATCCACAAATGGATACTGGTAGTCCGCTCGTATTAAACTGCTGATCTGGAGGGCATTTCCAATGTCTACTTCAGCTTCCAACTCTTCACTTCCTTGCTTACGACCTTCTCCACAGGAAAAATGTCGGGAAAACTCAAGTTTTCTTGGCGATGCGTTACCTAGGCAGGGAATCCTTCAAAAATTCCTTGAAAATCAATTCCAGCAAGTCCTTTTCACTTCTTTGGATGGAGAAATGAGACCTCACTCTCCCATTCTTGGAGAGATTGCTCCGTCTTTCAAATCCAGGCTGCAGGCACAGCTCGTTGAAGCTACAATCCGCAGCTACCCCAGTCCCCTTCTGGCTCCCCAAACTGCAGAGGCTCCTGAGAAGAGGCGAGTTCAAAACCGGCAGTCTCTCGAACTCGGCACAGCAATAGCCTTCTTAGTGAATCTGCTACAAGGCTCCAGTTTTGGGAAGGATCGTAGATCTTTGGGGACGCAACTTTGATTTGATGGCGCAGCCCCCAAAACGGAACTAAAAACTGGGACGGAACTTGAGAGCAGACAAGAGCCGAGAAGGGCAGGAATCACAGTGAAATTTGGCTGGGATGGATCACAGAATCCAAGGGCTGGAAGGGACCTTAGAGGTCTTCTATTCCAGCCCATTGCCCGAGGCAAGAGAGTCCACAAGCAGGATGGAGTTGGGAAAAGCTGAAATAAATAAATATGGGAGTGGACGTGCAAAGAAAAGAGTGGATTTAGGGAGGCGCCATGCAAAATAATTTAATAAATTAAAAGGGCAGGAGAAAGCGACCCGGGTGACGCAGAGAGGGCAGAACAGTGAACAAACAAGCCGAGAGGAGAAAGAAACCAAGACTGACACGAATGATGTTGGCTAGCTAAAAGAACGTTGGTGAAATAAAAGTCATGCAGGTGGGCAGACAGACCCCTGGGGAGCTGAGCAAGGTTGGTGCCAGTTTTCCTGGCCTTTCCTCCCAAAAGTCATCAGCCAAACATCTGGCCTGGCTTGAGAATTCTGGGATTTGAAGTCCACCTGCTCTTCAAGCCACCGAGGTTGACCCCTGGGGAAAAAAAACCCCCTAATTCTTACTAAGAGGTCTGTAGGATGAAGGGGATCCATTAGCCCTAGGCACTTCCTAGAATGGAAATCTGAATTCCTGCCTGCAGGAGAGCTGCAGACCACGTCATGAGCCTTGGAACCGAAGTCCTGGTGAGCACCAGGGCTATCAAAAGATACCTCTCATTTGACCATCTTAGCAGCCTAAAACCAGGCCCTCTGAACCGCTTTCTGCAAGTTCTGTGGAACTGCTTGAACCCAGGACCAAAACAGGGTGTTTCTGAACATGGGTAGCTTGGTCTGGGCAAGGCACACCTTTGGCTCACCATGAATGGCCAAACTCCACAGCTTCATTTATACATCACGCTAACACTGTGCTTCAATATGGCTTAGTCTAAACCCTGGTAGAAGCCTGTTCTCCTTCCGATGAACCTCCTCTGGATCTTGATGTGATGGACAGATGGAGCGAGTGCAGGGCAGAGACAGGAGAAATGGGGTCCCCCCACCACACCATGGTGTGGGTCACACCAAACACAACCACTCACCCAGCTGGAGGGGAACGTCCTTTGCATTCTTCTCCAATCTAGGGTCCTCAAGGAGGACCACACAGGCTAGCCTAAGCAATGGGGATGGAAGTGATCTCCTCAGTGTGGCCAAGAGGTCCTATGGACTCCAAACAGGAAACATTTCCATCTTCTGCTCTAAGCAGAATCCTTCCAATTCCTCCATTTTCTTCTCAAGCAATCACAATAGGGTGCAAAGCCACACACACACACACACACCCAAGCTGAAGACTTAGGTAGGTCTGCTAGATTAAAACAAAAATTAGCTGTGGACCAAATGTACAATTTCAGACTTCATTGCGAATTCAAATTTCTATCTAGTGGTGAGACCATCCGTCGAATACCTTGGTTTTGAAGACACCGGCTAGGCCAGGGAAATCCCTGTTTCCCATCTGCTGCGTGGGAGAAACAAAAACCTGTTTGCAAAATCCTTTGAGGAACTGGGATGAGAAAATGGGCCAGTAAGGGCAACTATTTGTCGGTCAGCTCTGATTCCACCCCTTCTCTGGAGGGAGGGGAGAGGGGATCCCACAGTTTGGATCTGGAAAGCCACGGTGGGAATCGCTTGAACCCCCAGCCAGGATGGATTCCTTGGTGCAACAGCTGAAATGCAGGTGAACGTAAGAAGCAATGAAGGATGAGCTTGAAGGACAGTTTTAGAAGGGAGTTTTAATTCTCCTTCCACGAGGGCTTCATTCATTCATTCTCCCTCCCTTTCATCCCAAGCTCGCAAACGCCAGCCAGAAGTGGTTTCGAAAACGGGACACGTTTCAAAATAATCATAAAATCCAATCATCCGTTTCTTCTCCTGTGCCCAAGCTCGTCCCGAAGCTCTTGTTACAGCAACTGACTTCTTAATTGTTTTTTCTTTAGGAATCTAAAAAAAAACCAAAAACCAAACAAACAATAAGAGTAAGAAATGTACACTAAAGGACTTGCAACGGTTCCTTTAGTGTCCGTTCGAAGTAACGGCAGCACTGAAAGAAGCGACTTATAACCGTTTTTCACACTTACGACTGTTGCGGCAGTAGTCACGTGATCAAAATTCAGACGCTAGGCAACTGACTCGTATTTATGACGGTCGCAGTGTCCCGGGGGGAGGGGGTGTCACGTGATCCCATTTTGCGACCTTCTGACAAGCAAAGTCAAGGGGGGGGGGGAAGCCAGATTCACTTAACAACCGTGTGACTAAGTTAAGCACTGCAGTGATGCACTTAACAACCGTGGCAAGGAAGGTCTTAAAATGGGGCAAGACTCACTTAAAAACTGCCTCGCTTAGCAATGGAAACTTGGGGCTTAGTTGTAGTCGTGAGCCGAGGACCACCTGTAAAAGCCCTGTTACCTTTGGCATTCTTCTCCAAAAAGACATCAACGTAGGAAGTGGGGACGTAGCCTTCCTCGTCCTCGCTCCTCCGGATGCGGGTCCACCCGTCCCCTTTGTCTTCCTCTATGACGTACAGGGTTTCTCCTTCCGTCACAGATATGGTTCCTTCGTTCTGTCCTGCAAATGAGAAGTTGAGGTGGATCAATACGGGCGGTCCAAAAAACAAACAAACCCTAAATTCAGGTCACATCCTCTGCACCAGCAGGCTAGTCCCGGGCGTTTTTGCAAAGGGCGGGCCAGGACCTTTTAACCAGAAGCTGCTGGGGCCTGTTTGGGGAGTCCCGTCCCCCCCCCCCACTTACCTTCAAAGGTGTACAGAGCCTTGCAGGTGCCAATTGTGGGAAGGGGTTCCTCGTCGTCAAATTCATCGTCGAATTCGGTCGTGGGCGTTTTCATGTCACTCTCCTGGCTGCGTTCCTCTGTGTAACCGCCATCGGGACTGCTCAAGAGAGAAAAAGGGAAAGAGAACGCAGCCACTATAGCAAGCTGTCAGACGGGCTGGGAAGAAGCAGGGAGACGCTGCCCCTCCCCCTGCCCCTCCCCCTGGATCTCTGCTGTGAAGCTCTGACCTCTTTGAAGAGTCGGTCGACCCCCTCTTCTCTGTGGCAGCCCCTCGAGTATTGGAAAAATACTATCACGTCGCCCCTCGTCCTTCTCCTCACTAGACTAGACATAAACCCAGTCCTTGCAACCTTCCATCGTGTCTTTTAGCCTCCAGACCCCTAATCGTCCTTGTTGCTCTTCTCTGCACTCTTTCCGGAGTCTCAGCGTCTTTTTTTATATTGCAGTGACCAAAGCTGGACACCGTATTGCAAGTGTGACCTCACCAGTGCAGCATAAAGCAACGTGTCACTTCATGTGTCGATGCAGCCTGGGACTGCATCCGCTTTTTGGGCAGCTGCAGCCCACTGCAGCTTGCAACACGAGCCGTCTGCTGCCTTGCAGGGGGTGTGCTCCAGGCAACAAAATGCACAATGCACCTGAGCTCATGGAACATGCCACTCACAGAAAAAAAAAAAAGACAGTAAAGTTTATCTCAATCTAATCTTAATCTCTTAAACTTTTGCAACGTGACCCCACCCCTTTTAACCTAGCCACCCGTGTAGGCTGAGATCAGTTTGCCCGGGATCCAGAGATCTTGGGAGGCAACTAAACCTGAGATTGCAGCCAGATTCCAAACGGCTGTCAGACACGGGAGCTCTCTAGGAACCCCCGGGCCAGCCCCTCTCCACTCAGCCTACCTCTCAGGGTTGTTTTTCTTGTAAGGGGTAGAACTGGAGGAGAGAAAGGTGCATCACCATTCACAAGGCTGGCATTCAAGAGGGCAGGGCACCAATCCTTTGCCACCTGCACTGTACAGGTACTGTACCTCTCTCGGTCCTGGACGCAGTTGGTGACGGTCAAGGTGTTGCTCTGGGGCTCGTACGCTCCACTCTGGCGGCGCATCGCCTCTGTCCGGACAGGTAAACGACCTTCCACCTCCGCTAACCAGCCCTGAAGCCGAGAAGGACGGGAAATGAGGGACTTGAATGGTCTGTGGGAACGGCCTTGGGAGACGGGAGGAAGAACGGCAGACCAGATAAAGGTATCTCAGCCCAGAGATGGAAAAGGGGCGGGGGAAACATCTCAGAAGAGTCCCTCCCTAGTTTTCCAGAGGGTGACAGGAGAGGACAGGTACTTGTCAGTCCTGCAAGATTCTGTTAAGGTGACCGGACAATAAAGAGAGAGTTGGGCTTTTTCTCTGGATTATCTTACAAAGCTGACGGATATATTTCAGCATCTTGGAAAAAACATTTGGATCTGACCAGCCCGGCGGGACAAGGAGAACACCGTAACTGATGCTCAGATTAAGGGTCCCCAACCCCCGGTCCGTGGACCAGTACCAGGCCATAGTATGCCAGCAACCGGTCCGCACAAACAAGCAAAGCCCCATCCGTGGGATGCAGGCAGCACACAAAACCACGTACTCTGCGGTCCGTGGAAAAACCTTTCTCCATGGAACCGGTCCCTGGTGCCCAAAAGGTTGGGGGCCTCTGGCTTAGGTAACTCCCTACCTCAAATTTTTGTATTTCCAGCCTCAGCTTCTCCAAGTTTTGTCCGAGTTCAGCTAACTTAATGTCCACGCTGGCTGCGTCCCCCATTTGGGGGTTCTTGATGTAGACATCTTTCATTTTCGTTAAGGCCTCTCTGTGAAGGAAGAGGGAACAGCCATCATCCGCCAGGCACTTAAAATCATTTTTCAGGACGTAGGTACTAATCCATTTAGAGTCACCATATCCCCACGACCAAAGACTGTTATCTTAATTCTAACAATTATCGTATGAAGCATAGGCAGGTCTCTTCGCCAACAATGGGAGGCATTCCTGCTGGAAGATAAAACTTCCCCAGTTTGGGAACCGGCTTTTGCATTTATTCTGCAAAACCAGAGCCAGGAAAAGCATTCTGCATTCGTACTTTGGCTACAGAGTAAGAGAGTTGGAAGGGACACCTTGGAGGTCTTCTAGTCCAACCCCTTACTCAAGCAGGAGACCCCCATCCCAGTCCAGATAAATGGCTGTCCAATCTCATCTTAAAAACCTCCAGTCTTGGACCACCCACAACTTCTGCAGGCAGGTTGTTCCACTGATTCGTTGTTCTCACTGTTAGGAAGTTTCTCCTTAATTCCAGGTTGCTTCTCTCCTTGAGTAATTTCCACCAATTGTTTCTTCTCCTGCCTTCTGGTGCTTTGGAAAATAAGTTGACCCCCTTCTCTTCTTTGTGGCAGCCCCTCAAGTATTGGAAGACTGCTATCATGTCACCCCTAGTCCTTCTCTTCCTTAGACTACTAGACAAACCCAATTCCTGCAGATGTTTTAGCCTCCAGTCCCCCAATCATCTTTGTTGCTCTTCTCTGCACTCTTTCTGGAGTCTCAATGTTCTTTTTTTATATCGTTTGACCTACCTTTGATCCAACTCTTTCTGAATGTCCTTGTTGATTTCATCCACCTTTTGCTGGAGTTTCTTTCTTCGTTGCTCCGGGGGAAGGTTGCTGTAATCTTCTGGTCCTCCTCCCTGGGGTTGCAGGAAGGAGAAAAAGAGGAAACTGAAATCTTTCAATCGTGATGAAGTTCTCCATCGCACCCGAGATTTTATTTTGCCTGCATTGCAATATTCTGACCCAATTAGCTACGAAAAGGTGTTGCCTTCATTGACTTAAAGCCATTTTTAAGGCGGCGGATTGGCTGTTGAACAGCCAATCGCAGGGAGTTCCCGCGCTCTCTTCTGAGATCTCTTTAGAAACAAAAAACAAAAAAACAGAATAAAAAACCTGGGAGCACCTTTTCTGAATAGCTAATTTTACCAAAAGGCCTTTTAAAGCTTTTGTAAGCCGCAATTCTCTTCGTCGGATGCACAGAATGGCTAGATTAATCCAAGGTTTAAATGAGGAGGGGGTTGGGTGAGAAAAGGGAAGGGGAAAATGGGTTTGTTATGGATGAAGGGAGCTGCATCTGACAAAAGCTTAATTTAATTAAATGTATTCCACAAACGTCATAACATTTGTCAAAAAAAGCGCTACCAGACTTCTGATTTCTTTTTCTTCCCCCCCCCCCAACCTGAACTACTACGGTTTTCCTCTTATGGCACTTCGCTCAGGGAAACCTATGAATGCCCGCTTCAAATGGCCGTAAATGGAGGACTACCGCTATGCAAATGATAGCGAAGGCATGATCTTTACGGCTGCAGCTGTTGAAAAGAGGTAGAAGTGGAATCACCATCAAATTTACAACCCATCGGGGCCAGATTAAGTAGGAAATTAGCTATTTTCTGGACCGGAGAGCTCCACAGGACGTTGATTAAAACATAGGCTGGGGATAAGACTGGCCTTTTGCAAACCTCAGAGGAAGGAGGTTTCAGATTTCCGGGCAAAAGATTGGATTTATTTTGCTTTTCACCTACTTTCCCGCACGCTTCATTCCACCCTGAAAAGAAATCAGCCTGTCATTTGATATTCTTTTTTTTATCATCCGTCCGTTCAAAAGAAGAATGTTCTCCCTCGGGCAGATCTGCCATGTGGCTTTGAATTTCCTCATGCAGAATTGAAGCCCTTCTGGTTAGGAAAATAAGCAGGCTCCACTTGAAAATTCTTCTGGTTGTTAAACCCAGCTAACAAATGCAAGGGAAGCTTAATCTGAGGCTGAGCTGTTTGCTACCCATCGACAAGCCAGTCAATCAACTGTCTTGAGTTTTGAGTTGATCGATCTATTAACCGCCTGAACTGCCTCTGATTATTCCACCCAGAATTCTTGATCCAAGCAGCTCCAAGCCTGACAAAATTTCAGAACAATAAATAATTACAGGGAATCCCCGACTTACAACAGTTTGTTTAGTGACCGTTTGAAGTTACAGCGGCACTGAACAAAAATGACTTAGGATTGTACTCCTCACTTAACAGCTGCAGTGATTCCCTTAAGAACCGGGGCAAGAGAGATCATGAAATGGGGCAACGCTCACTTAACAAACTGTCTCGCTTAGCGACAGAAATTTGGGGCTCAATTGTGGCCGTAAGTCGAGGACTACCTGTAGTGCCAAACTTAACCCACCAACCTATTCACCGTGAAGATATCTGAGCAAGCCTCCTCTTTGAGCTGGAATATAGGGCGACCCTGCCGTGAAAATCCCTCATCACCAGCCTCAGTTTTTGGAATTAAATGGAGTTATTCTTTTGAAAGGTTTGCTTGAAATTTGCCGGGATGGGGTTAAATAGCATTAGTTTGGGGAGTTTGCACATGAAAGGCTGAAAAACGTAGTTTGCTAGCAGACCAAGACAAATGGATAACCAATATGGCAACAGCATCTGTTGGGTCTAGTTATTAAGACTGGGAAAGAGGTGACCAGTTTGAACTCAAAGAAGGACAGAGAAGGATCCGCCAAGGCTTATATTGAGGATGATCAATTTATATATTCCTGAGGATCCTTTAGTTCTCCATTGGGTAGGGTCCAAAAGAAATCTCTTCTTCAAAACCTCCAGTGATGGAGCACCCACAACTTCCGGTGGCAAGCTGTTCCACGGATTAATTTGGGAATCTATGTAATTCTCTCTAATTCTAAGTTAGATCGCCCACTGATTGATGGTTCTCACTGTCAGGAAATTTCTCCTTAGTTCCAAATTGCTTCTCTCCTTGAATTAGTTTCCATCCGTTGCTTCTTGTCCTGCCCTCGGGCGCTTTGGTATCAAATATTGAGTTTTTTTCTGGACAGTTGGCTGCTTCAAATAGAAGGAAAACCTTTTAGCAGTGAAAGTGATACCACATATTTTATTTGGAAAAAAAAAATCAGTGGATGGATGTTTTCAGTTCCTTGCCAATTTGGAATAATGACCGATTCCTTTGTAATTTGTAATAGGATAGCAAACCTTTAACTAACACATTCTTGGAATTTGCAAAAAAAAACAACCTGTGCAATCCAAAAACTTGCTATCCTAACTCTCCTTTCATTTGGGAGCATTTTTTTTTTTTTTTTAACAAATTGTGATCTGAATTGGCCAGACTTTTCTCTGTTGTTCATTGAGTTCAACACTTTGTCTTCTTCGCTGTCCCCACCTGTGGATGGAGAAAGGTGTCTTTTTCACCCAAATTAAATTATTTTAAATCTGTTTCAAGGCTGTCTGTCAGTTCAGAATGAGAAGCCTACTGTCTTATGTTTTTACAGCCTGCATCATGTCGCTTTCTGAAAGCCATCTAATTAAAACTGAAACACCACAAGTTAATTCTTAGTAGTTCATTAGCAACATTTAAAATGGGATCACCTCCATTAAATTCCAGACCTGCATATTCAAAGTTATCTGATAACGGCCAAAATAAAATAAAATAAAATAAATAAACACATACAAACACAAACACAAACAGGAAAAAAAAGACAACAGGAAAAAAAAAGTTATTTTTCAATGTAGCTGTTTGGCTAAGCTGCAAGTCACACACATAAAATGGTGATTTTTTTGTAAAAAAATATTCATGCTGGGATGGTGCTTACCAGCTTCAGGGAAAGCTTCGCGTTAAAACGGAGGAGGACGGAGAAGGGGGGAAAAAAGAGAGAGAGAGAAAGAAAAGAACGTATCAGAAAAAGAAGACAAAAGCTTCAAACGGTTTCTAATTAAAACGATGCGAATGAGCTGGACACACGCACAGAGTCTGCTCAGCTTGTGCAAATGGACACTGCTTGTTACACAACTTTGCAAAGGTTCACAAGATCGTAAAGGGGCAAAAAAAATACTGCCTTGGTCTCCCAACAGCCAGAAGATACAAATTCAGTGTTGTTGTTTTTTTGATCCTGCCTCTTCCAGGCTAACCAGCCTCTGCAAAAAAGGTGACTTGAGAGCTGGTGAGTCATTCAAAGGCTTCTGGTTTAGACCCCTTAACTTAATGCCAACTTTTAAAATGTAATTCTTAGGATCGTGTTTGTTGCTTCCAAGAATGATTTTGTATTAACTCACAGCCAAAAGACCTCAATAGAATGCATAGATGTAAGCTAAACGTTTAGCCTTAGATGAAGCCAATGAAATAAATGGATCGTTATTACAAAAAACAATTAAAACTCCAGCTTACCAAAGACATGGGTTTTACAGCCATCGTTCAAAACATGGGGATGGCCGGTGCAATTTTAGGGTTTTTAATCTGCCAGTAACATTTGAATAGATTCACAAATAGGGCTTCCTGTCCTGGATTTTAAAATAGGTCAGATAATATCCTGCTGAAATGTCTAAAAATAAATGCTTAGAGTAAACCAAATTCTAAAAATAAACAAACCTCTTCTCTGCATGGAATAAGCTTGCACACATCCGTGTATTTTAATTTATCCAAGTGTATCAGAATGGTTAAAAAATAAATAAAAAATAAAAAAAATCTGAGACCAAGTCGGAATCTTATAAATCTACCTGAGTTGCTTCTGAATGTTATCTTGTTATGCTCTGGACTTAAAGAAGGTTTTGATCCCTTTTGCTTAGTGGACAAATCTGACCTATTTCCATCGAGGTGATTTCTCTATCTGGGAGACTTTGGATCAGTCCCTCTCTCTCTCAGCCCAGCCCACCTCACAAGGTTGTTGTTGCGGGAAAAATAGGAGAAAGGAGGACTATTAGGTATGTTTGCTACCTTGAGTTGTTTACCAAAAATATAATAATAAAGGTGGGACATAAATAATAAATCACCTAAGCCATGGACCCGGTCCCCTGGCGTTTCCAACCCCACCTGGCAAGCTGCAATGTGGGTTTATAAACCCCCCCCGGCACTTACCTGAACCCACCGGGGGTTGAACCTCTGTGCAAAAGTCCATTTTATCACGGCCTTTTGCATTAAAAAAAATTGAATAAATGCAATTGACTTGCAGAAGATTGAAGGGCGAGTGTCTCTCGGTCCCTGTCACTCAACCCTGGCCCGTAAAATCCGAGCATCTCCTTTGCTATCCCGCCCCCCCGATGGCTGTGAACGTCTACAAAGACACAAGGCTACTACACATCTCCAACAGCTACATGCAGGCTATCAAAACTACGAGGGATGATTGCCAGAGGGGAAAAAAACACATCCCTACGAGAAGCATGCGCTAT
Source organism: Azemiops feae (assembly GCA_023970755.1). Classification (NCBI taxonomy): domain Eukaryota; kingdom Metazoa; phylum Chordata; class Lepidosauria; order Squamata; family Viperidae; genus Azemiops; species Azemiops feae. Next base: position 313,344 of record JALGBA010000952.1, read on the forward strand.
GAGTCAAAGCTGGTCACTCTCTAGACAGGAAAAAAACGACGCCAAAGCTACGAATTTGCCATCCAGCAAGGCCACTCTTTTACCGGTCACTCCATAGATGCTACGGGCTGGACCACACATATATATATACAGCATATCTACAGCTTACAAAATGAGGCAGGGGAAGAGATACAGAGGAGGAAGGCGGAAATTGAGACCAAAGGTGTTGTTTTGCAGGGTGTTTTTTTTTTCTTTTCTGATTTTTGCCTCTTTTTTTTTTTTTTGCATCTACGGTGGAGGCTTTTAAACTGTCAACATGACTGCCCAAAAGGTTCCAGAATGCGGTCTTAAAAACTTTGCATCAGTGGTGAAAAGAAGGAATTGATTAAAGAAAGTGGACCGCCAGATTCTTAGGTGGCTGAAAGTAAAAAAAAATATTACGCCATACAAAGTCCCCAAAAAAGCTCCTATGGAATGATTGAAAAAAACAAAAGGGTTTGTTGTTCTAGCAGTGGCTCCTGTGTACAAAGCATGTGAAACTGAAATATTGAGGCTATATTTTATTATTTTTATTTTACGGCGCTGAAAAGAAGTTGGAAGTTAATCCTTTTTTCTTAACAGAGTAAGAGAGTTGAATGGGACCTTGGAGGTCTTCTAGTCCTACCCCCTGCTCAAGCAGGAAACCTTACACCATTTCAGACAAATGGTTGTCCAATCTCTTCCAGTGTTACTTCCTTTTTCCCCCCACGCTTCTCTTTCTCCCGTTTTTTCTCTTCCCCCTTTCCCCGTTATCTTTCTTTTCATTTGTATTTTACTATGAGAATTTGAATACAAATTATATTAAAAATAAACTGGTTTGATTACTGTAAAAAATAAAAAATAAACTTTCGTTCTACCGATTGGGCTGTGGTTAATTTTTAGAATTCCTTTAGCCCTGTAAAATAAATAAATGAATAAAATGAAACTCATTGCAGTCTTTTTTTACCTGTATGCTGCTTTAATTCTTTGGTTATAAGCAACCTGATCACCAGATTCTGGTTTTCCACACTTAACCTTGGTTTCTTTTGATGACACTGTATTTTGGGGTGGCTTAAACTGGCTTTAACCCAACCAGTTTAGCATGTTTGGGATTTAATGTCCTGGGTGATGCTCGCCAGAAATTCAACAGTTGAATTATACGGCTTGCACTGACTCAGACAAAGTGTCCTGGTGGGAAAACCAACAATGGCAAAATGGGCTACCCAGGGCTGATGCCTAAAGTTACTCCTCAAATAAATGATCTAATCCTGGATTTTACTGAGAAATTGCAGGGGGAAAAAAGATATAAGAAAATGTCAAATCCCTTTAGGTCTTCTCCTTAAGAAAAAAAAAGTCATGTGTTTATCAACTTGGACCCCTTGAAGATGTGGACTTCCAGTCCCAGAATTCCTCAACCCACTGGGGAATTCTGGGAGTTGAAGTCCATACCTCTTCTAGCAGCCGAGGTTGAAGGTCTATGTAATCGCAAGCTATAAATTTGAGGGTCAAGTTCAGTTGCGCCATTTCCAACCATATCTCCCACTTCATTTATTTGGGGTTGTTTTCCCCCAACTGATGGCCGTTTGCGACAGATCCGGGGAGGCTCTGATATCTCACAAGCCCCCTTTCTTGAACCCGAAACCAAGGGCAAAATCCTCCGGGGCGCATGTTGTCAGGATGCAGCAGAGGGATCCTTTCGCGGGGAGCCGATGATGGAGGAGAAGCCGCAAGCAACGAAGAACACGCGGCAGCGCATGGAGAAGCCGGCGGATCTGGGTGTCACTGGCACGTGGCAAACCATGACTCTCGTTTACAGCGGGCAAGAGGGCGGTTTCCGAACGGTTAGGCCAAGATTATCGGTGCCTTGGAAGAGCCTCGTAAGGCACAAAGGGTTGGGTGGAAGGCAGCTCCGCCTTCCATCAGAATTTGGGGTTTTGCCATCTCCCGACCGATCCGGGGTTGCGGAGGGCCAAATTGGAGCTCGCCCCCTCCCCTTGCCCCGTTGCAAAGAAGTCAGTGGTTGCGCCAATGACGGCCTGGGCCGTCCACACCATCCATGGGACTTACAATATATTCCCTAGCTTCCACGGCATAGGTGGCTTTGCCTAATCGCCTCTTCATGTGTTCTTTGTCAAAGTACAAAGACTGAGACTGTTGCTGAGTCAGCAAAAGAAAATACAGGTATTAAAAGGGAGGAGGACGAAGAGGAGGAGGAGGAGGAGGAGGAGGAGGAAGAACAAAAAAAGTAAAGAGATCTACATTTACTCTTCCTACAGCAATATAAAGGTTACCTCTAGCTGGAGCGTGATTAAAACAAAATGAACCAAGATCCCCTGAACTGCAAGCCACGATTCCCCGAAGAGGGTGGCCAGGTTACGATCTAACACAGGTAGTCCTCGGCTTATGACTGTGAATCAGGACCAGAACGTCCAGCGCTAATCAATGCCGTTGTTAAATGAGACATGCGTGACTGCAGATGATGGGTTGACTTAATGACCATGGATTTCCCTTAATGGCTGGGTGAATTTGCTTAATGACCATCGCAAAAAAAAAAAAAAAGAAGTCATGAAATCAGGTTGGACACGCGATGGCTCAGTTAAGGATCAGCCTGACTTATGACCATATGGTCGTAAGTTGAGGACTACCTGTACTGGTCCTCCCCGGGTCTCAGAAAAAAAGCTGAGCAAGAGAAAGGGGACACAGAGACACCCCCTCCCCATGAAGCGTTTAATACGAGAAGCATCTGCTTTGGGTGCAAATTCTGAGCAGAATACTTCATAATCCAGAACTCAAGCAGGAGTGAGCAGGAGAGAGAAAACAGCTAAACCAGGGGAAAAACAAAACACCTAGCTAAAAAATTAACTAGTTAAATACTAAACAGTCACTAACTCTGGTCTACTATACTGGGTGGTTTAAACACAGCAAGGGCAAATGTATCGCAGGCTTCATCAACAAACTATAATTTAAGAATGGCATCGCATTGAGCTGCATTTTGTAAACTTCCCCAAATTAGCTTGGATGACTTTTGAAAATCCCACCTGGCTGGCTGTCATCCCAAAAGGACTGAAATGCTTAATTTAGTGAATTTTCATGATTGCTTCAGTGGCTAAAAGTTCTCTTTTATTAGGGGATGAAGGTGTTATTCCAAGCCAGAAAACTGAATAATTTATCCAATCACAGGAAAACCCCAAGTGTGCCCCAGTTGCTACTACTACTAATAATAATTTAACACCCCTCGCATTAAGAAAACTAGCCTGGCAGTTTATTCCCTGACAGGCTAACTTTTTAGAGGCAGGGCGTTTTTTTGCGTTTCGGAGAAATTGTTTTACGCTGAATTATAATCCATCCAATTTAAATGTGGCAGCTTTAAATATCCTGTCCTACGAAACACCAGCTAACGGTTTAATCCCAAATAAGTGAAATCCATCTTAAATTTTCCAGCTTGGGTGGGGTTTCAGAGGATGTGAACATCATAAAACAAAAAACTGCCCTTGGTCAACACAGTTTATTTCACTTTTCTTTCTACAAACACCAAATACCTACCGAATTTGGACTGCAGAGAAAAATAATCACACGCAAGCAAGCCAGGGCTGAAATAGTGCTAAAATAAAATCAACATCCCCAAAAGCTGAAAAAAGGAAGAAATTAATCTTTTTTTTTTTTTTAGGCATTGTGGCAGGCAGATTGGAAAAGTATTAAGTTGGACGATCACAATGGGATTGTGCGCCCACAATGCACAACACTTCAAGAAAGAATCAAAAGTAAAACATGGCAAATGATTAAAAACACATTTCTGGATGCAAAACAGACAATTATATGATAAGGGAAGGAGTCAATAACATCCATCGGAACAGAAACCACAAAGGTTCAAGTGGAGAGTCACTAAAAATGACGATTGCATTCAGTTAACGACCGCTGCAAAAAAAAAAAAAAAAAGCACCATTTTTGGTGCCATTGCAACTTTGAATGGTCACTAAATGAAGCACCCTTACTCTAGAGACACTGCTCAGATTTGATTGTTTTGATGGCCAAACAGAATAACAAAAAAAAAAACAGAGTTGGAAGAGACCTTGGAGGTCTTCTAGTCTAACCCCCTGCTCAAGCAGGAGCCCCTACTATACCATTTCAGACAAAGGGCTGTCCAGTCTCTTCTCAAAAGCCTCCAGTGAGGGAGCACCCACAACTTCTGGAGGCAAGGAGTTCCACTGGTTAATTGTTCTAACTATCAGGAAATTTCTCCTAGGTTGCTTCTTGTCCTGCCTTCAGGTGCTTTGGAGAACAGGTGGACCCCCTTTTCTCCCTGGCAGCCCCTCCAGAACTGGAACATTGCTATCATGTCACCTCTAGTTCTTCTTTTCACTAGACTAGACCTACCTAGTTCCCCCAGAATAAACCATGAGATTTAGATTCCTGACCCCAGATTGTCTTTGCTGCTCTTCTCTGCCCTCTTTCTACTAGGGTCTCGGCATCTTTTTTGCACTGTGGTGACCAGAACTGGACCCAGGATCCCAGTGCAGTCTAAAGTGGTCCTTTCATTTCTTGATCTGTGCGACGTTTTTGTGGTTTCACCGTGGCGGTTTTTGACTCCGTGTTGAATTCTACTTCTCGGCATCTCACTGCCAAGCTACAGGTCTGACACACCACTATGGCCCTCTACAAGGAAGGAAGGAAGGCAAAGGTGGACGTACACCTCAGTTTCCCCAAACGTCACAACAGAACGTGCAATGGAAGAGGAGAGGAAAGCCGACAGACACACCCAGAGAACTTACCCCACGCTTTAGGCTCCTGAAGCAGTGGATTTTGGGTTTGGAGGTCATGAACTCGTTGAAGCGATGGGAGAGGGGTTCCTTTGGCTGCTTGGGGGACTGAGGGCCATTTGGAAGAGCAGAAGGCGAGGCAGAGGAAGGGGGCAGAGGAGGCGGCTGATAGGGGGGTGTTAAAAGGGACATAAGCTACGTATAAGAGATGGAGAAGTGATAGAATTAAAAAAGAAAACAAAACAACAACAACACAATGAAATCAAAAGGTTTAAAAAAACCAAACCTGGAACAAAAAATAAAATAAAATAAAGCTACAGAGCACACACACAAAAAAATTACAAGCACCAAAAGGAAAACTAAAGCAAAACAGATAGGAAAAAAAAACAACAACTGCTGAAATCAAACTTTGGAAAAACTCCTCCCAAAAACAGCCACGAAGGTAGGCAAAGAAAAGCAAAACTCGTTGACGTCATGGGGTTTTTTTTAAATCAGGGAAGCAAAGCAGAAGGTGGCTGGGGAAAAAGAGAGGAAGAAAACGAGAGGAGGGGGAAGTTCGACGTCTTGAGTGGAAAAGAAACGTTTTCCCAAAGGAAGGCATGATCAAAAAGCCGTTTTTAGTAAGTGATTAAGATGCTGGGGTTGCTTATCATGCGGCATGCAGGAGGAGAAGCTAACACGGAACTAAAAAGAGACAGTTTCCCAACCTCCATTCCCAATTATGGTGTTAAATAACCTGGAAAGTGCTGATCGAAGAGAATATTTGTAGCTCAGGATTGAATTGTGAGGTCCTTGGTGCTCTCTGAGTTTGGTTGTTTTCTTGCAGACATTTCATGACCCAACTAGGTAACGTCGTCAGTGCTAGTGAGTGTGGCTTTCTCCCTGTTTATAGGCAGTAGATTAGAGCACTATAGAAGTCTATTGCTAGCATCAGTGTTAGAATGTAGCACTGCGGAGAAGCTAGCTCCTTTCTAGCACTGATGATGTTACCTAACTGGGTAGTGAAATGTCTGCAAGAAAACAACCAAGCTCTGAACTACTGTACATAGACAGGGAGAGAGTCACACTCATAGCACTGATGATGTTAGGTGGTCAGGTAATGATAGCTCCTGAGGATGTCCATCCCCAGGTGAGTGATTGACAACTCCCCAATTTCCCCAGTGAACACGCCATTGCTGAAAATTCTGGGCTTCGGAAGAGATGGGCTTCAGACGGTGGACTTCAGCTCCCAGTTTTTCCAACCCACATTTGGTCTGCGTTGGGATTTCTGGGAGGGCCCTCCAGACCTACAAACCTCAACAACCAGAATTCTGTTGCCTATTTCATTGTGGCTGAGAATTATGGGAGTTGAATACCTCTGTATTGTTTAAAGAAAACCACTGGTGGACATCAAAGGACGAGGTGCAACCACGGACATCAGTAAAGTGAAGGTCAAGTGGCAAGGGTGGAGGACTACTTGTCCAATCTCATCCTACACCCAAACCAGGGGCTAATGGGGTAGAAGGCAAAAAAAAAGGACGGGAGAAACCTACATCTGCAGAAGTGGTGTCGACCCAACGCCAGATGAAGAGCCCAGTAACATGCCTTATTCATGCTTTGAAATCATGCTGGTGGTGAAAAGGAGAAGTTGGTGCACGTGAAGAGGGTTAGGCCCGCTCATCCCAAACATTTGCTTCTCTGCCCCAACACGCTGGCCGAGAAGTACCCATCGATACTGTCCCACCACAAATGAGACACGAAAGCTGGGCTGAACTTCAAAAGGGTTGGTCTTCTCCTCACTTTTCCCACCTCAGTACCATTTCAGGTGCCACGGACCAGGAGAAGTCACACGGTGGGTTGAAGGACCCATTGCTGTGGTCCATGAGTTTCTGGCCCCTGCTTCGTAAGGGCCCACCCTCCAGAAGCTGACGTGGACAGTGGAGCAAATGTTTGGTGGACAGAGAGATCATGCAGGTTGAGCAAATAAATCATGTTTCCTAGTTGGACCGGGAAGGATGAAGTTCTAATGAAGATGCTTCCGGCCCAATTTAACAACGGAGAAATTGGCACCGGGGAAGACTTCTGCTTCCCTAAATGATCGAATTAGCTGGAAAGGGTTGAGCAATGGAACCAGAGAAGCAACTGAGGCAGGCATGGGAAGAAAAAAAAAAAAAAGAAGGGACAGCAATTATTTAGAATTGAGCAGGAAAGTTTAAAAAAAAGGAAAAGAAATACAGGTAGTCCTCAATGTACAACAGTTCGTTTAGTGACCGTTCAAAGTTACAACGGCACTGAAAAACGTTTTTCACATTTGCTACCGTTGCAGCATCCCCATGGTCATGTGATCAAAATTCAGAGGCTTAGCAACTGGCATGTACTTATGACGGTTGCAGTGTCCCGGGGTCACGTGATCCCCTTTTGCAACCATCTGACAAGCAAAGTCAACAGGGGAAGCCAGATTCACTTAACAACTGGGTTACTAATTTAACAACTGCAGTGATTCGCTTAGCAACGGTGGCAATAAAGGTCGTAAAATGGGGCAAAACTCACTTCAGAAATGTCTTGCTTAGCAATGGAAATTTTGGGCTCAATTGTGGTCGTACGTTGAGGACTACCTGTAACCACCATGGCGGAGATACAACTGAAACACAGCCAAAACTAACTTTAAACCAATTCAAATCAATTCAGTATTAAAAGCTAAACATAAATTATAATCAAAAGAACCATAATTTCAAAAGAAAATGCATCGGAAAAATTAAAAAAAACAACAAACTTTGCCAATTAAAAGAAAACTGTTACATTAAATTTCAAACAGGACCATCAGCTATTAGTTCTTAGAAACTAATTTCTATTTAAAATAAAAAAAGAAGAAGAGAAAAAGAGAGAAAAAGAGAAAAAAAAAACACACTTCACTGCTGGGATTTCAAAGAAAAAAACTCACAAGTAGCAATACTACTGTACAAAAGTGTGAACAACGAGGCCAAAATGTACGCGGGAAAAATAGTGTCATATACCTTGTTTTTTTTTATGAACGGCCATAATTTGCCCTTGGACTTGCTTGAAAATCTGGACTCAGATTTGCTCTCTTTGGAGTTGGAGAGGCTGGATTCGGAAACGGCGCGCTTGATCGGCTGGGTGAAGTCCTCAAAGTCAACGTCTCCCGGAGGTTCAAAGCCGGATTTGAAGGCATCGATCACCAGCTGAGAGTCCTGGACGGGACACACAACGGCAGAAAATGGTCACCGATTGGGGATCTGGACCTCAAGAACTTTGAGGAGTCAGCAAGGACGCAAACGATCAACTAAGAAGGTCTCCAGGTCAGGATTGTCCCAAAGGTGCTTTTTCAAAAGGCTGCTGGACTCGCTTGTTTTTTTTTCCTTGAAGAGGAAAATTCAGAGGCTTGGCAACTGACATGTACCTATGACAGTTGCAGCATCCCGGAATCCTGTGATCGCCTTTTGCGACCGTCTGACAGGCAAAGTCCCTGGGGAAGCCAGATTCACTTAACAACCATGTTAACTAATTTAACCACTGCAGTGATTCACTTAACAACTGTGGCGAGGAAGGTCGTAAAATGGGGCAAAGCTCACTGAAGAAATGTCTCGCTTAGCAACGGTAATTTTGGGCTGAATTGTGGCTGTAAGTCAAGGACTAGCTGTGTAGTGCCCAGAAGGATTCGAAGCAGGGCTGACTAGCGTTAGTCCTCAATTTGCAACCACGGTCGGTACCCTACTGCGGTGGTGGTAAGTGTGAGGACTGATGGTAAGTCACTTCTTCTCCCTTGTAACTCCTAACGGTCGCTAAACGAATGGTCGTAAGCCGAGGACCACCCGAGGACCACCACCACCTGAATTGCTCTCCACCTTGGGAGAAGCAATACTCGGGATGCTGTTTACCCCAAAAGTGAGGATGTTCCCAACTCTCCCAAATCTTTACAGGAAGAGGAAGAGGAAAAGGAAATGAAGAACGGAAAAGCTCCGAATGGGAGGGACAAAGAAAGCAACGGCCAGATAAAGCCGGCTTCATCCGAGGGGGGAGAGGAAACAGGAAACCAGCAATCCAGAGCAAATTCACCGGTCTCAGCTTTCTACATTTGTACCGTTAAAAATCTGTATCTACGTCCTAACCATCTCTGTCCTCAAGAGACGTCACAGGGGTGGCCACCTCTGGCTTGCAGGAGATAAAATGCAAGGAGTCCTCAGCTTATGTCCAAAAGTAACGCCAGAACGTCCATTGCTAAGCAGAATGGTTGTTGAGTGAATTGCGCTGGACTGTATGTATGCTTTTGTCACGGTCCTTAAGCGAATCACTGCATTTAAGTGAATCACTATAGTTTTAGGTTAATCCCTACCGTTGTTAAGTGAATCAGTGCGGTTGTTAAGTGAATCACTGAGGTTGTTAAGTGAACCTGGCTCCCTCCACAAACTCTGCTTGTCAGAAGTCGGCTGGGAAGGTCTTAAATGGAGACCCTGGGAGGTTGCAACCAGCATAAATGTGAGCCGGTTGTCAAGCGCCTAGATTTTGATCATGTGGCTGTGACGGTCACAAGTGCGAGGACCGGCGGTGAGTCACTTTTTCCAGTGCCTGTGTAACTGAACAGTCACTAAACGGACGGTTGTAAGTCCAGGACTACCTGTGTGTGAAAGGATGCATTGCCTTAAGCATCATAAAAAGCTGCAAGGAAGGAACCAAATCCGATTCGGTTTCAAACCAAACCTGGTTTGCACCCGACAAACAGGGTTAAAGAACGCCCCCTTCGAAATCCAGGCTTTAATTTTGCGCCGGAAGGAAGCCGGCCACTTACCTGCTTTGGGTCAACGGCGTCCACCGCCTTGGTGATCTCGTCCAGACACTTCCCGATGATGGGCGTCACCTGGCGGTCCACCTCGGCAAACGTTTTCATAGATTCGCCTATTCTGATTATCCGTCTCTCTTCCATATCCTGGATTTTCTGGGAAGGAGAAGGAGCCACAGGTTAAATGTCTTTCAGGGACCCCCCCGCCCTTGTAGCAACCTCGTAAGTTAGGTCTACACACTCCCAAGAGCAAGCGCCAAGGGGAGCGGGTCAACACCGACCCTAAAACGGGGCTACTGAGAAATAAGAGGAAAGTGAGGTTACAAAGGACCAATAAAACTGTAACGCTCAAGTTGGTTGAACCTGGCACCGGCCTGCCCCATCCGTGCCCTGCCTCTCCAGCTGCAGAGCGGTGAGTGACAACGGCGTGACAAACAATGATGTCAACACAATGACAGCCCTGGAGTCTTCCGGACAAGAGGCCGCTGTGTCGCTCCCGAGTCTGAATTCCTGCCAGAGTTTAATCAGATGGAGCAAAAACTAGCGGGAGATCAGGAGAGGTCGGGCTGCCTTCACAGAGGTAATCCTTGACTTACGACCGTTCGTTTAGTGACTGTTCCAAGTTACAACACCACTGGGGGGAAAAGGGACTCGGGTCCCTTTTTCACACTTACGACCGTTGCAGCATCTCTGTGGTCACCTGATCAAAATTTACATGCAACTGGTTCTTATTTATGACGGTCGCAGCGTCCCCGGGGGGGGGGTGTCACGTGATCCCCTTTTGCGACCTCCTGACGAGCAAAGTCAACGGGGAAGCCTGATTGCCTTAACGGCCGTGTGACTCCCTTAACAACTGCAATGATTCGCTTAACAAACTGTGGCAAGAAAAGTCGTCAAAGGGGGCAAACCCCACCGAACGACAGCTTAGCCACCGACATTTGCGGTCGTAAGTCGAGGACTATATTGTCGGCTCCAAAAACAATTCGGAGCCCCGGTGAGGGGTGGCAGTTTGCAAGGCCAAGGAGGACCCTCACCTGAAAAATATTGGGAATATGCGTGTGGTAATGCTCTCGCTGCTCGTGGTTGAACTTCTGTAAGGTGGACAAATACTCCCCTTTGCTGTCTTCGGCCATCTGGTGGCGGAGCTGGGCTTGCTGGCGGGCCTGGAGGAGGAAGAACGGAAATGTTGACACCCTCTCAACAAAGCAGCCCGTTGGCGAATGACTTCTGAGAGATTTGCACCCCTTTTCAAGATTCCCCCCCCATGACTTCTGTTGCAAAGCAGCCTGGGAAATAATGGAGGGAAGGACAAAGACCCCCAGAAGCAGAAACTGGCTAAGAAAAAGGGAAGAGGGTCAGTTTGCTGGAGAGGTTAAAATACTGGACTAGAAACCAGGAGGCTGGGAGTTCTAGCACCATCTTACACACGAAAGCCGGCTGGGTGACTTTGGGCCAATCCCCAGGAGACGGTGAGTTCTAGTCCTGCTTTAGGCATCGAATCTGGTCGGTTGACTTCGAGCCAATCACCAGGTGATGGTGAGTTCTAGTCCGGCTTTAGGCATCGAATCTGGTCGGTTGACTTCGAGCCAATCACCAGGTGATGGTGAGTTCTAGTCCTGCTTTAGGCATCGAATCTGGCCGGTTGATTTCGAGCCAATCACCAGGTGATGGTGAGTTCTAGTCCTGCTTTAGGCATCAAATCTGGCCGGTTGATTTCGAGCCAATCACCAGGTGATGGTGAGTTCTAGTCCGGCTTTAGGCATCAAATCTGGTCGGTTGACTTCGAGCCAATCACCAGGTGATGGTGAGTTCTAGTCCAGCTTTAGGTGCAAAAGCTGGCAGGGTGTCTTTGGGACAGTTTTTTTTCTTTCTTTCTCTCTTTCTCTCTCTCTCTCTCTTTCTTTCTCTTTCTTTCTTTCTCTCTCTCTCTCTCTCTCTCTCTCTCTCTCTCTCTCTCTCTCTCTCTCCCCTCTCTCTCTGCCCAACCCACCTCACAGGGTTGTTGTTGTAAGGGGGGGAAAGAGGAGTAGAACGGAGTATTAGGATGTTCACTACCTTCAGTTACAGGCAGGATAAAAAAACACGATTTAATGGCCAGAGAAGCGCTGGGCAATCTCTCTAGAAGCAGGAATTGGTTAAATTATTTCCTGCTGGCAATTTACGCTGCCTTTGCATAAATATTTTCCATCAACAATCCCTTTGTAACTCAGCTTCTCCGCCCACCTCTGCCTTTTAGCAAGATCCTCACCGTCTGGCGTTCGTTTCACAGCCCACTTGGTTCGGCTGCCTCTCCGGCCTCCTTCTCATCTGCTTCGCATCAAATCCCTTTTCATCCCCACCGCCCTGGAACTCGGCTCCCGCTGGCAGCCTGGATGCGGCTGCAAGACAGCCGGCTTTAGGGAAGGACCCGGGGAGGAACGCCAAGGGTGAAGAGGGTGCCCTTGCCAGCATGCAGAGCGCATTCCTCTGCCATTCGGCAGAATCCCCTTTTTGTTAAAAAAATACAACATGGAGGAGCGTTTGCCCGGGAGGGGGAGAATTTGGTCTCCCGGCAGCCCGTATTCGGTGAGATTTTGGAGAAAGCGACATTTTTCGCCCTTACGACCGTTGTAGCATCCCCCGTGGTCGTGTGATCAAAATTCGGACGCTTGGCAACTGACTCACATTTATGACCGTTGCCGTGTCCTGGGGTCATTTGACAAGCAAAGTCAACGGAAAAGCCAGATCCACTTAACAACCGTGTTATTAACTTATCAACTTTAAAAAAACCCAAGAAAAGTCGTAAAATGGGGCAGAACTCGCTTAATACATTTCTCACTTAGCAACAAAAACCCTTGGAGAGCTGCTGTGAGTTTGATTTGGGGTCTCGCTCTGCATTGAGGCTTCCTCTGTTCACGTCCCTTTTGTAAAAGCCACGTGCTTTCATCTCCAGCTCTTCCTAAACATAATCGGGATGATATTCAAGATAATCATCTCTTCGGTTGGGCTTCAAAATGCAGCTGGGGAGGGGGTTTTGCAGTTGTGTAGATAGGTGTGCGGGGCAGTGAGCAGACCACCCAGGAGCAAAATAAGTTTCTCTGTATTTTCCATGGAACTTTATCCACCCTTCCCCACGCCCAGCAAGGCTGGATTTTGCTGGGGCTTCAGAAAAAATGATTCATCTTTTTATTTATTTAAACCCCGATGTGATTGCCTGATACGGCAGCGGATATGTTTTGCCGCTGGTTTTAGATCAAGGGGTTCCCTTGCGGCTTGTTTGACTGGGTTAGGAGTATTTAAACAAATACACAACTTAAAAAGAGACCCTCGTGTTAGGAAGTGGGGTGGTTCCAGGAACAAGAGGAAAAAATAACAAAGTGGTGTAGGGATTAACTGTTTCTGCAGAGTATAACTGAGAAATCCAGAGACAGAATGGGATAAATGATGTATCTGAATGCGGGGTTTTTTTTTTTTTTTTAAATCCCTGCATGTTGAAAACTAGCACCATAAACCTCGCAAGCGGAAATCTAGTACCAAGACAACGCAAGCAGCTTTTAGAACTTTTTCAGATTAGCTTGGCAAACAAGGTCACAAAACTTCCACAGCTCGACAAAGGTGGATTATTATTTTTATTCCCCCAAGGGGTGCTCTCTTGGAAGGGTGCAAAAGGAAAACAAGATTCTAGTCCCTATTATGCAAGGAGCATCAGTACAGATCAGTTTGGCAAACAGGGTCATAAAACTTCCACAGCTCGACAAAGGTGGAAAGAGGAGCAAGAAGAGCGGAAGGAAGGAAAGAAGGAAGGAAGGAAGGAAGGAAGGAAGGAAGGAAGGAAGGAAGGAAGGAAGGAAGGAAGGAAGGAAGAAGGGAAGGGGATGAAGAGAAGGAAAGAGGAGATAAAGACAGGAAGGGGAAGAAGAAAAGGAGAAAATGGAAGAGAAAGAGAAGGTGAGGGAGGAGATAAATAAAGAGGGGGAGGGGAGAACGGGATAAATAAATAGGAGAAGGGGAGGACGAGAAGGAGAAAGGAAAGGAGGAAACGCTCCCTTGCAGTGCTCAGAAAGGAAAAATATTTTCCACACCGCTCAGCCGCCGGGGAGCTCAACATAAGCATCAAAATGCAGCCTTTCCTTAAACAGCCTCAGCCAAATATCACCCAAGGCTTTCAACCCAGGGATGGCACCCAGCCCAATCATCTCCCGGGGCTGACGAGGAAGAAAACACACACACACACACACACACAAACACACAAAAGCAAAAACTCTGAGGAGGCTCTGGCCAGGAGCGCAGAGCCGGCCCTAGATCCCTGGGACGCCCCACCCGTTCTGCCCCAGATGGGCTCACCGTAACCTCGCGAGGCTGACTCCCTGCCGGAGTTTCCCCAAAATGGTAAAAAGAATCAAAGCCCAAGCTAAAAGCACGCCTGCTCACTTTTTCAGGCCCGTCACAATTTTTCACTCGGCCAACAGCCGACGTTCTCCCTGCCAAGGTTGGGAAAAGGCAAACATTCAGAGAGGGGAACTTGGAATAATTGATTGTGGTTATAAAATAAGCAATAACGAAATGCACAAAATCTCCGGACACTTCCTAATTTTAGCCAAGCTACAGGTCGTCCTCAACTTACAGCGGTTTGTCTAATGACCGACCGTTCAAAGGTACAACGGCGCTGAAAAAGAAGTGACTTGTGACCCTTTTTTTCACCCTTACGACCGCTGCAGCATCCCCAGGGTCACGTGATCAAAATTCGGACGCTGGGCAACTGACTCGTATTTATGACGGCTCCAGTGTCCCGGCGTCACGTGACCTTCTGACAAGCAGATTCAACGGGGGTGCAAGATTCACTTAACAACCGTGTTACTAACTTTTAACAACTGCAGTGATTCATTTAACAACTGCGACAAGCAACCGCCTTGCTTAGCAACGGGAAGCAACAGTGAGACGTGGTTGCTGAAAACAAGACTGGCCGATCAAACCCCGCCAAGCAAACCAGTCGTATTCTGGCCAGCTCACCGAAACACAACTTATTTTAGCTTCCTACACTCAACCTGAAACCAAGGCAGCTGCCTCCAGAGGCCGGGAGATTTCATGCCACAGGAAGAAGCCGGCAGCCAAGCCAAGGGAAAACCAGAAAAAGTGGCTGGTAACAAAAGATAGAGATTGAAAACAACTCGGTTGCGTCATCCTGCGAAGACCGAGTTAGCGCTAAGCTACAGAGAGAGAGAGAAAGAGAAGACACACAGAGAGAGAGAGGAATAGAAGAGAGAGAGAAAGGAGAGAAAAATAAAAGACAAAGAGAAGAGAGAGAGAGAAAGAAGGAAGAGAGAAATAGAATATATAGAGAGAGAACAGAAAGAAGAGAGAGAGAAAGAGAAGAGAGAGAGAAAAGAGGAGAGGCAGAAAGAGAAGGGAGAAAGAGAAGACAGAGAGAGGAGAGAGAGAAAGTGAAGAGAGAGAGAGAGAGAGGAATAGAACAGAGACAGGAGAGAAAAATAAAACAGATAAAGAGAAGGGAGAAAGAGAAGAGAGAGAGAGGAGAGAGAGAAAGTGAAGAGAGAGAGAGAGAGAGAGAGAGAGAAGGGAGAAAGAGAGAGAATTAGAAGCAACAACAGCAGCTTCTACATAAACAATGTGTTATTCTGCACCGCAGTCATGTAAGCTTCGCATCACATGTCCCCAGCCACGCAAAGAAAGGGACTTAAGCCTTAACACACTACACAAAAACACACATGCTGTTCTCTCGGGCCAGCGACATGGCATCTGCACACCAGGCACGGATGGCGTGGTGTCGAATGTCCAGGCGGGAGCCAAGACAAGGGAGGCTTCCGGCAAGCAAAGTCAATGGGGGGGGAGAGACCGATTCGCTTAACGACTGCAGTGATTCACTTAACAACAGTGGTAAGAAAAGCCGTAAAATGGGGCAGTTAACAAATGTCTCACTTAGCAACAGAAATTTGGGGCTTAATTGTGATTGTAAGTCGAGGACTATCTGCATACAGTCTCCTACTCAAGCAGTGGGTTGGACTGGATGACCTCCAAGGTCCCTCCCTTCCCTTCTGTAACAAAAATCGAGCAAAACAAGTCTCTCTCTCTCTCTCTCTCTCACACACACACACACTTTTACCTTTTCGACGTCTGCTTTCGTGACGTTGATGTCCGCATCCATCTTCTCGAAGTATTGTTGCGCTCGGTCGGCTTCTTTGCAATCCCGTTCAAATCGTCGCTTGCTCTGACGAGGGACGGCAGGAGAGAGTTAGCAAGCCATGTGTGAAACCGCGTGAGAGGAACCTGACATTGCTGGATAGTTCTCAAGGTTGCGTGCTTGGGCATTTATTTTGAATTTTTTTAAAAAAGAGAGCTGCTGAACTTTTGGGGTCTCACACTGCATCTATGATTAAGAGTAATCTGGAGAGTAAACCGTGTGAAGAACGGTTGCAGGACTTGGGTATGGTCGGTCTAGAGAAAAGAAGGACTAAGGGTCCTCTGAGGGGCTGCCACAGAGAAGAGGGAGTCAATCTCTTCTCCAAAGCACCAGAGGGCAGGACAAGAAGCAACGGATGGAAACTAACCAAGGAGAGAAGCAACCTGGAACTAAGGAGAAACTTCCTGACAGTGAGGACAATTAACCAGTGGAACAATCAATAAAATAGGTAATAATTACAACTTTCACCGGTCTGTAAAGCCAAGGAAAGCTGAAGTCAGACCGTAAACACCGTCGCGGTTTCCTTTAGCAACCTTAGCTTTCCTTAATGACAAAGTTGTGGGTCCAAGCTGTGATCGCTAAATGAGGATGGCCATTACTCCCGAAATCCTTGGTGCGTGGAGCAAACCAACGTACTTTTACAAACAGCACGGAAACGTCAAACCTAACCCAGAGCAGAGTCAGGCATGCTCACCGATTCCAGCTGCTTCCAGCAGGTTTCAATGTGTTGCTGCGCTTTCCGCCCATCGTGAAAATGCTGAAAGGGAGAATTCACAAAGTCTGATTTAAAAAAAAAAATGCAGAGACAAACTTAATGCCGTTTTTACTTACAGCTAATCTGTTCAGTGACCGTTCAACGGCACTGAAAAAAGTGACTTAGCACCAGTTTTCACACTTACCTTTGCAGCCTCCCCAGGGTCACGTGATCGAACTTTGGGTGCCTGGCGTGTGTTTAGGATGGTTAGTTACACACCCCGGGATCCTAAGATTGTCATATATTAGGGGGTTGGACTAGAAGACCTCTAAGGTCCCTTCCAATTTTTATTTTTATTTTTTTTATTATTATTATATGCAACCTTCTTAGGAAGCTTCTGACAAGCAAAGTCAATGTTGTAAAAAAATCTTGTAAAATTGGGCATGGTTACGTGACCTGCTTAACGACCATCACAATTTACGACCGTAATTCTGGGCTCAGTTCTAGTCGTAATTCGAGGACCACCTGCATTTCTCTACAGGTAGCCGCGTATTTTAGCAATATTTCGTCTCCAGTTACAGTTTTTTTCTATTTTGTGCCAGGGTGAGGGAAAATTTGGTTTTGGTCTTTTTTTAGCTGGCTTAATTTCCTGGACATGTCATATTCCAGACAATAGAAGGGAGACGGAAGTCTACGAAAGAAAAACAGGTTTTATAGTTCCACATCTGGATTATCTCTCCAGGCAACAAAATATATTTCCATTGAACGGGATCTGTAAACCTCATTTTCCAGGTTGCAACACTGAGCTCTAAAAATGTAAGAATAAAGAAACAACTCTGATAAAAAAAAAACTTTGGGGAATTGAAAATGTCCTTTTATCTCTCTCTCTCTCTCTCTCTCTCTCTCTCTCTCTCTCTCTCTCTCTCTCTCTCTCTCCCCCCCCCCCCAGAATAGCTTTACCTTAACCTCCTCATCCTTGGAATGGTGGCGATTATTTCCTACAACGGTAAAAGAAGTAATCTCGGACCCCTGCAGGATGTGTCTCTTGACCTGCCCTACCAAGAAGGGCTGACCCTAGACCTGCCCCATTGAATCTGACCCCAGCATCCTTCATCTCCAGCTACATCACGTGAACGAAAGGCCTCTCCTGTCCATTAATGTCTCCCTTCAGTCAACCGCATCGTTGGCCGTCCTATTCCGAGATCAGCGTCCTTCACGCCACAGAGTGAGGCGCACCAGAGAGGACTTTGAAGCCATCCAGACGGGAGAACAACCCTTAATGGATCTTCTGGGCACCCAGCCAGAGAAGGAACACCCCTTGGTGAAGGGTGAACTTGTCTTCTGAAGGGTGGGGAGAAAGACTCCGGGCCATCTGAGGAGATGGTCCTTCTCCAAGCCATCAGCTGCTCCTCACACAGCATCAGGAGATCCTGGCGATGTGACAACAACTTTGTTTGTTTGCTTGAACCGCAAAGATCCACCAGTCAAATGGTGTGTGGAGATGCTTGTGGTCACTAACTCTTGTGATGCTTGTGGTCACTAACTCTTCAGAGGAGGCAGCAACTCAACGTAGAGATGCAACTGACACCATCCACGTTCACAACAGAAGTAAAGAAGAATCCAATCACAGACCGTATTATGAAAAGAGGCCCCAGCAGTAACTCATTCTGAGCTATTGATTTTCTGCACCAGCAGGACTTTTTACCTTACAGATAGTCCTCAACTTACGACTATTCGTTTAGCACAGGGGTCTTCAAACCTGGCAACTTTAAGACTTGTGGACTTCAACTCCCAGAATTCCTCAGCCAGCCCTGAGGGCTGGCTGAGGAATTCTGGGAGTTGAAGTCCACAAAGTCTTAAAGTTGCCAAGTTTGAAGACCCCTGGTTTAGCGAGTGTTCAAAGTTACAGTGACTGATCACAAGTCCTCGTACCTACGACCGTCACAATACAACCGTCACAGTCAGGCAATCAAAATTTGGCCACTTAGCAACTGGCGTGTATTTACGACGGTTGCAGCCTCCCGGGGTCACGTGACCTCCCCAGCCGGATTCCGACAAGCCAAGTCAATGGGGGGGAAGCTAGATCCATTTAGTGGCCACGTGATTCACTTAACAAAAAGCGGCCAATGGAAATCGTGGCCGCAAGCTGAGGACGGTCCATGAAACTGGCCTTTGCCAGGATTCCACCAGGTGTCATCTGGGTCACAAATCTCTTTTTTAAAGTCTGTCATTACTTTGGATACTCAGCCGGTCATAAACCGAGGACTCTCTGTAGAAATGGGAGAATGAGCCAACCGTTGAGGATGCTAAAATCTCTCTTCACCCCCCACCCCCACTTTTCTTTTCAGTAGTTTTTGTTAGCTTCGAGACAGGCCGGTTTATTCCTGCCTAGCTTTATCGGCGATGGCGCCTTAACCCCGGTCTACGTCAACACCCTGCCCTCAGCTGCTGGAATGTCAGGCATCAATCATCTAGCTTCTGGCTGAGAAAAAAATGACCCAGCCCTGGGGCAGTTTGAGAATTGCCCACCCACCCACATGTCTGTGCAAACTCAGATGGCTGCATTTCTGGAGGCCTCAAAAACTTAAAAAAAAACCCCAATAAGACATGAGATTTTTGTCCTGGCAAAGCAGAACATCCCCCCGCCCCCCCCCCCAAAAAAACCCCACGCTTGGGTTTTAATGATCTGTCTCTTTGGCTTTTTCTCCTGCCACGCAACGTGTAAATTCAGATTATATCCAAGACCTCAGCATTCCCTTTTCCAGCCAAAGTTAATTGCACCCTTTGCACTTTGCCAACCTTGAAAACATTCGTTTGTTTCTCTGCGCCCTTCTGAGAAGATCACACCGACAACCTGAGTCCTGACAGTAAGCCCTCGGCGGGCGACAACCGATGCATTATTTAAATTTTGTGTCAAGGAAACTACAGCCGAAACACCCCCGACTGGGAATTAAAAGTCCCAAGAGGAACCACCTGCTTTTCTTCCTTTGCTGGCTGAAGAGAAGTTTAGATAGTCTTGTCAAGAAATAAAACTACTGTACAGCTATGAGGAAGAGACCTGCATGCTTGTATGACATGCTACTAGTCCATAAAGTCCCTCCCTCCCTCCCTCCTTCCTTCCTTCCTTCCTTTTCACCTTTTCCGCCTTCCTTCTATCCTTCCTTCCTTCTTTCTGCCTCCTTCCTTCCTTCCTCCCTCCCTCTCTCCTCCCTCCTTCCTTTCCTTCCTTCCACTTCCTTCCTCCTTCCCTCCCACCTTCTTTCTGCTTTTCTTTCCTTCCTTCCTCCCTCCCTCCCTCCCTTCCCTTTTTCCCTTCCTGGTTCAACTTCTCTTTTCACTGGGCAAAACATTCTTATAATCCTGAAAAGTGACGGTTAAGTGGGCAGCATTTAAATTTTATAAAGTGTTATTCAAAAGTTTTCATTAGCTGCATAGGGTTTCTGCTATATTCGGTTCATTCAATCCATGGCAAAGAAATCAGGAAGTTTAAAACTTGGTTACCGATTTCCTTTCTTGCTTGAGTTCCTGTACATAACGGGCTAGCTCCGTGGTGATCTGGGACGTCATGTTCTCCGAAATGACCTCGTGTTGACCGGCATAATCGTTCATTTCGTTCAGAGTCGCTAGGAAAGCTCGGCATGATGAATACCTAAAAAGGGGCAAGAAAAAACTGAGACTCAAAACATGTTTTTAAAATCATATTACTTTTCGATGATGTTGGACTCGTCCCATCATTCCTAGATAGCATTTAGAACATAGAATGGTAAGAGGTCTTTGTCCAACCCCTTGCTGCCTGTTAAAGGCAGGCATGTGCTAAACCCAAATATTTTCCTTCATTACCAAACTCACTAATCAGAAAGTTTTATCCAGCTTTGAGGACCTTCCTTCAGCACTGCCGCTGAAGAAACGGTCGTAACTCAAGGACTGCCTGGATTATGGAGAGAATATTAGCCAACGACTTCATGGCATTTCGGCAAGTTACCACTGGGTAATTTCATCCATTTTCCAATTTATACTTTGGGATTGTAGGTGAAGCTTCGGCTGAAAACCTACGTGTATTCGTCCTCTTCTTTGGAATTCTTTTTGGGCTGGTATTTCTTTGCGAGGTTCCTAAAATAAAACCAGAAAGAGAGAAGGTGAAAAAAAACAACGATTGCCAATAAATAGATTAGCAAGCTCCTCTTTTTCTTCTTCTTTAAACGGAAGATAAGTTTGCTTAACGACCGCAGATTCACTTAACAATCTTCGCAATTTACTTAACGACCGCTACAAAAATTTCATTAAAATCAGGTCGGTCGTGTGAGGACCGCTCACCACCAGGCACGGCTTACAGCCGTCATTCTGGGCTGAAGCACAGTCGTAAGTCGAGGCCTGCCTGAAAACCTTGAATCTGTGGCTGCCAGCGACTGAAAGCCAAGATTAATTTCTCCACCTAGCCTCTCGGAAACTTCTCCTTGTGCTTTTTCAAGGGAAGCTTCATTTTGTTCCCAAAATAAAGAGAAATGAATTTCTATCCGAGGGTGCAGCTTGCTAAATTTGGAACTTGGGCGAAGTGGCTTCTCCAACGAGGCAATCAGCATCTCTTAACGATGAAACATTTTGCAAGTAAAGACTTCAATCAGACATCCAAGCCTATTTCTGTATCAGCCATAAACTATGCTGCAAATGGAGCTCACTAAATCAATAAAACAATTACAAAGCTAATGAAGAAAGATTTTCTCTCTCTTTCTCTTTGAACAGCCACTAAATAAACTGTTGTAAGTCGAGGACTGTCTGTACTTGGGAATATGCAGCCAATTAAACCAAGATCAAGTATGTTTCTCTGTGAGCCAGACTTGAAAGGGGGAAGTTCCCTCCGTAGTTAAATGCAGAGAATAAATTTGAAAAACGCACGTTTAACCTGCCTGCACAAATATACTGTCATCCAGCGTGGAAGCTGTAAATTTACAACTGGATGAAATGCACAAGCATTGCACACTTCCCGACGGTATCTTGAACTCACCTAAGCTGCTTTGCATAGTTGATCTCAATCTCCGTTCTGTCTTTGACGAATTTGATATATTTTTCCAGAATGTCGATACCCCACTGGGTGTGTTTTTCGAGGGTGTCAAACTGATCCTGCAGAAGAAAAATGAGAAATATTTAATTGGCCGGTCAGATCAAGCTTGGAGGAAGGTTAATTGCACTGTTCATCCTTTCAAAGAAACGTTGTTTTTTTTAAAAAAAAATAGTCCTCTTCTTATAAAGTTATCAGATCTTAATGAAATGGCACAGGGGGTCTCCTGCTTGAACAGGGGGTGGAAAATCTCCAAGATCCTTTCCAATCCAATTATTATACGTTTACGTCTGTTAAGCAGAAAGCTATGAATATTCAGTACTTAAATACTGGTTCTAGTGGAAAAGGCACCAGGCTAGAAACCAGGAGGCTGGGAGTTCTAGTCCCGCCTTAAGCATGAAAGCTGGCTTGATGGCTTTGGGGCAATCACCAGGTGACCGGGAGTTCTAGTTTTGCCTTAGGCACGAAAACTAGCTGGGTGATTTGGGACCAATCACAGTGAGATGATGAGCTGTAGTCCCGGCTTAGGCATGAAAGCTGACTGGGTGACTTTGGGACAATGAATCAGGAGACAGCGAATTGTAGCACTGCCTTAGGCATGAAAACCAGTTGGGTAACTTTGAGCCAATCATCAGGAGATGGAGAGTTCTAGTCCTTCTTTAGGCCTGAAAATCAGCTGGGTGACCCAAGGCTCCTATCACTATTGGAACTACCTTTTATTTCTTTTGCCACAGTCATCCTATTACGATTTGTATTTATTATTACAATAATTATTATTATACTTCCAGTTGTTGTTAAGAAAGATGCAAGAAGGGGATTTTATGGGTGATCTTCACTTGCTTGGCCTAAATTTTAGATGGGATTTGCTAAAAAAACAAAAAAACAAAAACTCTCTACCTTGAAGAACACAAGAGATTTTTTTTTAAATTCAATTCATTTGGTTGGTGGAAGCTAATTGCACCGACCAAATGAAGTTAATTAAAGTTAACTTTAATTCCTAAATAAGGCAGCCTCGGTTCTTTTTTGTTTTTTTAAAAAATGGAATCAGAAGCATTTTGAACTCAGTTTGGTTATTGTTTTTCATTCGGTGTATTCCAAATGCATTTTTTTTTAAAAAAAAAATCTGTGCTTCTACTGAAGACAAAAACCAGCGTATTTACTTACAACGCAAAACTAACTTCAGGCAAAACAAATCAGTTTCAGAGAAAACAAGATGTAAAACCAGCAATGTGACTGAAAGAAGAAATAAAGAGAACATCTCTGCTAGTTCCTCTCTGTTTACAAATAAACAAACCCAAGAACAAGCTTTAAGATTTCAAAAAGAAACTTTTTTGCAAGGAGCTGAGAGCAGCTACCGCTTTAAAGTTAATTCGACTGTTTGTTCCGTTTGGTTACAAGTTTCAATTTAAGTAAGGAAGTGTTAGTAAAACAGAAAATGAAAGGGAAAAAAGAAGTAGTATTTCCCACAGGACAGTCCACTACAGAGGTTTAAAAAAAAATTTCCTTTAAATTAAAAAAAATAACGAATTGCATGCACGCATAGACCAGACTAGAACTCACGGTCTCCTGGCAATTGGCCCAAAGTTATCCATCTGGCTTTTATGCCTAAAGTGGGACTAGGACTCACCCTCTCCTGGTTTCTACTGCTGCCTTCACCACTAGACCACACTGCCTCTCTCCAGATTTTCCAAGAACCCTTCAAACTCTTTACAGAGATGCACCAGGAAGGGTTCCTTCGTCTTTCATCTTCCAACAGAAGACTTGAAGAAAAGAATTTGGAAGCCACGTTAACCTACCCAGTCCTAAATGGACCGTTCAACTTTCAGCTATCAGGATCAAAAGTCCAAAATTAGATTATGAGTCGGAGATTATGAGTCGGAGAACGGCAAGAAGTTTTGGCTTTGACAAGTTTCTGATATTCTGCATTTTGTCAAGTCACGGATGGGCGATGAGCGAAGTGCTAATCAGCCAGACACAAAACCCACCTCATTAATCTTGCATTAGCTACCAAAATGTTCCTCCTGAAGCCTTTTCGAATTTAGCAACTTCAAGTCTTAAAAGAAAAGTATAATTGTCTCTGTTAAAAGGTGGGCTCTTCTCTGTCAAGCCTGTAGTTCAGAGGAAGAAGCTCTCACTAGAAAGAAATATCCAGGGATGTTTTTTTACACGGTTTTCCTTCTTGTCACTCACCTGCATCATCCTGCAGTAGGGAGCATAGGAACTGCATGGAGAAAAGTCAGAATCTTCATCATAAGCCACAGCATCAAAGCTGTGTTTATTTTTGTGCCTTCCTTTCTTTCTCTGATGCTCCTATTCCTTCCCTCCCTCCCTCCCTCATTTTCTATATCTTTTTTCTTTCATCTCTTAACTTTTTCTTAGTCCCTCCCGCTCTCATCTTTCTACTTCTCCTTCCTTCTCTTCTCTTCTCTTTTTATCCCTTCCTTCCCATTCATCTTCCCATTTCTCTTTTACCTTTTCCTTTCTTCCTTCTCACGTGTTTCTATTTCTCCTCCCTCCCTCCCTCCTTTTATGATGGGCTTTCCATCTTTGCAGGCTGTGGGGCAGAGACTGGAGAGATGCCTTTCGTGAACAGCTTAATTTGCTTCTCTGCACACTGCTGAAGGTTGGGATAGATGATCCTTGGGATCCCTATGTTTTTAAGGTTCTGTTAGCCCCAGTCCAGTTGCAGAAGTCAAATTGCAAAATGGCCATTACTGGACAGCAGTCTTTGCAATTTTTTTCATCCAGCTCGAATCTGAATTGAATGAAACGATTCTGTGAGGTTTCACACCTCCCCCCGCCGTCCTTTCCAACCCCCCCCCCCACCATTGCACAAACTCCAAAAACACCATGCCACCGGATGTTTCTCCCACCCCCTAGCCATACTTGCCATTAATACAACCCTGGTTTCTCGAACATGCCACAAACAGCTGCGCCCATGCAAGCGACAGAGCCTCAAACCCCGAAATATCAAAAAACAGCAGTGAAGCAAAAGCCAGGATGCTGGCTTCATGCCATGTGGGAGCTCGACACACCAGGACATCCCTCCACTGAATGATGATTGGAAGAGGGTAGAATAAGCGATGCCCCCAAAGATTTGGATTTAAGTCACAATCCACCCAGCAGCTGTTCTGCATCTGCTTAGCTCCTTCCAGCAAATTGCAAGGAAGCGAGTTAAACACCAAAGCGGCAGTTTTCGGCTGCTGCTATAGCAACAGAGTCGGCATTCCTAGAAAGGGGGGGTCTCCTCCACCAATGGAGCATCGTTGGCCTGGCTGCTCCATTTCTAACCGTGGTTTGATTCGAGGAAGCCCCAGCCGCTCCGCCAATCAGACCCTTCTCCGGCCCAGCTTCGTGGAAAGAGCCATGCCAGTCTGCCCTCTGCCCCGAGCCGCAGGGGGGTGGCAACGTTAAGGGAAGAGAGCAGAAGGGGACCCCGGGCCAGGGGTCCGTCTCCACTGCCTTCCCATTGGGGCCAAAAAGATGCCGCATCCTTCTGGGCATCTTTGGGGCACCCTGCAAGCTGCAAACCCACCGGCGTTGGGGCCGTTGCTCAGGGCTCTGGCGGAACAAGGGTGCCCATGTTGGAGGCAGATCGCACGGGCAGACACTCCTCGACTTACGACAACAACCTAGCCTCAAATTCCCACTGCTAAGCAAGACAGCTGTCGATTAGTTTTGTCCTGTTATATGATCTTTCTTCCCACCGTTGTTAAGTGAATCACTGCAGTTAAGTTAGAAACATGGTTGCTAAATGAATCTCGCTTCCCCACTGACTTTGCAAAAGGGGATCACGTGACCCCGGGACACCGAAACCGTCATAAATACACGCCAGATGCCAAGAATCCGAGTTTTGATCCCGTGACCTTGGGAATGCTGCGACGGTCGTATGAAAAACGCACATGTCACTGTTTTCAGTGCCGTTGTAACTTTGGATGGTCACTAAATGAACTGTGGTTAAGTTGAGGGCTGCCTGTATATTGAGTGACTGATTGTTCCCGCTGCTTGTGAGCAGGGGACATAATATCCGCTTCCTTGTTTTCTCCTGGAACTCAGCCTCATGCAGACAACACAAAAGAGCTGATCTGAAATTAACTCCTGCCACAAGAAACTGAAGCAAAAGTCCACCGACAAATAACACAAACGAGTTGCGGTACTCGATTCCTCTAAATGCAAAGGAAACATTTTCCCCACAGTGAATGTATAGATACATCCAGGGCACAAAATAATTAAGATTGTCTCTATTGATGAGCAGAGTTTTACAGTCGGCAGGCTGAGGTTTGACAGAGGAATATTCTATTTTTAAACTGAGTGGCTCAAACAGCCCCTTAAATGGGCTACAGCATCACATCACTTAGTTAACACACTCACACTTTTTTTTTTTTTTTTTTTGGTGAATCTGCAACTGAAGAGGTGGCGGCTGTGTGCACGTTTTGGTCTCCTGCACGGAGGGAAGAAGCTGGAAATAAGGTGGACCTTATTATCGCCCAAAGAAACCACAGACGGATCCCTGCCTTAAGGGGTTCACAAGCACACAATTAGGGAGAGAGAGAGAAAGCACAAAGGCAATCCACATCCAAAGGGCCCTTGTGACTCTGAATAACACACCCGATCATCCGTCTGGAAGATCACAAAAAACGTAGCGGAATCTATCTGGCGTCTCAAAAAGGGAGAACACAGATAGTCCTTGACTTAACGCCCAAAATTTCCGTTGCAATGCAAAGCAGTTGTTAAGTGAGTCACGGCCCATTTTACGACCATTTTTGATATCGGTGTCTCGCATCAAATGATGTCTAAGATCGGAGGCAGAATCTACCCAAGACTCGCTTCATTGAAGATCAAAAGAGACAGGAAAGTTTTTTCTCTAGAGACTTGGGGGGGGGGGTGTCAAATGGAGAAAGTGATAAAAATCCCCCCCCCCAAAAAAGCAAGTTTTCACATGCAGTCCTGCGGTTTTAAAATCCGGGATGATCTCACCGCAGTTGGCATGGCTCAGCCTAAGAAATGCGCTGCTGTTTCCAAGCAGAACGGGTGAAATTGGCAATGCCAAGAAAAGGGGAGATGGATGCCAACGCCATCCCCAGTGCCAGATTCAGCGAGGTTCATAAGAAACTTTCAAGACCACCTTCTCAGGGGATTTTAAATCCTCATCTCCCATAAATATGAGTTGCTTGTCCATTTCTGGCCTAATTGCATTGATGTTTTTAATTGAATGCTTTAAATCAGCCTATTAGCCAATCTGGTTGAAAAATTGTGCCTCTCTTGACATCCTCTTTGCTTCTTCTTCTTCTTCTTCTGCCATATCCGTTATCGGACGTTGGCGATCATGTTGGCGATCCTGTTTTTATCAGCAGCCGCACGAAAAAGTGCTGCTGAGTTTTGTCCAAACCAGTCCCTTAGATTTTGAAGCCATGATGTTCTTCTTCTGCCTGGACCTCGTTTGCCTTCAATCTTTTCTTGGAGGATTAAATGGAGTATGCCGTATTTTTCTGGGTGTCGCATCACATGTCCGAAATATTCTAACTTTCGTTTTTTAATTGTTTTGATGATTTCCCTTGGCTTTCCCAGGCGGCTTAAAACCTCCTCATTTCTGATCTTGTCCACCCAGCTTCTACGTAACAGCCGCCTGTAAATCCACATTTCAAATGCACAATTCTAGTCTCTTCAGGTGGCCTTCTGTCAGAGACCAACTCTCTACTCCATAGAGCAGGATAGAAAAAATATAGCATCTGACAAGCCTGATTTTCAGTCTTAGGCTTACTGTATGTTGTGACTGCAGAAGACCTTTTTCATTTTGAAGAATGCTGTTCGAGCTTTCTCTATCCTTGTCTTTACTTCAGCGGTCATGTCCCAGCTTTCATGTAAATTAGAACCGAGGTGCGTGATCCTTTCAACTTTTTCTAGTGGTGTTCCTTCTGAATTTGCTTAGTGACAGAAATTCATAAGTTGAGGACTGCCTGTTTGGCATTTAAATGCTTCATACTGGATGGAATAACACGCATTTCTTGAGCCTCCAGAAGCAATTTTTGTAATGTCTCTCTTCTCAACCACACAATTTCCTCTTCAACCCCGGAAGTGTTTGCTCGTGCATCCCAATTTGCTAGAACACAACAACCGGCGTTTTATGATTCAGCCACATTTTCTTTCCACTCGGTCAAAGATTGGCCAATTACTCAAAACTTCATCCGGTGTTCTAGAAACATCACACATCAGGAGTGGAAATAAGTACCATCATAACCTTTCTGCAGACTAAAAAAAAAACACCACACCTGCCGTTGGAATTGGCTGAAATGGAAAGGTGCGTTACTCTAATTTTGTTTCCACCAGCCGAATAAATCCGGAGCCTCGTTAAATGGGTGCTTTGAATGAAAAAGCCATTTTTAAGGCATTTTCCCACCAGGCTTCAGAGAAAGTCAGCCAGGCTGAGAAAAGGGACAGTATGGACAAAGAGGGGGGTTGAAAATAAGTCCTTGGTGACATCTGAGATTGCTGGTTTTCTTGCAGACGTTTCATGACCCAACTAGGTAACACCATCAGTGCTAGCAGAGAGTGGAGTTTGTTCTCTGTTTATATATTAACAACTCCAAGCTAACAATAAACAACAGCCTAATCAAGGAATACCATGAGCACTCCCGATGTTGACAGGACAAGAATTGAGGTGATTTGCTTAACAACAGTGGCAAAAATGGTTGTAAAAAAAAAATCAGGTGTGAGTCACTTAAGAAACCCCCTTGTTTAGCAGTGGAAATTTGGGTCACAATTGTGGTGGTTAGTCAAAGAATATGAATACCTAATCCCAACATGATCTGATTAAAAGGAATACAGTACGGAAGAATAAGCAGTGATAATAGGAACGGTCTCATTAAACCAAAAGGATTCTGTCAAATGACTCACATATTTAAAATACCTTCTGCTGCTTCCATCCAACAAAAACCGCTAACTCTAAGCACACTCACGCACTTTTCTTCTTTAAAGAAAATCAAACGTCTGGGCAATATTCGAGTTAACAAACTTCCCCTTTAGAAGTCCATGAATGCACAGAAGTGGGTGAAGGGAAAAAAAAGGGAAAATATTTGCGAAGAACGCTGAGGCACCCAAAAGCAGAAAAAGGCCGTTGTTTAGGCAAGCAAATGAATAATTTACTGGAACTTCACATCCATTAAATTCATTTTGTTTGCAGCCCTCCCTCCTGAAAGAGTTAGGTCATTGTAGGCTTACTCCGTAGCTGTAAGGACACGAATTTTTTTTTATCAAGGAAGAATATTTCTCAGTTAGATCTTCTGGGCAGAGCTCAGCCAAAATCCAGCTGGCAGGGATAAATCAGTAACAGAGCATTTTCAGACTGGCCAACAGCTCACTCTGGAAAAGTCCAAAAAGAAGCTGTCGTTGTTGTTCCTCTTCCCAAACTCAACTCCCTTTTAGCATGGATGATGTTACCTAGTTGGGTCGTGAAATGTCTGCAAGGAAACCACCACGCTCAGAGAGCACCAAGGACCCCACTGCTCTCCTCCTCCTCCTCCTCCTCCAACTGCACTCCCTTCTACCCCTGATGATGTTACCTAGTTGGGTCATGAAACGTCCACAAGAAAACCACTAAGCTCAGAGAGCACCAAAGACCCCACAGTTTAATCCTGACCGACAAATATTCTTTTCGATCAGTGTCTCAGATCTGTCAAACAAAAGCATAGGCTAACTGCAGATGAAGGTCAAACCCAGAAGGCTGACCCACAGTGGCCCGATGGTGTCTTTCCAGCATGTTACAGGAAAAAAAAAACCCAATAAATCAAGTTTGAATCATGAGTCATGCTGAATACTCATCTGCATTCAATCCTATATTATCCAAGTCTCCGTGAATGTAATACAGGGGTCCCCAACCCCCAGGCCAGAGACCGGCACGGGCTGCGGAAGCCAGTGAAAACCCCATCCACACACACATGTGCAATTCAGGCACCGTGCAAAACCACACACACCCAGTCCGTGGAAAAACCACCCTCCACGTAACCGGTCCCCGGTGCCCAAAAGGGGGGTGAGGGAGAGACCCCATACCATTTCTGCAAAGTGGCTGTCCAGTCTCTTCTTCAAAGCCTCCAGTGATGGAGCACCCACAACTTCTGGAGGCTGTTCCACTGGTTGGTTGTTCTCAAAAGTGTGTTTTTCCCCCCCCTGCAAAGTGGGTTTTTTCTCTCTCTCTGCTGATATTTTCTGTCTATCATTTAAGTGTAAATTAAGAAGATAAAGGGGGGGGGAAGTAGATCTGCCATGGACAGGAAATACTGAGGATGCGCTGCACAAAGAAAGAAACCACAAGGCAGAAGAAGAATCTTATCTCAGACGGCTTCAAGGGTTTGCCGAAAGAGCCGCGGGTGGGAAGGACCCAGTTTTTAAATGACGCAGTTCCTCGTTTCCTTATTGTCCACCTGGACTCCTGAATTCCTCTTTATTTGCGCAAACCGTAGATCTTTCAGAGGGAAGCAGGCAGTCCCCAACTTACGGCCAGGGAGAGGATGGTACCTCTGACCTGACTGCAGAGCCCCCTCCCACTGGGATTCTACAATGGGGCGGAGCTTGCAGACAAGCTCCTCCCCAAAGTCCCTCCCCAACCACGCCCCCTTGCCCCTCGCAGAAGGGAACCCCCACTTTCGGAGTCAGGGGGCATTGAAGTTGGCTGACCCTGACCTTTCTCCCCAAATTAGGCACAATTTACCATCACAGCAGAGCCCCAAATTTCTGCCGCTAAAGCGAGACAGTTGTCAAGGGAGTTTTGCCCCACTTTTTTTGCCAAGGTGGTTAAATGAATCACTGCAGTCGTTAAATGAGTCACACAATTGTTCAGAGGATCAGGCTTCCCCGTCAACCTGGCTTGTCAGATCGCTAATGGGGATCACACGACTGTTGTGGCCTGTCGGCCGCCCGAGGACTCAGCGACCGATTCATGTTGTGTTTGGGGACAATGCAACAGGCATAAGTACATGCCAGTTTCCAAGCATCTGAATTTTGATCACGTGACCAGGGGGGTGCTGCAACCGTCCCTTGCGCTCATTGATTAACAATCATTTGTTTAATGGCCAAAAGCACTGGAAAAAAGCGACTTATGACCGATCCTCGCACTTATAACGGTTGCAGCATCCCCATGGTCATGTGATCACAACTGGTGTGTCTTTACAATGGGCTGTGAGGTCACGTGATCACCACGTGCGACCTTCCCAGCTGGCTTCCGTAAGGAAAGTCAATGTGGGAAGGCGGATTTGCTTAACGACTGCATGATTCACTTAACAACGGCCGTCTCTCAAATAATTCCATTTATAGGCCCTCCATTCGACTGCTGGCAGTCTGAACCAATTTATGGAGATGAGTCAAACCTTCAAACTGAAGCGAGAGATTGCCTAGCACCGATTATTGTTAGGATTTCTCTTTTTCAGCTTCTCTCCAAAAGAGTAAGCAGGGAAGAATCAACCCACAGCTTTAAAAGCACCAACTCATGCGAGCCTCCTACTAAAATATGCATCCATCCAGTTGGAATCGATTGAAAAACAAAAACAAAAAAAGCTGTGTTTTGGTTTAATTTTCACAAAGCCGCTCATATTTTCTTCCAGAGAGGATTTAGCACAGAAGCTTTCTTTGTTGCTCACATTCTTAAACAGAATCTCGAGCATAAATAGTGATCCACAGCGCAAAGACAAGTATTTTCATTGCCGGGAGAAAATTATAGCAGGATTTCTGCCCAAGACCATCTGGGCTACTGTACTTTTTAAAATTCTGCAACAGCATCTCTTTTGACAAAACAGGGAGCACTTTGCAAACAGCGTAAATTATTCAAATAAAATAAACTTTGCTTTTTTTTTTTAACTTTGCTTTATTTTAAAAATTGCCACGTTTAATAAGTGGCATAAACAGATTTCCTCCTGTAGGTCAACGTGACCAGGACATACGAAGTGTTCATTCTCAGCTCATCCAATGTCACCCGTGCATTTTTCAAGATTTTTTTTTCAAAGTCATGAGATCTAGAAACTTGGAAACTTGCCTTCACTGGAGGAGAGAAAGGGAACTTACTTTTTCCATGCTATGTTCCAGGAGGGGGAAGGAAGGAAGGAAGGAAGGAAGCAAGAGGAAAGAGGAGAAAAAAGAATAAGGAGAAAGAGGAAGAGAAGATGAAGGAGAAAAAGAAAGAGAAGAAAAAAGGAGGTGGAGGAGGTGGAGGAGGAGGAAAGGAGGAGAAGGAGAAGATAAAAAAAAGGATGTGGAGAAGGAAGAGGAGAAAGAATTCTGCAACCGAAACCTCATTCCAAACCTCGCCGTGGCAGTTCTGCAACATTTGCAAGGCTGTGGAACATGGGGATGCGGGAATGATGGGTCCCTGCACCTGGTGCATGCTACCTAAACGACACCATATTGTTTATACATCCTGTCTCCTTCCTTTGTGTAGAATACTGAAAGTGGAGGAAGCACATTTTTGCCTCTGGGCTACCTTTCTGTCCGTTCTCTCTTCCTTTTGTTTCTCAATTTCTTCCTCTTCGCCTGGTTTATTTGCAGCCTCACTTCACTTACACACACACACACACACACACACAAGCCTACGTAGCTTCACATTTCACCCTCCTGCCCCCAGGAAACCCAGGGCCCTACACACAAACCAACAACCTTCTCCTCCTCATTGTAAGAAAAGAGGTAAATGAATTCCCCTTGAGTGCGATAAACAAAAACAATAAACAGAATAACAGAGTTGGAAGGGACCTTGGAGGTCTTCTAGTCCAACCCCCTGCTCAAGCAGGAGACCTTATATTATTCCAGACAAATTGGTTGTCCAATCTCTTCCTAAAAACCTCCAGCATTGGAGCACCCAACTTCTGGAGGCCAGCTGTTCCACTGGTTAATTGTCTTCACTGTTAGGAAGTTTCTCCTTAATTCCAGGTTGCTTCTCTCCTTGGTTATTTTCTATCTGTTGTTTCTTGTCCTGCCTTCTGGTGCTTTGGGGTTGACCTCTTCTTCTTTGTGGTGGCCCCATGTGAACATTTTGGGGCTCAATTTTGGAAATTTGGGGATCAATTGTGATAGCAAGTCAAAGTCTACCTGTATATACAACTGCCTCAGATAGCGAGATGGGCACCCTATAAATTTAAAAATACAATGAATATGATATACTGCTAAATTGAATTAAAAAATAGCTCAAAATCTCCAAACGGGCTATGAGAAAACAAGGATTGGCTTTGCTCCTCTATGAATTTGTCTAATTTAAAGGACAGTTGTTAAATGCAACAGGATTTAATTTGAAAAGAATAGGGTTATTGATTACAAACCCACCCAAATACACTCAGGGCTTTTGTGATTGATAGGTGAGGGAAAATATAATCACTGGCTAATAACAGTTTATGGCCCAAAGCTTTGCCTGTTCAAATCCATATTTATGGATTTCATGCTCATCACAAGACAATTGGATATGAAGTTTGGCTTTTTTATCAGATACCAGATTATATATATATATATATGTATAAAAAGCCCTGGGAAAGTCCTGCAGATTGAAGAGATGTTTCCAAACAATCAATCAGTAGGGAAATAATAAATGGATTTTCCGGATGGGCCAATTAATGGATTGAGCTATTAAGCAGCCAGACATTTGAATATATGGGGAAAAGTTGTGCTGAAGGGGGAGGTGGCAGATACAGGCAACCCTCAACAGTTCATTTAGTGACCGTTCAAAGTTACAAAGGCACTGAAAAAAGTGACTTACGACCATTTTTCACACTTATAACCGTTGCAGCATCCCCAACCGTGGCAAAAGATTGTAAATTAGGCATGACTCATTTAACAACCCAACACCAGTTGTAAGTAGAGGACTATCTCGATACTGTATTGAATGTCTCCACTGAATGATATTTGGCATCCAGTGCAACCGAACCATCTTCAGACGACCCACAAACACAGCACGGGTCTCAAACTGGTCAGAACAGGGGTGGGACACCTTATGAAACCGTAGAGCTGTAGGCTAGACTAGGAAAAGAGAAAATACCCACGAAAAAGAAACTAGCAAAACTTTCCAACAGGCTACCCCAAAAATTCAACTCTGACTCAAAGGCAAGCTTAGGCCAAATGGGGCTAGGCCATTAAACCAGGAGAAAGTTTACTTATGAACCCAGCCAATGGTGGCTTAAGAGTGAAAGCGCCGTTAAGCCAAGGGAGATTTTAACAAAAACAGAAGCCAAGAGAGACTTTAATAGAAGCAGGTAACAGAGCTGAAAGGGACCTTGGAGGTCTTCTAGTCCAACCCCCTGCTCAAGCAAGAGAGACCCTATTTGTGAGAAAATCTGTATTGGCAGTTTGGGGTGAAAAGTCAACCTTTGCTTTTCAAGGGGCAAAGACGAACATAGAATAATAGAGTTGGAAGGGACCTTAGAGATCTTCTAGTCCAACCTCTTGTTCAAGCAGGAGACCCTTTCCCATTCCAGGCAAATGGCTGTCCAGTCTCTTCTTAAAAGCCTCCAGTGATGGAGTTTTGAGTTTTAAGCCCTTCACGGCACCGAAGACGGAATCACCCCGTCTCTCTTCCAGTTGTACGAAATTAAAGATTCAGCACAACGCCACCCGCCAGCACTTCCAAGACTAGCCAGAGGAAAGGCTGCCTTCCATAACCACAAATACACACACAGCAGCCACAAGTTGCTGAGGTCTATCATTAGAACAAGAGCCGGGATGGTTTATTTCCAAGGGAGGGGGAAAAAAAAAAAAAGAAGAACTTTTGACTTCTCCGCTGGAAGTCAAGGTGGGTGGTGAAAGGACGTTAGAGAGTAAGTCAAAGGCTGATCTGAGTTACTCGAGGGCTCGCTCCGTCTGCCCGGAGGGAGACAGAAGGTGCACTGATGGATTATGGTCGCAAAACGGGAATCACATGTCCCTGGACACTGCAACCGTCATAAATATGAACCAGTTGCTAAGCTTTTGAATTTCAGACACACGACCGCGGGGACGCAACAAAGGTGAAAAACAGTCATAAGCCCTTTTTTTTCAGTGCCGTTGTAACTTTGAACGGTCACTAAACCAACTGTTGTAAGTCGAGGACTTGTCTCTGCTGTACGTCTTATTTTGAGGAGCAAGCTTAGAGTTCACCCTATCGCAGACCATCCCCTCCAGGCCTCAATTGCCTAAGCAACCAACAGACGTAGCATCATCCAGCCTTTCGCTTCTCTCATTTAGTGAATACCACAGGATCTCCTTCAAAGAGACCATCATCTTCGTAATTAGCTGTTTACTCGAAAGCCGAGCCGTCGGACTCCTGCATAGCAACTCTCTGTACCAACCCTGGTCCGGCGTGCTTGCCCAACGATTCAGCAACTCTCCGATCCTTTCAGCTTCTGAAACAGCCTGACGTTCTGCGAGACCGGCCTCTTGGTTATTTGGGGTTGCAGGCTACCCGCTCGCCCCTAAGCTGGAAAAGCGCCACCTGCGTTGTAGACCGTGCCGCCTCTCTTCAATTGAAAGTTGGTTGGCCCTGGTGAAGGAATTCTGGACCTCTCCAAAGCTCAGGACAGGAACCTGGAGTCTCCTTTCACGTCTGGACGGTAGCCAGAGTGAGGGTTCGGTTTCAAAATCCTTTGCTCCTTTTCATAACGCCAAAGGAAATCCTTGGGCTCAGTTTTCCTAAACAATAGAGAGAGTAGCAATCTCTCCCTTGCTCCGCAGTGTCTAACAAGGAAAAGTAATACGGCAGCATCACAATCTTAAAAGACATTGTGCTCAGCAGCAGATAGAAGCCACAACTCTCCAAAGGACTTATAAAAGTCAACAAGGGAGGGGGGGAAGCATCTGATGACGGTACCTGGTCTGGTAATGAAACGTCTGCAAGAAAACAACCCAGCTCAGAGCTACTGTATAGAAACAGGGAGCGAGTCACACTCACTAGCACTGAGGATGGTACCTAGCTGGGTCAAGAAACGTCTACAAGGAAGCAACTAAGCTCAGAGAGCACCAAAGACTCCACAAGTCCTCCTCCTCCACAAACTCCACTCCCTCCTAGCACTGATGATGGTACCTAGCTGGGTAATGAAACGTCTGCCAGAAAACTAGCAAATTCAGAGCTGCTGTATATACACAGGGAAAAAGGCACACTCACTAGCACTGATGATGTTCCCTAGCTGGGTCATGAAACGGCAGAAAGGGAACCACCAAGATCAGAGCCGCTGCTGCTGCTGCATATAAATGGGGAGCAAACCCCACACTAGAAGATAGGATAAGATAACCTTTATTGTCATTTTTTTTACTGTGGGCACAACGGCACACATCAAAAATGAAATTTAGTTGCCCGCTCTCAAAGTGAAACACATACATGACACACACCTAAAACATACTATGTACAACGTATGTATAGACCCACACCCCTACATATACATAGCCAATAAATGAGCCCCAATGATGTTGCCTAGTTGGGCCACCTGTTACACTAAACCACAGTTTGCTTCACAAGGTTGTTACCCAAACCTCACATCAGTTTGGTTTGTGCATTGAGCCAAGCAATGACAGCGTGCTCAACTTTCAGGCTGAATTTTCATCTACTCTTTAGCCAAAAACAATTTTGGTTTTGGACCTTGTTTATAAGCCACTAATTATGGTCTATTGGTATGAGCACAGTAGGCCACTACGTTCTTCCAGCAATCCAAAATAAACATGGCTTGATGAGATTAATATATCCAACCGGTGACCGATTTTATTTAATTTCACATTTGAGGCAAAAATGGGGTTTTCTTCCCAAATCCACTGTGCATAAAACTACAACAGAATAACAGAGTTGGAAGGGACCTTGGAGGTCTTCTAGTCCAACTCCCTTTCCTTTCCAAGCTCCTTTCAATCTTCCGACATTTAAGAAAATTACGTGAATAAAATATGCAAGCATCACCCCCCATTTTCCCTTTCCTTCACTGATCGCAACTAAAAAGTTGTTCTCTTGCTTTTGTGTGTGTTTTTTTCCTTTCCCAGTGAAAATGTGAGTCAAACAGAAACAGGAAGCCGAAAGACATTCGTCTTCAGCATGAATGTCATTCTTCCTTAAAATTCTTTTGCTTTTCTGTCCAATTTGCCAGGAAGAAAAGCTTATTAGGCCAGTTAAAAACTGGCAGCCTTCACACAATATCCTTACTATCTCGGTTAATTTTAACCGTTCGTGTTTTTTCTAGCTACTCAGCCAATTCAATTAGGTTACTATCTCGTGCAAACCTGAAAACTGTTACTGCAGAAATAGATAAAACATGTTGAGTGAGCACCACTCCTATGTTCACAAAACACACCCATATTTAAGTTGTGGTTCACTCAAAATCTCTGGGCTTACATAGGCACGCGGGTTGAATTCACACACAAGAGGCCAAGGCGAGGCTGGCAGTTTTGGGGTTTGGTTGTGGGTGAAGAGGAAAGGACCCCCCCCCCAACTTAATTCTGAAAGTCAGGGGATTGTCATAAAAGGGCAGCCAAAGAGCTTTGAACTCATTTACATGGTGGGCAAAAACAGTCAGAGATTCCAGAAACATCTTGTAAAAGCAAAAAAAAAGATGGATGGACGGACATGATCTCGTAAAGGCAAGCTGATCCACATCATGAAAAACAGAAAAGACGGAAGCCAGAAATAAACAAGTACACCTTTCCCCCCATTAAATAAAACGATTTAAGCCTTTCACTTCCCTCCAGATAGCTGTCAGCACCACCAGCCAAAGGTATCTCCAGGCTGAGGCCGTCCGTTTGAAAATCTTAAGAGGTTGCATTCACACCATTTTAGCTAAACCTGGTTAGCTCTTTTTTTTTTTTGATGAGGCAGCGGTGGTGGCTGGAATCAAAGGGGGGGGGGAGGCATTAATTCAGGAATTAGTGAAGCCACTGCAAGGGGGGCGGGGGACAGAGAAGAAACGGTTGGAAAACATGGGGAATGGGAGGTGCCTGCCTGCCTCTAAGACCCCTGGCTGAAAATAAATCGCAAAAATAAGAAATAGCTTCTCTCTCCAGATAGTCCTTGGCTTAAATCACCAAGCAGAAATATCAAACCACGCTGATTTTTTTTTTTTATATGTTAGCCAAGAAAGAAAGCAGATTTTTTTCGGGGTGGTGGTGGGATTAATTACCACCACCCCTTCCCCAGAAAGGTTCCCCAGCTCTCTGTCTGTCCTGTGTCTCTAGGGCTGCCTTCTCTGACTTCGCTTCCACGCCCCACCACCCCAGCCCTTCTTCTTCTTCTCCTCCTCCTCCACTAAAGGCGGCTGGGCTTAAAACATTTCCGTTCTCCGGTTGAGAAATGCGATTTTTTGCCTCGGCCGCTTCAACCCACCGAGGCTCGTTTCGTTCGCGATTGCATCAGTGAAAAAAAACACCCAGATTAATTACAAACGAGCCGATCGGGCTACACGCGCTTCGCCGGACACCCCCTTTCCCCAAAAGCTGCGCCAACCCCCCTCTCCCTCCCCGCAAATTTCTGCATTTTAACCAGCAAGGAGGAAAGGGATCGGCTGCAAAAGACCACGAGGCGCCCGGCCAGCCTTTGCAAACCGTTATTTTTTTTCTCCCCTGGAAAATCCCAGGAGAAAAACGCAGCGAAGGAAATATGAAAAAAATCTCATTTCTTCCCCCCCATCCTCCCACCCCCGCGTTCCTCGTTTTCTTTGCCCGGGGAAGTTTGCGCATCGGCGGATCCCGGCCTGCGCAGGGGCTGAGCGAGGCGCGACCCCCTCCGGAGGGGAAAGGGGAAGGCTCCCGCTCTCCCCCTGCTGTCCGGAAAGCCCCCCAAGCCGGGCTAAAGCCTCGGCACTCCCCCCCCCCCCCCCCCGCCGCTTCCAAGGGCAGACTTACCCACAGTTCGGCGCCCCAATTCATGGTGCCAGCAGCTGCGGCTTCGCCAAGCGGCGGGTCCTGGAAAGCGGCTGGGCTGGAGCGAAGGAAGGGTCTGGGGTCTTCACCCCCTTCTTCTCCTTCTTCTCGCTCCCGCCTCCCCCAGTCGGAGGCGAGCCCCCTTCCAAGCCGTTTGCCCAACTGGCATAGGCTGGCCAATTGCAAGCCGGAGGCAGAGAGGGGAAGGGGCTTTGCCCCCGCCGGGTCTGTCCGTTGCTCTGTCTGTCTGCCTCCCACCTCCCCCCCCAAAACCCCCCCCCAGACTCGCTATCTGCCCATCGCTTCCTCCGTCCGGAGTAAGAAAAAAAAAATGGCTCAAGCAGCAACTCCGGAGTCTTGGGCAAGGGAGGGGGGAGGTTGACAGCTCGGGGAGGGGGAAGGAGAGAGCGCGCATGCGCCGGGGGGGGAAGAAGGAGCGGGTGTGCAGGGAGGAGGGGGGGGGAAGAGGAGGACGAGCAGGGGGCTCCGGGGATTGCGCAAGCGCGAGAGGGGGTCGGTGGCACCCCCTCCCACCCACCCTCCCTCCCTCCCTCCCTCCCTAGATGGGTTGAGCGAGGCGGCAGCGCCTTTCGCAAGCTTGAAGCGCGACCCCTGGGGCTGCGAGGACAGCCCGCAGCTCGGGGGAAGATATTGGGGAGGGGGCTTAGCGCAAAGCCCTCCTTAGCCTGGCTCGGGAGCGGAGCGGACTTGATCCGGACTCGGTTCTGCAAAAGCGCAGACGATGCGCCAGCTCGGTAAGGGCAGCCACGGACAAGCCCCGTCGGGGGAGCGCGCTCAGCCAGAAGCAGACCATGGTTAAGGTGCTGCAGCAGCCGGGCTTGCCCTGTGAACGTGACGCCCCCTCCCCAAACCTTCCTCGGGCCAGGTTAAGCGCGTTATGGCTGTGGTCAGCCGGCCTGGGCTGTCCAAACCCTCCAACTACAATTGACCGGGAGAAGCTCAACAAACAAACCAAAGCTGGCTTAACACATCCCTGGACTCACGCAGTACCTTGAGATCGTGGTTAACGAACGTGCTTCAGAAAGGCAGGCAATGGGAATGCAATGGCCCTCTCCCATCGCTCCCCAGACTTCTCTGAGGGGTGCTGTCCAAATCCTTAAACTACAATTTAATCTAAGCTCAACAAATAAACCATATCACCATCCCTCCATTCATACACAGGTAGTCCTTGACTTACAACATTCGTTTACTGACCGCTCAAAGTTTCAAAGGTACTGAAAAAGGGACTTATGACCGTTTTTCACACTTATGACCGTTGCAGCATCCCCCTGGTCATGTGATCAAAATTCAGACGCTTGGCAACTGACTCGTATTTGTGACGGTTGCAGACTGGGGACCATGGAAGTTGTGGTCCGCACTCAGCAGGGGAAGATGGCTGTAGCATAAGGGATCTATTAAAAAATACGACAGGCGTCAAAAGATTCTTGTCTGGATAATCCTTGGTGGTAATTCTTTGGGGCAGCCCCTCCAATGCTGCTATCCTGTCCCCCCTAGTCCTTCTTTTCTCTAGACTTTAGACCAACAGTTGCTAAACAAGTGGTTGTAAGTCAAGGATTTCCTAAAATTGGTACAAAGTTAGCTGGGAATCTAGCCTCTTGAAGCCACATCAGTGTGTAGGCCAGTTCTGCACAACACCCAGCACAACTTGTAGAACTGAAGGGCCCTGGGAGATCATCTAACCCAGCCACCTGCAGATCCACACAGTAGCCCAATGTTTGGCCAAATCACATCAGGGCAGCGAAGGAAAACAATGAGTGTGTTGTGCTTGAAAACAGCCATTGTTCTTTGTGAGAGACCTCCCGTCAACAAGAATGCAGTGAAAACGCCCAAACGTCTTGCATGCGATCACAGCTATGAAGGTGCCACACAGCAGGATAGGAATTAAAACAACTAAAATACCTCTTATTCTGGAAAAAAAAATAATTACGTCGGCCTTTTGGAGAGGCAGTTTGGTCTAGTGGTTATGGCACCAGGCTAGAAGGTGGGAAACTGTGAGTTCTAGTCCTGCCTTAGGCATGAAAGCCAGCTGGGTGACTTTGGGCCAATCATCAGGAGACGGTGAGTTCTAGTCCCACCTTGGAGACGAAAGCCGGTTAGGTGACTGGGCCAATCATCAAGAGACAGTGAATTGAAGTCCCGCCTTTTGTATGCGAATCGGATGGGTGACTTTGGGCCAGTTCCCCTCTCTCAGTCCAGAAGTATTTGTGTGTGTGTGTGTTCTGCCTTGAGTTATTTGCAAAAATAATAAAAAGGCAGGACATAAATATATAAATAATAACAAAAACACCCACAACTCACTCCCTCCCGAAGAAAAAGCTGCCCTCTATATGCATATTAAACACAAACACATATTAAATACAGCATTCTGAATAACCGTGCAAAGGTCTGCACTGAGTTCAAATCATGCACCATTGAACCAAAGCATTTCCCTCCCCTTCCTGTTCCTCTTTGTCAAAGTTTAGATTGTGAGCCTTTTGGGATACAGTGTTACAAGCCGTGGATCTTTATAGGCGACCAAGATGAATTATGACGATCAACTAAATCAAGGTTAACCAAGCATGATTTATCGTAACATGAACTAGGTCAGTTTTTAAAAGGATGGTCCCAGTAGTTCTTAGTTTCCTACCTTAGACAATTCATTTTTTCAATCAGTTAATAGAATAGTTTGAATAATTAAGCAAGAGGCTTAATTATTACAACAGGAAGTCAAAGTAATGATTCCTTAATTAAATGTCTGCTGAAATCTGGCAAGGAAACACCACTAACTGTATTCACACGACATCTAGTGGCGAAAGGGAGAACAACAGTCTAGCTCACCACGTGATTATTTATTTTTTTACTTGATTGCTAAGTTTGTTTGTTTGCTTATATTTATGTCTGCAGTATGGTGTGGTTTCAACAACATGTTCAAAAAAAAATATTTTTTTTCTGAATCTGTCCACAAAATTAGCAACAGCAGTTGGATAAACAGATTTTAGCCATCAAACAGGCTGCAAAAAAAACCTCCCATTTGTAACATCGGCACCATCAAAGGAATATTACAAATATGGATTTGGTCTAACTAAAAGTTCTTTTTCCCCTATCAATTATCAACTCGGGACAATCTCATCCTGCTTAAAAAGAAGATTATGCGAGCTATCAAATTAGTTAGATGGTAGTCAGAAAAAAGTATCACAAACCTTTTGTGAATTTCAGGGGTCTTCAGGCTCGTCCAAACGACTTGAGCCAACCTTTCTATCTTTACACCTTCAGTGAATTGACACAGCATGGACTGCAGAAGGGT
Source organism: Azemiops feae (assembly GCA_023970755.1). Classification (NCBI taxonomy): domain Eukaryota; kingdom Metazoa; phylum Chordata; class Lepidosauria; order Squamata; family Viperidae; genus Azemiops; species Azemiops feae. The sequence goes on from JALGBA010000952.1 coordinate 354,934, forward strand.
AGGGTAGAGATGAGGGTAGAGAGTAGCGGGTCCACATCTGCTACCTTTGCAGGTTGTCTTTGTGTGTGCGCTGTATGTATATTATGTATGATGGCTTTGACTCTTGTTTTAGGGTGGCAGAATTATTGTGAGGCCGGGCGAATGCAAAGATTAAGCCTTGGCTTTATCAATCATATCTTCGGCTAGTGGGTTAACACCTATCATGGTGTGTTTTATGTTTTGATGTATAAGAGATTGTTGTGGTTGTGGGGAAGATAAATAAGAATATCAAGTATGTTTGCTGCCTTGATGAAACAGCTAGTAGCTCTCCCACTTTTTAAATGTGTATGTCTATCCATCCATCCATCATCCATCTCTCTCTATCATCCATCCATCCACCTATATCTATCTACACATACACATACACATGCACACACTGTATACACACAAGTTGAATATGTCCAGGTGTACATGTACATATATAGGTAGATGTCTATACTTACATAAATAGGGGTTTGTGTGAGTAAATATACCGTGTATTTAGAATATAGAGCAATATATTTGATTGTGTCTGTGTATAGATAGATATATAGATATATATGAAGTTATATAAAATATATGTGTGATGATGAGTGTATATTTACATATATACTGTGTACTTGACTATATATATGAATAAAGTTGAATATATAAATGTATGTGTGTGTATATCTAGGTTAAAAACCTAATAAGCAGTCTAATAATGTTGCTCTCTAACAGGGTGCAGAACCCCTGGGGGACGACAGAGGGCGCCCTTTGAGGCCCCGAGAGCCGCGTTCAGGTCAGAAGCAAAAGAAGCGGCAGCCTCCGACTGAAGGCGTCGCCCGTCTCTCCCCGACCTCTCTATGGTCTTCCCGCGTTCGCTTTCCCAGAGCGGAAGTCCCGAGACGCTCCTGCCGGAAGTCTATGGCTCCCAGGCCGACGGCAGCGTCGCCCTGCGGGGGAGGTGACCTTTAACCCCGGAAGAGGGCGGCCGGGGCGATGTTGATGCTGGAGTGAAGATGGCGCTGGGAGGGAGCGGCGGCGGCGGCGGTTCCGGGTTCCTCTCCCGGGCACGGGCGGCGTCGGGCGGGCTCCTCCTGGCCCTCCTGGCCGGCCTGCTCTCGGGGGGCCCCGCGCAGGCCCGGCTCCACCATCTCAGTCTCAAGGTAGGCGCCGGGACACGTGGAGGGCCTTTCCCCGCCCGAGCCTCGAGCCCTCAGCCTTCCCCGTGTCTGCATGCCCAGCGGAGTCCTTCAGTCTGGGACGCCCCAGTCCCATCATCCTCGGCTGGGTTGCTTTAGGACTGTTGTGCTCCAGCCCCCATCATCTCCAGCCTGGAATCTCTTAAGGCTGTGACATTCCTTTCCCACCATCTTTAGAGCTGTTGCACCCCAGTCCCATCATCCTTGGCTGGGTTGCTTCAGGACTTTTCTACCCCAACCCCCATCATCCCCAGCCTGGAATCTCTTCAAGTTGTTACACTCCATTCCCACCATCCCCAGCCAAATCTCTTTAAGCTAGTACATCCTAGTCTCATCTTCCTCATCTGGATTCCTTTAGGACTGTTGTACCCCAACCCCCATCATCCACAGCCTGGAATCTCTTAAGGCTGCTCGGTCTATCTTCCCCAACTGGAATCCCTTCAGGCTGGTACATCCCAGTACCATCATACTTTGCTAGATTCCTTTTGGACATTTGCATCCCAACAGCCATCATCCCCAGCTGAGTTCCTTCAGGATGGTACATTCCAACCCCATCATCCCCAGCCTGGAATTCTTTAGATCTATTGGACCCCAGTCCCATCATCCTTGACTGGATTCCTTTAGGACTGTTATACCCCAGCCACCAGCAACCTGGCGGTGAAGTGAACATGGCTTCCCCATTGACTTTGATTGTTACAAAAGGGGGTCACATGACCCCGGGACGCTGCGACCATCATAAATTTGAACCAGTTGCCAAGCGTCTGAATGTTGATCACGTGACCAGGGGGATGCGGCAACAGTTGTAAGTGTGAAAATGGTCATAAGTCACTTTTTTTCAGTGCCGTTGTAACTTTGAACAGTTACTAAACTATTATAGGTTGAGGATTTGCCTGTAGTTAATCTTGCTTAAAGATATAAATCTTGGCGGAAGAAATAAAATCTTGGAATTAAAGCAAAAAAAAAAAAAAAATCCCACCTAACCGATTGTACTACTGCCAGAAATAACCACATTTGCAGGAAACCTGATTGACCAGCAAGAATTTTGCAGAAAGAAAACAACCAGCAAGAGTTGAGTCAGCCGATTTTAAATGTATTCTTTTTAACAGTCAGCTTTTGGGGCCGTGTCCAGGAAGGCATCATTTCTTAAATTACTACTTAGTATGTCTTTCGAGTAAAATCTCTAGCAAGACTGTACAAGTTGAGCAAAACGCATAAGCGGAAATATTCAGGGTGATCCTTCTGTTTGTTCAGGCTACGTTTATCTTGTGTCTGTGACACTGCTGAATTTTTTTTTATTTCTAGCTGGGAATTAAGTTGATCTGTTACCATTTTAGCAGATTGTTTCCTACTGAGTTGTGTTTGAAATCTTTGAATTGTATAAGCTGTAACTAGGCATCAGCTTCCTTTGACCTTGGATTCAGGTTGCCTTTAGTTGATGGTCACATTTCTCGGAAAATATATGTCATTTTCTGAAAGAACAGCAAGCACCTCAAATGTGTTAAGCTTGTTTATTTTAACGCACCAGTGACCATCTTTATAATACAACTTTCTTTTCAGCTACTGAGGCTTAACGTTGCAATTGAAAATATAATTCATTCCCTTTTATTTTTGTTTCAAACATCAAATAAGGCTTTGCTGACATTGGCCAGAATTCTTAATCTTGTAATATATCACTTTCAGCATTTGATATTGTTGATGGGAAAAAAAAATACGTTGGTATGTCACCACATTTTATTGTCATGAGTTGACCGTATTGTGAAATGTTCCTTCTCTGAAGTGAAACAACTTTTCTTTTTTTGCGGTAGACTAATTTTTTTTAAAAAAAATGCAGATATCTTTTATTTTAATTTTGCAATGACTCTTGTTTTTGATAGGAATATAAAAGTTTGTTTTGTTCTTGACGTTGTGAGAATTGATCTGCTAGAACAGGGGTAGGCAACCTTGGCTCTTTTATGACTCGTGGACTTCAACTCCCAGAATTCCTGAGCCAGCATGGCTCAGCTTGGAAACCTCTCCCTCAGCCTCAGCATGGCTGGCTCAGGAATTCTGGGAGTTGAAGTCCACCAGTCATAAAAGAGCCGAGGTTGCCTACCCCTGCGCTAGAAAGATCTTACGAATGCCCTGATGTTGTCAGTCTCCCTAGATAGACCTAACGGAAAACGCCAGCAGAGGAACTACCTAATTCTACTTTATTGTAAGGCTCCCTTAACAAAATGTTGCAAGTCTGAAAGTACACACCTCCCACTTCCTCTTTTATATTCTGAGACTGTTAGGGAGATACCTTTCGGAGTATTTCTCTGCCCATTATGCAGCTCTGGGCTATGCCCTCCCTTATCTGATCATTCCCTAAGTAGTCTCCAGTCCTCTCCTAAGGTCATCCCCATATTTTACTGCAGAAACACTACTGCACCAAATTTACTCCGCTAGGCTTCCTCAGCATCTTAGTCACTGGTCTTTCTGAATAAATATGAAGAGAATCTGATTGCACTTCTGGAGTTAGGAATATATATTCCAGGGTGAGTGTAATCTGGATTCCCAGGAGGAGGGAGAGGCTGCATTCCAGAAGACCAAGAGACAGAGAAGCTTAATGGCTTAGTTGGAAGGAAGAGAGTTCAGACAGCTCTTCCCTAGCAATTCTTAAAAGTATATTTATAGTGATACAAGTACTTGCTTTAGTTTGGCAAGATTTCTGTCTGGAGGTGAGGAATAAATAAAGGAAACCGCTCAGAAGTAATTCCACATATCTTCCTTGGTCCTTGCAATCTGCCATACTGCAGTCATAAGCTAAAAAGATTCCTGCTGAATCAGGACTGCCACTCAGCGCCTCTTCATATTGCAGTTAATTGTCAGATGCAAATAACCAGGAACATTTGTTTGATTCAAAACAACGTTATTGTTGCAACCTATATACAACAATCTAGCCAACTAACACTCAGTGCAAAATTGACACTAGGTAAAGGTCAAGGGAATCCACAGTGGGCTGGACTTGGCTTTCTTTATAGCTGTGCAGTGACTCTAAGCTGGTGACACATTTAACTCCCCCTTCCAGTTCAGCCGGCTCCTCTCCTACAACGCAGGCAGTCCTAGAACTTACAACAGTTCGTTTAGTGACTGTTCCAAGTTACAGTGGCACTGGAAAAACTTAGGACTGTTTTTCACCCTTACAACCATTGCAGCATCTTTGTGGTCACGTGCTCAGCATTCAGACGCTTGGCTCATATTTGTGACGGCTGCAGTGTCCCGGCGTCGTGTGCTAGCTCTGTCTCTGTGGTCCATCTTCTCCATAATCAGATAAACTTGGAAGTCCCACCAGAATTTAGACTTTGTGGAATGAGTCACTGGTGAGGGACCATGTTCTCCAGACTCTGCCAGATGTGGCTCATCAGGGGTCTCCTTCTCCTGGCAGATTTTCCTTCCCTTCCAAAGCATTCTGGGTCTGCTCTTAACGAGTTTTGTGGTGCTGTACGAGTAGGTGATTAGTGTGCCTGATCATAATCGGTTCACAGATGGTTAGAGGGCAGCCTAGCTGGCACGGTGACTTTCAAGCTTGATAAAATCCTCGTGGTTCCTCTCTTTTGCGCCGTAACCTCCATCTTTCATGATCTTCTCAAAACAAAGAAGCAAAAAAAAAAAGCAACTCTGGGCACTGACATTGCACCCAGGAAAATAAAGGCACGAGTATTTATTTTGCTTTTTAACGCTGCTGTAAATGCGAGCCGGTTGCCAGTCGCCCAAAATGCAATCATGTGACTGGAGGGGTTCAAATCTGGGTTGTAAGTAATCCTGGAAAGGTCCATTGTAACTCTGAACTGTTAGTCACTCATCGGAGGAGGAGGAGGAGGAGACTCAATATCAGTGCTGGAAGCAAACCCCCCTTCCTTCCAGCGCTGATGATGTTACCTAGCTTGGTAATGAAATTTCTGCAAGAAAACAACCAAGCTCAAAGAGACCATCAAGTCCTCCTCCTCTCAGCAAACCCCCAATCCCTCCTAGCACTGATGGCGTTACCTAGTTGGGTAATGAAATGTCTGCATTAAGCTCAGAGACCATCACATTCAATCTCTCTGCAGGGGCTCTTTTGCTCCCCACCACCAGCGTCATCCAGGGTAACCCTATAAGCGCATCCGTTTCCTCTCTTCCAGGATGACCTGCGGCACAAAGTCCACCTCAACACCTTTGGCTTCTTCGAGGATGGATTCATGTGGGTCACCATCAACAACCTCTCCATCAAGTCAGTGGGGGAGAGCGACAAAAACATTCAGGTAAGTGCCTTTTGCCAAACGTTCGTCACACAACGTTTGGAAATTCAAATTTGAACTCACTCGGCCCCTAAGAGTGGCTGTTTTTCAGGAGCCGCATTTGTCTATTGTTGTGTCCTTTGCAAGCAAACGATGTCATTTTCTCACATTAATAACGAATTACTCTTCCACTTCTAGTCCTGGGTCTTGATTTGCAACTCTGGACAGCTTGCGACAATTCAAATAAACAAACCGCCAGGAATAAAGCCTACTAAAGTTAGCAATTTAGCATCTTTAGTGTCCTTTCTTTTTCTTGCAGTCTAGCAAAATAAGAGACAGAAATAGAATAATTACAAAAAGTATCCCCAGTGGGTAATCAGACCCTTTATAACATCAGGGGGGCAGCATTGCAATTTTCTCTGAACCTGTTGAGGGAAAAAAGTCAGGTTTTCAAGGCTTTATGAAATAAAGAACAGAGTTGGGGCTGTACAGATTTGTGAGGGGAGCTGGGTATCCCACGGGCATCCAATTTTCGTTAAGGTGCAAAATGTCATGTTTTACAGCACGGTTGAACCCTTGTGAGGCATTTTTCAAAACCTGTAGCCTTGAACGTTAACACTTTGTTCTTTGTTAAAAATCTGTTTTTAGGTGGGCTTCAGTATAGATCGAACGCAGAATGATGGATTTTCCACTAACCTGGTAAGTCACAACTTGATACCTGACTGCTATGAAGCCCTTTGAACAACTGTCTCACTTAATAACAGAAATGTGGGGTCCAATTGTGGTCATAAGTCGAGGATTACCTGTATCATGATCGTACCGAGACCAGCTGACTTCAAAAGCCATTTTGATGCTGTTTAATTGAAGGTACCCTCATCCTATAATCCATCTCTTGCTCTCTCTTTTTTGGACAGAACGAAGAAGTGGATTATTGCATCTTGAATCAAAAGCCAAGTCGTGAGGTCTTGGTCATCATTCTTCTCCTGGATTTCTCAGAGAAGCTGTAAGGAATCTTGGGGAATTGGTGATGGCTGGGGAATTCTGGGAGTTGCAGTCCGCACACCTTAAAGTTGCCAAGGTTGAGAAATACTTGATTTAGAAGCTTTTGTTTTTAATGTTTGCTGAGCTTCAAAAGCAATGAAACCAAGTCAGCCTAAAGTCTTTTTTTTTTTAAATATCAGACGATAGGGAAGATCCCAGTCATTTTGGTGAGGAAAGAATTTAAAAGATCGCTCAAGTTAATTTGAGAATTAAAGCATGCCAGAGTCGTTTGTTCTCCAGGACAAATTGCATAAATCTGTTTACATGACAAGTGTAATTAAAAGAAACCTGTTGGAATAAATTGTGCATGTACTGTAGACAAAAACTAAATTGGAGGAAATAATAATGTGACATTCGGGACATCAGATGCTCCCTCTTATTTTTTTGACCTCTTTCGTTCAGCCTTTGATGATAGCCAACTCGGACTTTGTCCTTCTCACCTGCAGGGTCAAAGTCAAGTTTGAAAACAAAACCCCACAGTTGCCTGAAATCACCTTTGACAAATCCCAAGCAACTGGTCCTCCAGGAATTGCTGATAAATCTGGTAAAGTCCCCCCCCCCCCCCCCCAGCAAGATAAGACATGGCACAACAGAGGGGAAGGGATGCGACACCACCGATCTCCTGTTTGCAGCACTGTTGGGCTGCCTAAAACATCCATTTTTTTTCCTTGCTGGAATTGTGTCTTGACTTTGTTTTCTTCACCTTTTAGAACCAAAACAGTCACTTAAGGACAATACGACGGAAGTTCAGGTAAGCAGCGACTGGATTTTCAAAGGAAGACGTAGTGCTCTTTCTCCATCATGTATGCGCGATGCTCAACAGGCTGGCTGGGGAACTCGGGGAGTTGAAGTCCACACATCTTCAGTAGGGTCTGGAGAATAGTTTGAGCCCCTCTTTTTTGTGTCAGCCCCTCAAATATTGGAAGTCTGCTATCATATCCTCCCTAGTTCTTCTCTTTGATAGGTTAGAGGTGCCTAGTTCCCTCAATTGTTCATTGTATGATTTAGCCTCCAGATCCTTTATCATCTTCGTTGCTCTTCTCTGCACGCTTTCCATCTGCATCTTTTTTGTATTGGGGTGGCAAGAACTTACACCTGTTGCCTCCGATCTGATTTGGCATAGCCATAAAACATGGATTTTGTTTTTTTTTATCTGCCAGGTGCCTGCTGAGCGAACGCACCCAATCCAAAGCGGGAACAATAGTTTTTCATTCCAGGTAGGTGGTTTTGTTCCTCACGATTCCTTTTGTAACCTGAGCAGGCCTTGTCTTGGCTTGAAAGGGCCAGTGTGTGCCCTCCACGTGTCCCAACAGGGTTGAACTGCAACCATTTGCTCAAAAGAAGAAAATGAAATAAATTTTAAATTCGGCCCGGCCTGTTTGCGTGAGGTTTGCGTGGAATCTGTTTAAAACCTGGCCAAAGTCATCCTTTCTTCCTTCTGTGTGTTTTTCAGTTCAGGATCAATTCAAAGGAACAAGAAGGACTTTATAGTCTTTATTTTCACAAATGCATACTGGGAAATGTGAGGACTGAACAGGTCCCCTTCAGCCTGGACGTAAGTTGGGATTTCCCCCCCCCCCTTTTTCTTCCAAGGATCAGCAACCAAACTACCCATTGGCATTTCATTGGCCCCAGATGAAACTCCTTATCAGAAGTCAGTCAGTCTGTCTGTCTGTCTGTCTGTCAATCTATTGATCCATCTGTGACTCCTGTTCTGCTCGCAGATCTCAATCACTGAGCAAAATCCAAACAGCTACCTCTCTGCTGGAGAAATCCCACTTCCCAAGCTGTACATTTCCATGGCGGTTTTCTTCTTTGTTGCTGGGGTCGTGTGGATCCACACCCTTCGGAAACTCAGGTAAAACGTGTGAACCGCTTCCCCAGGTCGGCCTGTCAAAGCTTCACTTGGAGCCCATCAGTAAATTTATTGACTGTCAGTTGTCAATTTTGTCTCACAGGGCCGATGTTTTCAAGATCCACTGGTTAATGGCTTCACTTCCTTTCACCAAGTCCCTTTCTTTAGTCTTCCACGCAGTAAGTTACCTCTTGAATAACTTCCAGGAATTGGCATAAAGCATCTACAGATTACTTGGCTGCCTTTCCTTACTTCGTTTTATTTCCTTTATTTAGCAGCAACGTGTTTTTACACTAAAACCTGGATTCTTCAGACTTTCATTCTGTAGACTTTGGGTGCAAGAAACAACATTTTACTCTGGAATTCACTCTCCCCCAAGCAGTGATTTAAATTTATTTAAACAGTTTGGACCATCAACGTCATTTGTATAGTTACTTAATATTTTTATATTCCTCGGTCAGTTTATAAAAATGACGCTTAACTGCATACATTTGGATTTAACGGACACCCGCTTTTTGCCAAATTGTCCACCAAATCAAAGCTGTATTAGATTTATATTTACATGTTAATGTGTTTCTGCTTTTTTTTTAGAATCTTATTAGAATTGAGGGCTATTTTAAGAAATCTTAATAGGAATATGACAATTCAGTGGCTTAATACCAACCTTTGCACTAACATCTTACTCTTTTTTTCCCCCCCAGATCGATTACCACTATATCTCCACACAGGGCTACCCCATTGAGGGCTGGGCTGTTGTCTATTATATCACGCACCTGTAAGTCTCTAGTGTCTGTTTATAGATTTATACCAGTCTAGTAGGGGTTAGTGGCAGTTGTGATATCTTAGATGCAGGACAAACCCTGTCTCTCCCGTTCAATAAAAGCTTGCAGTTTTAAAATGTTTTCCTCTTACATGAGATTCCAGCCTGAAGATTGCCAAAATCTTACGAGGTTGTAATCAGTTGGAAAGGCAGCCTTCTGGACATCTGTTGTGAAGTTGTTAGATTTGTATCTGTCTTTTCGTCCATTAGATTGGCATTTCTGCTCGCTCTCCTCCTGGTTCTTTCACAACAAGCTTGAAGGTAGGCTGGGCCAGGAGAGAAAGAGCGACTAATTCAGAGTCATCCAGGAAGTTTCTATAACAGATGTTGGACTTCTCTCTGGGTTTTTAGCCCAACCAGGATTCTTTTATAAATGTTTAAACCAGGGGTTCCAAAGCTCAAGTTGCAAAGCATTGAGCCACTGTTCCTGCCCCAGAATAATACCTAAGATTCCTTAAAAATATTTATTATTTTGCATATGAGCCGTATATGCTCTACCTTTAGGAGAACTGTTTTTGCTTGACCGCTTCAAACTACCAGCTGTGTCAATCTGTCGCTGTTGTGTGTGGCGTTTTTAACCAGGTTAAAGGGCGCTCTGCTGTTCATCACCATTGCTCTCATTGGCACCGGCTGGGCTTTTATTAAGCACATCCTCTCCGATAAGGACAAGAAGATTTTCATGATCGTCATCCCGTTGCAGGTGAGACGGGCCAGGAAGTTCTCCGCTGGGGTCGTTTGAAGCAGCACCCGCAATTTGTGTGTGACTTTGGCTTCTTCTGCAACTCGCAGTCCGCGAAAAAAAGGTCACCAAAAAAGTGAATGTGGCTTCTGGCAGAGTCAATTGGGGAGGCCAAACTCTCTTAATGACCGCATTCGTTTGCTTAATGACCAGAGTGATTTGCTAACAGCCACTGCAGGTCACAAAATCAGGCACGGCTCATTTAATGACTGCATCGCTTAGCGACGGATGTTCCAGTCCCGATTATGGTTGTGAGTCGAGGACTACCTTTAATTTTCCAAATAAATAGAATAAATCCATATTGGTGTAGGTACGTTAGACAAAGTGTCCACAACCAGGGATGGCGACGGGACAAAGTGATTTCAAGTCCCATCGATCAAATAGTCCTAAGCTGTCAAATATTGCTCCTGGCCTTTTGACTAAAATGGAGCAAAAGGCAGCACATCCGCCCTTTTTCCCTTTCTCAGGTCTTGGCCAACGTGGCTTATATCATCATCGAGTCTACAGAAGAAGGCACGACAGAATACGGGCTGTGGAAGGAGATATTTTTCCTGGTGGATCTTCTCTGCTGCGGAGCCATCCTGTTCCCCGTAGTATGGTACGTTTGCAGGAACTAAGGCCGTTGGTTGGTTGGGGAAGGGCAAAAACTTTCTGAACAAGATATATTTATTTATATCCCGCCTTGATTATTTTTTATAAACAACACTCAAGACGGTGAACGTCTCTTAATACCCCCCCTCCTCCTATTTTCCCAACTGTGAGGAGGATTGGGCTGAGAGAGGGACTGGCCCAAAATCACCCAGTCAGCTTTCATGCCTAAAGTAGGACTAGAACTCACCGTCTCCTGGTGATTGGCCCAGAGTCACGCAGCTGGCTTTCATGCGCAAGGCAGGACTAGAACTCACCATCTCCCGGTTCCTAGCCTGCTGCCTTAACCACTCAACCAGATTTATTAAGATTATTAAATCTTGTTAAGATGTCCTATGGGTTCGAGTGGAAGGGAAGACAGAGTCCTAACTCCCTTCAGGGACCGCCATACGGCTCTCTCCAGGGGAAGGAGCTGTGGTCATTAAACAAAGCAGCCTCGTGGGCGTCTCGCTTAACGATTGCAACGACCACCGAAATCCCAGGCTCAGTTGTGACTTCCTGTCATGATGAGGAGCCTTTGGGGTAGGTCTTCCCTGTCCAGGCAACTAAACTGGTTCCATCCATCTGCTTTGAAAATATCTCACGTTCTCCTGAGCGCTACACCTAGAAAAGGCCAGTCCTGCCTTCGCTATATCGTAGCAGATTAAACCCCAAAGAACTGTAAGCTGCCTAAGCAGATCTGCCACATTTTTCTAGGCAAGAGTTGGCTTGAAGATCCTGCACGGCGATCTCTCATTAATCCCCTGATCCTTCTGTCTCCTAGGTTGATCCGACACTTACAGGAAGCTTCGGCAACTGATGGCAAAGGTTAGTGATTGATTTCCAATTTTGGGGGTGTTCAGGTATTCTTGAGGTCCCACCAACTTCCTTCCTGCCAGTATCGGTGAACACATTTTTTTCGATTGCTAAAAAAAAATATTGGACCATTGCTTTTCTGTGAGTTACTACTCTCTACCTGCTTTCTTGGCTCTGGAGAGCCAGGACCTCTTGCAAGAATCCAAATATTTAAATTACTTTATTAGACACCCCCAAGAGTCAGCAGGATCACACACAAATAAAATAGATAACAGAGGAAGGTCGGTGACGGCAGCATCAAATATTTCTAGCATTCCGCACAGAGCGAAGGGTGAGGCCCACCCCTTCCTCACTGCAGTCAACAGAACGAGAGAAGGAAGAATTGGATGAGGAGTTGAATTACAAGCCGGGCAATCAGAGGCTAAAATAGCAGTGGTTTAATCCAATTTTAGCTGGTCTGAATGCTTTCACAGAGAAAGAGAGAACACAGACCCTGGTCTCCAGGTCTGACGAGAAGAAGCGTACAGATTTGACTTACAACTGTTCATTTAGTGACCGAAGTTATAAAGGCGCTGAAAAAGGACCGTTTTCCAGAGAGCCTCCCCATGGGGATGTGATCGAAATAAGTGCGAATGATTGCAGGGTCCCAGGGTCCGGTGATCCCCTTTTTGTGACAATTGTGTCGATTCCCCTTCCTCCTCCCCCCCCCTCTTTAAACACCCCCTCCTGGGCTTTGTGCTTCCTCATAAATTGGGGGCGCTCGGGCAAAGGGGAGCCAGCCAGCCCTGGGCAGGCACCGTCTCGCTGTCTCCCTGCTTAATTTCCCCCTGGAATCGGCGAGCCGTTAAATGTTCCCGAAATAAATCACGGGTGAAAACTGAATCTCTAGTTTTTGTGCGTCATAAACGGGCAGTGTGATTCCCCCCTCCCTCCCCCCTCCCCACAGCTTCAATTTGCAGAGCAGAGAGAGGAAAATTCCCTTTCTGTGGGTCAGTGAAATATAAATTGATCGGCTAAGGAGAAGGAGAAACCGGCCCGATAATTGCAAAAAAAAGCAGCTTCCCGTCCGTTCTGAAAGCCTCGGGACTTCTCTCCTCCCTCCCTCCCTCCCTACAGAATTTTGTAACAGGGTAAAAATAATACCAATCTTTGGGAAGAAATTGAGAAAAATAGTCCAGAAAGCAAACAGACAAAAGAGAGACGATGAAAAAGAAGCCGCTTCTGATCTTCCTAGTCACCGTTGTGAATGGATTTATATTTTACCCCCCCCCTCTCCAAAGTGACATCCTAATTGTCTTCTTTCCATACTCTGCCCTGGCTAATTATCAGGCCCATAAATCAGAAGGTTTTTTTCCCCCCCTTCCTTCAGCAAAAAGTCCATAAGCGGTTTCCAGTGACAAATAAATGAGGTTATTATTCTTCCCCCTAAGCAGGCAAGTTAATTTTGCCATCTCTTCTAATTCGGTCGTCTTCGCCAACCTTTCCCTCCACTGTGGATATTTTAGAGTTTTTCCATTTTTGCGCACGTCGGACTTTCTATTCTTTTTTAAAAAAGGAAGTGATCAGAAAAATAACTCCCTGGGACTCTGCTTATCTAGTCTGCCACTCACCCTGCTGTGTCTTTCAGCCTTGTCTGGAGGAGTACAGGAGCCAGCTGCCACGTTTGGGCAATTGTTTGAGGTTGGGCTCCCTCCCCCTCGCTTACTTTCAGCTGCCAAGAGGTAACAGCGGTCCTCATTTAGTGACCACAATTCAGTTGTTAAAGTGGTCGCTGAGGGAAAATCACAACCGCACTTTCCATGTGACTTCAGCTTTCCATGGCTGCACAGGTCATAAATGTGCATAGTGGCTACCAAAAAAAACACCTTTTCATCCCTGCCACAACGGAGAAGACTTGCGGTGCAAGGCAGTTGCTAAGCGAGGACTACCTTTAGTGCAAATGGGGCACAAGCCATTGAACAACCTCCTGGCTTAGCCACTTGTGGCCGTAAGTCAAGAACTTAACCTGTGTGGGTTTACGACCGATCGACGTACGGTCTTCCAACTGGGAAAAGTTAGCATAACCCTTTCTGAGGATTTGAGCAAAAGAAGCCCCGGCCTCAAGAAAAATCACTCCAGTTTGCCAGCCTTTCCTTGCCTGGAGGATAAAACGTGGCTGCTTCTTGCCCTTGATGGATAAGAGATAGTGGCCTGCCAAGCCCTGGAGACTCCAGCCAGCATCGCCCTTGAAACTACCCAGGTGTGGATTTCTGGGGAGGAAGAAAATTGGTAAACGTGAGCCCGAGGTCTGTTCTTCCAGCTCTTTGAGACCTGGGAGAGAAACCAAGATTATTTATAGCTGCACATCAAAGCCTTGAATTTCGAACCGAGGCAGCTGAGTCCCTCAGCGCTGGGTGCAGATGTTTATAAAGTTTTGCCACCTGAGGTACCTTGGCCTCAGCTTGCTCCAGTGCCCGTTTTATAACAATACAGATAGTCCTTTTCTGCCTCTTAATTTCCTCTAATTGTGAATTCTTTCCAGCAGCTGCCATTAACTTAGCAAAATTGAAGCTCTTCAGACACTATTATGTCATGGTAAGGAGTTATGGGGGCGTGGGGGGTGGGGGTGGTGGAGGGGGGGGGTTCCCCTTTTTTCCACAAATGAAGGAATAACCCACATTCCTCTTCAAATGGAAACCATCAATTCCTCCCCGGGGGATGATTTAAACCAGGGGTGCCCAACCTTGGCAACTTTAAGACCTGTGGACTTTAACAACTCCCAGAAGTCCCCAGCCAGCATGCCAGCATTCCCCAGCTCCACAGTTGGCTGAGGGATTCTGGGAGTTGAAGTCCACAGGTCTTAAAGTTGCCAAAGTTGGGCACCCCTGATTTAAACATGGCCTCCATGTTAAAAGCTCCTAGTTTTCCAGAATTATCTGGTAACAGGAGAGAGTTGACCAGGACAACTTTCCATCTTGCCTGCCTTGGAGAATTCTCACCACGTTCTCCGATAACGGAAAGAGGCCTGTTTTATTTTCCAAATATTTTTGGGCATCTTTCAAGTGCCGGGGCCCCACCTCAAGCCCACTTGACTGCCGTATGAGAAAGAGATGGACCCAGAAGTCTCGGGATGGGGTCATTCTAGGTTGACCTGGATTCTCTGCTGGGAACCCGACTCTGTTCCGTCCTGTATCGCTGGCCTCAGGAATCCTGGAACGAACTAACTTCTTCCTCCCCTCCAGATCGTGTGTTATATTTACTTCACCCGAATCATCGCCATCCTCATCAAGATTGCGGTTCCGTTCCAGTGGAAGTGGCTTTACAAGGTAGATGCCCCTTTTCCTCCAAGGAGATACTTATTTATTTATTTAGCACATAGCCCCCAACCTTTTGGGCACCAGGTTTTTCCATGGACCGGAGGGGGCCCCGGTTTTGCTTGCTGCCTGCATCCCACCGATGGGGCTTGACTTGTTTGCGCACCCTGGTTTCTGTCAAGCTGCAGCCTGGTGACTTGGGACCGGTTTTTTTCACACTGACGACCGTCGCAACATCCTCGTGGTCACGCGATCAAAATTTAGATGCTTGGCAACTGGCTCGTATTTATGACGGCCGCCGCATCCCCCGGGTCACGTGATCCCCTTTTGCGACCTCCTGACAATCCCAGTCAATGGGGAAGCCAAATTCACTTAACCACCGTCTGACTCTCTTAGCCACTGCAGTAACTCACTGAACAACTAAGCAAGGTCGTAAAACGGGGCAAAACTCAACGTAACTTGTCTCCTTTAGCAACAGAAATCTGGGGCTCCTATACGGTCGTAAGTCAATACACTCCCTGTATGTGATCCAGTGTCCGTCAAGGGGCACCGCAGTGATGTTCAGTGGGCTCTGCCCGTCTTCAACAGTCAGTCTTGGCAGATGCCATGCAAGCTGCAGACCGCATTTGGAGTTTTCCAGCACTGATGGGTGGCATCGAAACCCACTAATTTTTCTATCGGTTCAGATACATTTTTCCCCTGGAATCTGCACATTCGATAGTCCACACTGAATTTCCACACAGAGGAGCCGCTAAAATGAACAAAAAGCATTAAAACTAAGCATTGATTACATCCTGCAAACTGGCATCTTCTACAAGCCGCGGCTTCTTTGAGCTCCGGTGGTTTGTCGCAGCCTTCAAGGATGCTGGATCGTTTCCGGCAAAGTCTCTGAAATTGTAGAAGTGAAGAATTAAGGCACGTTTCATTGAATGCTTGCTGGCTCCCAACGGACACGATCCGTCTTGATCGAGAATCGGGGTGGGGGGGAGGGGGGGAGGAAGGTCAAAGAAAAAGGATGTCTCCCTTAATTGCTCTTACGAAGCTGCTTCTTCGGCCTGTGAAAATTTTGGGAAAAAACATCAGTAGCTCCGAGGCTCATCGACACTTCTGCATCTGTTGATGGATGCCAGTTTAGGATCTGTGATCTGTTCTTTTCTCTCTCAATTTTTTAATTTTGTTCAAAATACTAAGATACGAAATCTGAAAGAAAAAAAGAGAGAAAACAAAACCAGACAAAAAGTGCGTTTAAAAAGTGCAAATAAAAAAAAAAAATCACATATATCAGTTGAACACCGATGGATCTATTGTCCCAAAGATGCTTTTTCAAGAGGCAACTAGTTTTTCCTTGAAGATGTTTCGCTTCTCACCCAAGAAGCCTCTTCAGTTCTGAAGTGAAGAGTGATGAACTGAAGAAGCTTCTTGGATGAGCGGCGAAACAACTTCAAAGAAAAATCAAAGTCCGGTTGCCTCTTGAAAAAGCACCTTTGGGACAACCGTGACTTGGCTGATGGAGAATCTCCATGGACCTTTAGCTACAATAAATCTATGGCAACAATAATAAATTCCCTCCCCCCCCCTTGCAAAACAGGTTGAAAATTTATAAGCTTCTGCAGGTAATCCTCCAACTTACAGCAGTTCATTTAGCGACCGAAGTTAAAACGGCAGTGAAAAAGGTGACTTAGCCATTTTTGACACAGCTTACCTCGCCGCAACGGTGGACTTTGCGTGTCAGAAGGTCGCAAAAGGGGATCACGCAACCTTGGGACACACAGCAACGGTCCTAAGTATGAATCAGTTGCCAGTTTTGATCACACGATTATGGGGGATTCTGCAAAGGTTGCAACTGGGAAAAACGGTCGTAAGTCATTTTTTTCCCCCCCAGGGCCGTTTTAACTTTTTGAACGGTCCCTAAACGAGCTGTTGTGAGTTGAGGACTGCCTGTATTCACCGCAGAATTTCCCCCAGTGCAGCCTTCTCCAGATGTGCTCTCTTTCTGTTCTTGCAGCTGTTGGACGAAATGGCAACTTTGGTGTTCTTTGTCCTCACCGGCTATAAGTTCAGGCCGGCCTCCGACAACCCTTATCTGCAGCTCTCTCAGGAAGACGACAGTTTCGACATGGAGTCTGTGTGAGTTAAGAGCCCTTTTGGGTTGCCTTCCTATCCTTGGGCGCCTGGGGGGGGTGGGGGTCTTCCCTGGGCAGGTGGGCTCAATCCATACCATGCCAGGAGCCCGGTAGTAACCTGATAGGCTAGGTCAGGGGTAGGCAACCTTGGCTCTTTTATGACTTGTGGACTTCAACTCCCAGAATTCCTGAGCCAGCATGGGGGAACTATGGCCCCTTCATGACTCATGGACTTCAACTCCCAGAATTCCTGAGCCAGCATGGGGGACTATGGCCCCTTCAGACTCGTGGACTTCAAACTCCCAGAATTCCTCACTAGCATGGGGGACTATGGCCCCTTCGTGACTCGTGGACTTCAACTCCCAGAATTCCTCAGCTAGCATGGGGGAACTATGGCCCCTTCGTGACTCGTGGACTTCAACTCCCAGAATTCCGAGCAGCATGGGGAACTATGGCCCCTTTTAGGACTGGTGGACTTCAACTCCCAGAATTCCTGAGCCAGCAGGGGAACTATGGCCCCTTCGTGACTCGTGGACTTCAACTGCAGCATGGGAACTCCCCTGACTCGTGGACTTCAACTCCCAGAATTCCTCGCTAGCATGGGGGAACTATGGCCCCCTTCTTGATCGTGGACTTCAACTCCAGAATTCCTGAGCTAGCATGGGGAACTATGGCCCCTTCGTGACTCGTGACTTCAACTCCCAAATTCCTGAGCCAGCATGGGGACTATGGCCCCTTCATGACTCATGGACTTCAATCCAGGAGGAACTATGGCCCCTTCGTGACTCGTGTTCACTTTCAAATGGGGAACTATGGCCCCTTCGTGATCGTGGACTTCAACTCCCAGAATTCCTGAGCCAGCATGGGGGAACTATGGCCCTTCGTGACTCGTGGACTTCACTCCCAGAATTCCTCAGCTAGCATGGGGAACTATGGCCCCTTCGTGACTCGTGGACTTCAACTCCCAGAATTCCTCAGCTAGCATGGGGAACTATGGCCCCTTCGTGACTCGTGGACTTCAAACTCCCATAATTCCTGAGCCAGCATGGGGAACCTATGGCCCCTTCATGACTCATGGACTTCAACTCCCAAATTCCTGAGCCAGCATGGGGAACTATGGCCCCTTCATGACTCGTGGACTTCAACTCCCAGAATTCCTCACTAGCATGGGGAAACTATGGCCCCTTCATGACTCGTGGACTTCAACTCCCAGAATTCCTGAGCCAGCATGGGGGAACTATGGCCCCTTCGTGACTCGTGGACTTCTAATGGGACTATGCCCACTCGAAACTTTCCTCAGCTAGCATGGGGGAACTATGGCCCCTTCGTGACTCGTGGACTTCAACTCCCAGAATTCCTGAGCCAGCATGGGGGAACTATGGCCCCTTCATGACTCGTGGACTTCAACTCCCAGAATTCCTGAGCCAGCATGGCTCAGCTTGGAAACCTCTCCCTTTCCCCTCAGCGTGGCTGGCTCAGGAATTCTGGGAGTTGAAGTCCACCAGTCATAAAAGAGCCAAGGTTGCCCACCCCTGGGCTAGGTCATCAGCAGAATTACAGAATAAGAGAATTGGAAGGGACGTGGGAGGTCTGAATAAAGTCAGTTTTTTTTCTCTCCTTCCCAGGGTGACCACCTCGGGCGTCATGGAGGGTATGAAGAAAGTCAAGAAGACCGCCAACGGCTCAGCGGAGCCCCACGGCGAGAGAGAGAGCGCTGCCTGACGCTCTCCGCCTTCCCTCCTTCCCTCCTCAACACACTTCTCCCGTCTTCCTCCCCCTCCCTTAGGACAAGGCGGCACTTTCCAGCGAACTGTAATTTATTGATCCTTCGCAGAAGCAAAGAGACGACCTTCCCAGTGTAAAAAGAGAAAGGAAAAAACAAAACACCACTCACACACACACACACACACACACACACACGCACGCACGCACGCAGGGCTTGGATGGCGGTGGGTGGAGAGAAGGATAAAAATACAGCCAAGAAAAGAGAATCCAAAACCCTGGTTTTGTTCCTCTGTCTTAAGGACTGGGGTTTTCTTCTGATGCCTAAGTGGGAGGGTTGAAGGACAGATAATGGTGGTGGCTTTCTTTATTTTTTTAAGAAAAGTCTTTTTACTTCCCTCTTTCCCTCCCCCCGTCTCTCTCCCTCTCTCCTTCTCCCTATCCCCCTCTCTCTCTCCCTCTTTCCTTCTTTTTATCCCTCCCTCTATCTCTCCCTCATCCTCTCCCTCTCCTTCTCCCTGTCCTTGTCCCTCTCCATCTCTTTCCTTCTTCTTATCCCTCCCTCATCCTCTCTCCCTCTCCCTCCTTCCCTCCCTCCCCCCCCCCCCCTCTCTCTCCCTCTCCTCCCCCCTCCCTTTCATTGTCGTTCTTCGGAACATGAGCTCCGTTGGGCTTCTGGATGGGGAAGCGGCGGCTTTGAGACACGATCAGAGAGGTGTGCAATCCGCGTTGCTTTCCAAAATGTAAAAAATGGGGTGAACTCCTCGGGAGGCGAATGGAAAGCTTTTGTGTGTGTCCTTTGGTGGCTGGCTTGGATGCTCCCTGTTGCGTTTAATCATTTCCCCCTCGGTTTTTTTTTTTTTTGCTGCTTTCAGCTTTCCTTGGAACGGAGGGCGAGGGAGGCCTTCCCGTTCTCGTACCGCGGAATCGGAAGCTGGTTTTATTTTGAAAAATTACTGCTTCCATCGGTTTCCTTAGCCTGGGTGAGCACCTTCACTCAGTTGTCCGGAATGTATGCAACAGCGTGAAAGTTTAAATAGTAAATTATTACTAATTTTTTTTCTTCCATTTCTCTTTGTTGTAAAGTGGGGAAGGGTTTGTAATCCGTGGGAAGAAAATGGCATTATAAAAACTCTTTTAAGTCCTGCATAATTTACCGAATCTTGGAAATTCCTCTCTTTACGCTCTGTAAAACTGTTGCATATTTTGGACTCTCAATTCCCAGCACATATTCCTGGAAAAGGAAGGGGTGGGGAGGCCACTGGCTTTAGTTGACAAAATTAAGACTCTGCTCTTTCTGTAGCACAGCCAGTCAAGACAACAACTGAAGCAATTGCAACCTGCAACACGTGTAGATGGGTCAGCGGAGGCGCGGGTGACCGGCATCTTAGGAAAAGTGGATTTTTTTTATCCCCTGTTCTTTAATTCCTCCTGCTCTCCCCGACAACGCCGTATAATTCAATAAAGGCTGTGTTCACCCGTCATGCTGAGCCACAAATCATGGTTTAAAAGCCATCATGGTTAAGCTCAAACCGATCAACTGCCTTCTCTCTTTAGTTTTGCTGTGTGAACCGGGCTGTCACTGTGAGCCATAATGTGGCTCTCTTAGCTTTTTGACTTGACTTTTTGACTTGACATGTAGGGTGAATGTAGCCATTGTGGGCTCCATGGCTTGGGATGGGCTCGTTGCTTAGACTGCATTGGGAAGACTTCTGGCCGTGTCTTCTGTGAAATTAAGCAGAGCTACTCAAGATTGCAAAATCCAAAGGCATGTTGTGTCATCTTTTTGTGGCGCTTTAGGGCGCTTTAGTTCACACACAAACCTCCCTGGTCGAGATTTTGGATAGCTGGTTCTCCTAACCGAGAGCCTAGATAGTGCAGTGGGGCTGCAGCCGTTTGGAGGTCACATCAGATTGGGGGAAGTTGCCATAAGCTTAGAGAGCATCTTGTCTAGAGGAGATGAACGTTGGCTGGAGAGAAGAGTGGTTTTACAGCTCTTGGCAAGAAGGCAGAACTGAGTTTGTAATCGTTGGATCTTTTCTGATTCCAGCATCCGAGTGAATCTACTGCTGACTGTATCTATCCCAGAGATCCAGGATGCCTTGGGGAAGGATATTGTTTAAGCTTTATTGCTAACCCTTCTTGTTAAGCTTTTGTTTCATGTTGAGCTTTCTTGCTTAACATATTAAGCTCTATAGCTAATCCTTCGGCCGGTTAAATTCTACTGTTCACTCTTCTCGTTAAACTCTGTGGCTAACTCTTCTTAAGCTCTATAGCTAATCCTTGTTAAGCTCTATAGCTAACTTTTCTTGTTAAATTCTATGGGCAACTTTACTTGTTAAGCTCTATAGCTAATTTTTCTCTGTGTTAAGCTCTACGACTAACCCTTCTTGTTAAGCTCTAAGGCTAATTTTTCTTGTTAAGTTCTACAGCTAAGCATTCTCCTTAAGCTCTATAGCTAATCCTCATTAAGCTCTGTGGCTCTAAGCTCTATAGCCAAACCTTCTCTTTGTTAAGCTCTACAGCTAACTCTTCTTATTAATCTCCTTCCCCTGGCTCTTGTTTCTCTCTTGGGCTGTGGCTGAAACTGGCATCGTAGTCTGAACCGATCAAATGCTCAAACAATCCCAACAGTTGTGTGAGCGCGGGAATATGTTTCAGGTTGCTGTCTTCTCTGTAAATCTGCAAGATACACTGCCTGGTTCAGTGGCTGACGTAGTCCATCCCGAGAGATGTCTAGAATGTGTATAACTGGTTAGTGAGGATAGGACATAATTATACCATAAACGGTCAGCTTGTAAAGGCTAAAGGAAACCACGCCTTGCTCCGGTTTTGAACTGGACCTTGGTGGCATCACCTCCACGGTGTGACTTTTCCTTCCACTGTCCAAGCCCCAGATTTGGCTTCATTTTGCGCTGGGTGCAGAACGAAGTGGGTTTCATTAGTGAAAAGGTTTTTGGGGGGGGCAAGGGGGAATCTCTTTGCAGGCCAGGCAGTTCCCCAAATGGTTGAGAGTATTGAGCTACTGCTTTAGCCTTTGAATAAATGTCCACCCGTCCTTCCAGCGGACCTCTGGGGACCCCCTAATGGCAGCTCTTCTCCAGCTGTTGCACATTACACCCCTTCCCTCCCTTGAAAAAGTTGCCCTGATACCCATCTTTCCCCCTCTCAGCCCTTCTGTCCCCCAACATCAACCTTCCCAGGGAAAACCTGTCTGCAAAAGAGGTTTGGTGCATTGCAGCATTTTCACGATGCAACCTGGTTAGGAAAGGAGAACGCTGTTCGCTCTGTCTCTCCCCCCTCTCTTGCTTTCCCCGAAGCAAGCAGGACAAAACTGGAGGTGGAAGCTGGTGGCATCTTCTCCGTTGAGGATCCCCTTGAGCGTGCATTGCCTTAAAGTAAGCCAGCAACTTTCCTGTCCCTGCCAAGACCAGCCCACTGGTGCCCGAGGGGGTGGCTGTTGCTTTTTTTTTTTTTTTCCCTCCCCTGTTTGGGCATTCTTTCATTTTGGAAACTGGCAAAAATATGCTTCTGGGCTCAGGATGGGGGTCTCGGTGGGAGGCGAGGGTGTCAGGACCTTGGAAAGGCTGATCTTGGGTCTGGGAGAAGTCAGGTTCTCCTCTCTTTGACTTTCCAACTCCATCGGTTGTCTTCACAGGTCCAGAATTCCAGAAAAAGAGACTTTGTGAGCCTCGGGTTTCTCCTAATCCGTTCCCTGCTGGGACAAGGCGGGTTCCAGGGCTTTTCAAACCAAAGTTTTGATTTATTTAGAGGCTGCTTGAAATAGGAACTGATAGAGCAATGTTTATCAACTTTGGCGGTTTTACAACGGATGGACTTCAGCTCCCAGGATTCCCCAGCTAGCATGCTCAAAGATGGGTGGAATTCTGGGAGTTGAAGTCCGCTTGGAGTGACACTCCTTAAGATGGAGGAGATTTTTTTCCTCCCCATTTTTCAAGTTTCCTTCCCACGGCGGGTTTCATATATACAGCACCTCTTGCGTCATTTTTTTTTAATTCTCCCAGTGAGTTTTTCATGCATTTTTCTAGTCCATTCCTGAAGATTTGCGTGTCGCACCTTAAAAGTTAATCCAAGAAAACTTTTAAACAACAGAAGGACCAGTTCAGTCCTAGGAGAAAAAAAAACAACTTCCCGGTTCAACTGGGAATAAAGGTTTATCGATTCTTTTCCTCTCTTCCCATTTCACTTCAGGGAGGGAAGCGTAAAAAACGACACTCTCTTTTAAGACCTCGAAACCTCCCAATTTCTTTTAGAAAACAAAAGAAAATACATTTGGGGCTTTTTTAACGGGGAAATTTCATTTAGGATCTCGAGGGAGGGGGGAGGTTGGTCCTTTTTTAATTTCCTTTTTTTAAAAAAATATATATAAAATAACAGTGTTTCTGTGATAGGGGCTAATACCAATTGAGGGCTTTAATTTCCTCTCTTATGTAATGTGGTTTCCCTGCTGTGGAACAGGTGTATAAATTAAAGAATTCACAACAAAGCATGTTTGGCCTCTGATTCTCTCCTTTGCTTGGAGGTGGGGAAGTGTGTTCGAGTTTTGTTTCTCTTCCTAAGCAGAAATAACTATTTCTGGTACTTTGGGTTATTCGAAAGAATAGAAAATATTACGTAATCTCATGAGGTTTGATTACAATTGTATACAGGTAGTCCTCAATTTACGACCACAGTCGAGCCCAACATATCGCTGAGTGAGTGAACTTGGCCCCGTTTTACGAACACATTTGTTAAATGAATCACCGCAGTTATTAAGTTAGTAACACGGTTGTTAAGCGAATCTGGAATGACCTGCCTCCAGAAGTTGTGGGTGCTCCATCACTGGAGGTTTTTAAGAAGAGATTGGACAGCCATTTGAAATAGTATAGATAGGGTCTCCTGCTTGAGCAGGGGGTTGGACTAGAAGACCTCTTAAGGACCCGTGCTACTCTCACTCTGTCCCCTGTAAATTAATACTGGGTTCTGCTAATGAAAAGGAGCTTCTACAGATAGCCTTCAACTTAAAATCGTAACAAAGCCTGGAATTTCCATCCTCAGTCAAGACAGCCGTATGTCGAGGCGCCCTACATGAGCAAGATTTTTAAAAAGCTTAAGTGAGCTGTGCATTTTCGGATGATTGTCCTTCTGAAACAAAGTCTTTGCCCCCTTTGCCTTTTCATGGAGCCTAGAAGACCCATCGGAAGATTTTTTTATGGCTGGCGGGAGTTATTTAAGATCAAAGCGGCTTAAAAAGCCTTCACTCCTTTGCAGCGTCCCCAAGCAGGCTCTCTCCTGCAATTTTTATTTTATGGATTTGATTTCCCTTTATAAGTAACTCAAGGCGGAGAACCAGCCTAATAGTTGAATCGCATCTGATGGGGAAAGAGCCCACTGGGAAAAATTTTGACTGGCTATGAATTACAAAAAACAACAACAAAAACCTGGGATGAACCCATCCCTGCTGCAGCAGTGCCAGAACAGTGGCCCCAAAGGCCTTCCGCCTTAAAAGTGGCTCAACCTGGGGAATGGTTGCCCGGAAGGTGCTTTTTCAAGAGGCAACTGGACTTCCTTTGTTTCTCCTTGGAGACGTTTGGCTTCTCATCCGGGAAGCTGCTTCGGTCCTGAGAAGGGAAACGTCTGCAGGGAAAAATGAAGAGAGTCCAGTTGCCTCTTGAAAAAAAGCACCTTTGGGGCAACCCTGACCTGGATGGCTGAGAATCTCCACGTTCACTGGCGGATGCTGCAACCAGGTTTCCTATTTGGCCGCAAAGTCTCGGGACTCAGCCTGGGGCCAAGCAGATTTGGGAGGAAGCTGATCCCAAGCGCCAGCCTGGCCTCGCCCACCCACCCACGCGCCCCTTTCAAAGAGCTGGCGAGGGCGGGTCTCCTCCGTCCTTCCCTCCTTCCTTCCTTCCCTCCCTCTTTCCTTCCTTTCTTTCCCTCCCTTCTTCCCGGCGCCCGCCCCAGTCCAGGCTCCGCTTCCCGGGAACCCGAAGCGAGCCAGTCCCGCCGCGCCGGGTTCTGCAACTGGCGCCCGCGGGTGGTAAGTAGCCAAAGCGCGCTTGGTAAGCTTCGGGGACCCCTTTGTTAGAGGCGGGGGGGGGAGTCTTGTCCTTGGGGAGTCTGCGCGGCCGGGCTCTTTAGTGCCCCCCCCCCGTCTCCAGCTCCACGTGGCCTCCTTTGCCCCCCCCTTTGCAAAATTAGGCTGTCTGCCTCTGCTCCCCCCTCCCTTCGTCATCCGAGCGGCGCGCCTTCGTCTCGCCTTGCCAAGAAGGATGACGCGCAAAAGCGCATCAACGGGAAATGGGGAAGGTGGCTTGGGGGGGAGGGGGAGGGGGGAAGGGCAGGCTTCTCAGCCTCCTCCCCCGCCCTGGAGGTGACTGAATGAGCGCTGGGTGCTTGTTTCAACCGTGGCTGGTTGAATAATCTAATCTCAGTTCTGGGGGGGCTGGGAAAAGCTAGTTTGTGAGAAAGGGGAGAGGATGTCGCGTTTGGCTCCCAGCCTTGCCTTCGCATCCTCGGGTTCAGTTTCTCCCGCGCAAGCTTGGCAGGGATCGCCTTTGAGTCTGTTGACCGTATGGACGCGTGTTCAGAGGTTGTGGGAAGTCCTGAAATAACTCGCGGAGTGAAAGCTGGTTGCATTGGGCGTGGGAATGCAGCCGGGTCAATGGCAATGTCCTGAACCAAACCGGCCTTAGCGTGGCGTCATCTGATCCAGGTTACAGAGACAAACCTCGCTAAATCTCTAGTGGATCCGTTTCTCGACAGCTCTTAGTATTATGACTAGGATAAGGATAAAAATTGCTTTTGGTTTCAAGCCCTCCTGATTTCATGAATCTATTTGCCTCTGAAGTTTAGTCAGTAACACAAAAACAATTTCTCCAATTGGGGCATTGACCAACTGAGGCCTCCTTAGCTTTTTCAGAATGAACCAAAGGTGAATACAGGCAGTCCTTGACTTACAACAGTTCATTTAGTGACCGTTCGAAGTTAAACGGCATTGAAAAATGTGACATGCCCGGCTTTCACAGTCATAACCTTTGCAGCATCCCTGTGGTCACGTGATTAAAATTCAGATTAAAATTCTATAAAATATATAGAAGAAATTGGCAGGCCCTTGACATCTTTACCCCCCCCCCCAGGGTAAAAATCAAAACGCTGGCCTGATTTATAGACTTTTACCCCACTGGGACTGGCAGAGGAGGCGTTCTGCGGGCTCCGTTGGCCAATGAATTCCGGCTCCTGGGGTACAGAATAACAGAGTTGGGAGGGACCTTGGAGATCTTCTAGTCCAACCCCCTGCTCAGGCAGGAGACCTGATACCATTCCAGACAAATAGCTGTCCAATCTCTTCTTAAAAACTTCCAGGGTCGGAGCATCCAAAACTTCTGGAAGCAAATCATTCCACTGATTAATTGTTCCCACTGTCAAGAAATTCCTCCTTAGTTCCAGGTTGCTTCTCTCCTTGATTAGTTTCCATCTGTTGCATCTTGTCCTGCTTTCTGGTGCTTTGGAGGATAGGCTGACCCCTCCTCTTCTTTGGGGCAGCCCCTTCGATAGGAGGGCAAAATTCTAAATTCCATTCCTAGAGATTCAGACGTAACGGCAGTAGTAATGGGTGATTATATTAATGATAATAGTGTAAAACTCCTGTTTTGTGTTGTCAGACTGCAGCATCTCTCTGACCTTGACAAAGCCAAATCGAGCTGTCTACTTCTTGGAAAAAAGACCAAGTGGAAATCGGTACGATTTTTTTTTTCTTGTTAGCCTCTTAAGAGGATTAGAGATGAGAGGTAAAATGGTTGAGATGGAAAGAAAAAAAGGAAGGAAGGAAGGAAGGATGGATATATGGATGGATGGAAAGAAAGGAAGGCGAGAGAGAAGGGAGGGTACAGAGAAGGAAGGGAGAGAAGAAGAAAGGGAAGAGAGAAGGGAGAGAGGAAGGAAGGAAGGAAGGAAGGAAGGAAGGAAGGAAGGAAGGAAGGAAGGAAGGAAGGAAGGAAGGAAGGAAGGAAGGATGGATCTCTCCAGCCACCTGCAGCTTCTCTGGCTTCCTCTTCTCTCCTTCCATTCAGTCCCCCAAAAAAACAGGAGAGACAATCTAAGGAAGAACAGACTCTGCTATTTCTCTGGCCATCTTGCTCCTAAAGTACAGAAACTTAGCACTTCCTCCAGATAAATCTCTTCCTTGAAAGGAACTTAAAAAAGCAAAACTCTTTGGAACAATCTGGTGCGGATCGGAGAGCCTTTGAAGAGGAACCTTTTGTGTCTCTTGGCATCCCTTCCTTGCATAATGTCTCGACCAAAATTCGGTCTCCTATCTTTTCTGGAGTCTTCACGGCTCAACCCTGCTAATTTTGGAGTGGAACCTGACGTGCCGTGGCAGAGCAAGGATCATTTAATCCCTTCGGACAGGACTTGGCTTTTACACGCCTTCTTGTTCGGAGGACAGAATTTCTTTTATTACGTCCGTCACTCCTGGCCTGGCAACATTTATCAAAATAGGCACAGGGCTTCTTAGTAGTCTAATCAGCTTTTCCACAAGGGCTCTGTGGCCCAGCCAAAATCCTTTGGTGGTTTTAATAAGACAAAATCAACGAGGCTGATGCGGGAGCTGTCCAAGGTCCTGATTTCAATCGGCCTTCACACCGTGATTTGAGATTTTAGTACCGGCAGTCCTCGGCTTACAACCATTCATTTAGTGACCGTTCAAAATTGCAACGATGGCTTATCACTTACGACTGTTTTTCACACGTAACGATTTTGGCCACCTGACCGTCGCAAGGGGGAGGACCCTTCGTAAGTCACCTTTTTCTGTGCCATTGAGCAGTCACCATGAATGGTTGTAAGTCAAGGACTACAAGCTGAGTGTCCAATTTTGCTTTTCCTTTTCCGAGTCACATTTTTTTAGCTGCTACAAAAGTTAGCATTGGATGGTGTAGGTTAAATCAAAACAACATTCATTCATTCATCAAAATCACAGAATCCTAGGGCTGTAAGGGACCTTGGAGGTCTTCCAGTCCAACCCCCTGCCCTAGACCTATCTTCCTTCCTTCCTTCCTTCCTTCCTTCCTTCCTTCCTTCCTTCCTTCCTTCCTTCCTTCCTTCCTTCCTTCCTTCCTTCCTTCCTTCCTTCCTTCCCTTGAAATGATAGGGCTGCTGGCTTCTTGCATCAAGGCAACATCATGAGTGCTACATGTCCTAGCACTGATGATGCTGCCTAGGTGGGTAATGAAACGTCTGCAAGAAAACAACCAACCTCTGAGCTACTGTATATAAACAGGGAGCAAGTCACACTCACTAGCACTGAGGATGTTACCTAGTTGGGTCATGAAATGTCTGCAAGAAAACAACCAAGCTCAGAAAGCACCAAGGACCCCACAATAATCCTCCTCCTCCTCCTCCTCCTCCTCCTCTCCGTAAACCCCATTCGCTTCCAGCACTGATGATGTTACTTAGTTGGGCCATGAAACGTCTGCAAGGAAGCCATCCAGCTCAGAGCTACTTTACATAAATAGGGAGCAAAGCCCCCGTTCCCTCATCCTGGAGATGTCACCTAGTTGGGTAATGCAACCCCTGCAAGCTCGGGGAACACACCCAGGTTCTGAGCCGCAGAGATCCCTAAATTACGGCTTTCTTTTGCAAAAGGGTCGATCTTGAGGGCAAGCCTCTTGATGCAAGCATGTTGTGTTCTTTCCCCTTCCCTGCCTTCCCCACCCCCCTTCCAAGGCTGATCGATCGAGGGGCATCCAATACAGCCGAGCCGGAGAAGACAAAAGACAGGCAGGCAGCCCACCCACCCGTCCGCCCTCTTGGGCTTCGTCCCTTATTGGTGCAAGATCCGGAGCCGCGTCGTCGACTACAGCAACCCAACGCAGCAGCAGCCGAGCAGAGCCGGGAGGGCAGGAAAGGGAGAGGAGGGCGTTTGTAACCAGGGACGACCGCAGCAACACTTGGCACGGCTCTGGGGAGGAGAGAGAAAGGGAAAGCTGAGTGGAGAGACGGTTCCTTTGCAAAAACAAGCAGGGGGAAAAGGAAGCAGAAAGAAAGCAACCCATTCATTGTCAGCCTTCACTTGCTGGATTGGTTCTTGGAGGCCTCCTCTGCCTTTGGACTTCTTCCTCTCTCTTCTCCCTCCTCCTGTTCTTTTCTTTTGGGGGCTGCAGATAGCTTTCCCTCCCCCCCTCCAGTCCGTCATGGAGCTGAGGGCTGCTTATCATCTGCAGATGCTCCTTTGAAGACACCCCCCCCAAAAGAAGGACTTCTTGGAGCCTCTGGATTGCAGCACGAGGTGCCCCGGCTGAACCCTCCCACCGTTTTCCCATCCTCGTCTCCGCTGCTCCCAGCTGGCTTCTCTCCTTGCGGCTTGTGGGGATCGCAGGAAGGCCGAGAGGGGTCCGGTTTGGAGGGCCAGGCGGTCCCTCTCCCCCTGGACTTTGCCCCCCTCCCCGCAAGCTTCCTATATGAGTCTTCCTCCAGCCCCGGAGAGCCGTCGGGCCCAATTGATGCCCTGCTGAGCCTGGAAGAGCCATTCGCCACCATGGGCAAATCCAACAGCAAGTTGAAGCCTGAAGTTGTGGAAGAGCTGACTAGAAAAACATACTGTAAGTCTCTCTTTCTTTTGCCTTCTTTTCTCCCGTTCCTTCTTCTTATTCCCATGCCCATCCTTCCTTTTCCTTTTTTCTCCTTCTCTCTCTCTCTCCTTCCTTCCTTCCTTCCTTCCTTCCTTCCTTCCTTCCTTCCTTCCTTCCTTCCTTCCTTCCTTCCTTCCTTCCTTCCTTCCCCATCTCCATCCCCATCCCCATCCCCTTTTCCCATCTCCTCTCCTCTCCCCACCAACCCTTTTCGTTTTGCAGTTTTCTAGACCTACAGGAGACCTCTGGGCTCAAAAGACCTCGATTCGTCCCTCTCTTTTCTGGGGTGGGGATGAAGATGCTCTCTGTGTGTGTGCGTGCGTTGTGCTGCACCTAGGAACAATTCGGCTCTAGCCAGCCCAGGGCCAAGCAGGGAAAGGAGCAGCCACAGAGCAGCCAGGGAGAGGGTGTGCTTTGGTTCCATGGTGCAATGTGCTGCATTGCTTTATAGAGGGGGGGAGGGGGAGGGAGGGAGCTCCCGTTGGGGTGTTATTATTGTCAGGGCTGCAGGAAGAGAAGGAACAAGGAGGGGGGGCCTTCTCTCTCTCTCTCTCTCTGTGTCTTTCCCTCTCTCTCTCTCTTTCCCAGTGATTCATGCAGCTTCTCGCCCCAAGAATCTGGCACCCCCTTTGGCTTCTCCTGGGGTGGGCGGGGGCTGGCCAGAGCTGGAAAGGAGCCACGGGGGCAGGCACAGGCCAGGGAAGGGAGAAGGAGGAGAGATATGGGGATAGGTGGAGGAGAAGAAGGGGAGAAGGAAAAGAGGAAGAGTAGGAGGAGAAGGATGAGGAGAAGAGGAGAAGAAGAGGAAGAGGAGAGGAAGGAGGAGGAGGAGATTAAGTGGAGGAGGAGAGACAGGAAGAGGAGGAGGAGGAGGAGGGATAGGAAAGGAGGAAGAGGAGGAGGAGGAGGCCCCATACGTGGGGGGTGGGGGGGTGAAGGTGGTGATGGCTGCATTTAATTCTTAGGCATTTTCAGCCCTGGGGGGGCCACTCTTGGGGTATCCTCGGCTTCTTCCCATCTTCCCAGCTTTAAATGCTATTTGCAATTTGTTAAAATGGGGGGTGGGGGGTGGGGACCTGTCCAGAATCTGGCTAGGGGGAGTGGAAGAGGGAGAAGCAGAAAAGGGGGGGGGAGGGGCAGCCAAAATGCGTCCCACGTATTTATTTCACTGATCTCCCGCCCTTCATTATTTTTATAAACAACTCGATGCAAAAACCCGGTCGAAGAATTGTGTTTTGTTTTCCTCGCTTCTGTCTTGAATTTTTTTCTTCTTCTTCTTTATTTTCTTTTCCTTCCCTGAACACTTGTTTTTTTGGGGGGGGGTTTTTTGCAGTCAGGGCCCTCCGTTTGGTCAGCAAACGTGGCTCCCTCTCCTGAGCAGCTTCTCCCCCCCCCCTTGTGTCTACAAAACTACAAAATGGCTTGGCCAACTTTGATGGGTTTTGCAGCGTGAAAGTGCTGGGAAATGTGAATTTTGGGTATTAGATTGCAGAGATTCTGGCTGGTTTCAAGGTTTTCCTCTTCCTTCCTGCAGGGATCAGTTAGTCAAGGTCTGTGATGAGAACTGAACGGTGTTCTTCGGGTCTGGTTTGGTGTTTGGCTCACTTGCTCGAGTGACCTGTGTTTACTACCTGGGCGCAGTTTAGTTGCTAGCCAGCTGATAGTAGATCTATCCAATATTTCCTGGGCAGGAAATTGCTTTGTGGCTTAAAAGCTTTTATAAATGAGGATTGTAGGAACTGGAGCCAGACTTTTGACTTATTGAGCGTTGTTTCTCAATCCAGGGTGAGGATTAGAAGGGGCCCTGGTGCTCTCTGAGCTTGGTTTTTTTTTTTTTTTTTTTTTTTTGCAGACATTTCATTACCCAACTAGCTACCATCATCAGTGCTAGAAGGGAGAGAGAGCAAACCTAGAAATGGCTAATATAAATATTATTATATAAAAGTAAAAAGTAGAGATTTTATGTTACTACCTTATTCTACTGCGCCAAAAGGAGCTGGAAGTCAATGCTTTTCCCCTTCCCTTCCCTTCCCTTCCCTCCCCTCTCCTCTCCTCTCCTCTCCTCTCCTCTCCTCTCCTTTCCTTTCCCTTCCTTTCCCTTCCCTTCCCTCCCCTCCCCTCCCCTTTCCTTTCCTTTCCTTTCCTTTCCTTTCCTTTCCTTTCCTTTCCTTTCCTTTCCTTTCCTTTCCTTTCCTTTCCTTTCCTTTCCTTTCCTTTCCTTTCCTTTCCTTTCCTTTCCTTTCCTTTCCTTTCCTTATCACCTGAATTACACACAGGTTAGAATAATAGAAAGATAATAATAGTTCTTCTTCTCCTTCTTCCCTCTACACTAAAAAAAAAAAAATACAACCTTTTGTTTAGTGATCATTTGAAGTTACAGCACCATAGGAAGAAGTGACTGATGACCATTTTTCACACTTATGACTGTTGCAGCGTCCCCAGGGTCACGTGATCAAACGTCAGACGCTTGGCAACTGACTCGTATTTATGACGGTTGCAATGTCTCGGGATCCCCTTTTGCGACTTTCTGCTGAGCGGAGTCAACGGGGGGAAGGCAGACTCACTTAACAACCGTGGGACTTACTTAAGGACTGCAGCGATTCGATTAACAATTTGGGCAAGGAAGGTCGTAAACTGGGGCAAAACTCACTTAACAACTGTCTTGCAGGACTTTTGTCCGTATTTTGTGGATGTGAGGTTGCGGAATTAGTTTTTGGAAACCGACCCCAAAAAAATGCATCATCGGACAGCTTTCTCCTGACTTCCTGATTGACACGGGAGTTTCACAGTTTCCGCCAGGATGAGCTGGGAGGCGGTAACGTTTTCCCAAGGAAAGATGGCACCCGTGTCTCCTTCATTTGCATACGGCCGCCAAAGTCTCGTGATGAATATTTATTACAAATACGATTACTCCTGCTTTGGAGACAGCTCAGAGTGGGGCATAATAAAATCCAGTCTTCAGGGGAAAAAACAACAACGATAAGAACGGTCATAAAACCAAGCCCCATAAAAGAGAGCCATAAAACTCCATGTAGCACAACGGGAGCTCAGTTTTACAAGGCCCGTCGCATTTTTTTAGATCAAGGTGGCTCTGGAGATTTTGAAGTTTTGAACCTGCTGATTTCTCTCCTGTGTTTCAGTGTCTTGGCTTCTTGGGAGTGGAACGTTTTTTTGAAATTTGCTAGTGTTTGGTCCTGAATATATATATGCCGCCACCTCCTCCTCCTGCTGCTGCTGACCCTGGGATGCTGCAACCATTTAACAGAGTTGGAAAGGACCTTGAAGGTCTTCTAGTCTAACCCCCTGCTGAAGCAGGAGACCCTATGCCATCTCAGACAAGTGGCTGTCCAGTGATGGAGCACCCACAACTTCTGGAGGCAACTTCTGTTCCACTGGTTAACTGTTCTCACTGTTAGGAAATTTCTCCTTAATTCCAGGTTGCTTCTCTGCTTGATGAGTTTCCATCCGTTGCTTCTTGTCCAGCCTTCAGGTGCTTTGGAGAACAGGTTGACCCCCTCTTCTTTGTGGCAGCCTCACAAATATTGGAAGGCTGCTATCACGTCACCCCCTAATCCTTCCCTTGGTTTGACTAGCTATATCCAGTTCTTCCAACTGTTCATCAAACGCTTTAGCCCGCAGTCCCTTAATCATCTTGGTTGCTCTTCTCTGCACTCTTTCCAGAGTCTCAACATCTTTTTTATAATGTGGCGACCAAAACTGGATGCCATATGCCAAATGTGGTCTTGCCCAGGCTCTGTAAAGCCGTACTAACACTTCACGTGATCTTGATGCTGCTGCGGTGGTCATAAATGCGAGGATCAATCCTAAGTCACTTTTTCTTAGTGTTGTCGTAACTTGGAAATGAAGTTCACTCAATGCATGGTTATAAATCAAGGACTGGCTAATGAAGATGACTAGCAAGGTCAGAGTTGACTTTTTTTATCCCTGCAGATAGTAGTAGTAGTAGTAGTAGTAGTAGTAGTAGTAGTAGTAGTAGTAGTAGTAGTAGTAATAATAATAATAATAATAATAATAATAATAATAATAATAATAATAATAATAATAATAATAATAATAATAAAGTTGGAAGGGACCTTGGAGGTCATCAAGTCCAACCCCCTGCTCAGGCAGGTAACCCTATACCATTTCGGACAAAGGGCTGTCCAGTCTCTTCTTAATCCTCGCTTTGAAACCCTGAGTGCGACTCCTTCTCTCCTTTCCAGCAATTGCTTTTTTCTGCCCCCCCCCCCCCACTTTACAGAAAAACGAGCAAGGGGAAAACACTGCTTTCTGCCCCCAGAAAAGCTGTTCAGTTTTGGTGTGTCTCAGCCTGGCTACGTGCCACGTGCAAACTTGTGTGGGCCAGCTGGCTGTTTTCCTTGGAATCGTCAAGGGAAAAAAAAAAAACCATAATAAAAGCTCGTAAATATGAATTGTTGGCAAAAAGGGCGCAGCAGGGAAGGTGGAAAAAAAACGGCTCCTGTTGAGTTCCTTGAGGGCGATCAGCGCAGAAATGGGCAGAAACGTCCCCCAAAGACCATCTGCTAAGACTCGGCTATGGGCTCTGATGATAGGGGGTTGGACTAGAAGACCTCCAAGGCCCCTTCCAAGTCTGTCATTCTGTTTGTCTCTTATCTAAACGTTCCCTGGCAACGTCTCCTTGCCCCCTCACCCAGGGTCTTTCCCACAGACCGTCACAGCAAAGGACCCTCCCTCTCCATCAACTGATTGTTTTCAAGCATCTACAGTTCAGGTAGTCCCCAACTTACGACGATTCGTTTAGTGACCGTTCAAAGTTACAACGCCCCCCCCCCCACCGGCCAGGGCATCAGTCTAGCCCTGGGTTCAAGAAAAAGAGAGGTTTTCTTGTAACCACTCCAAGTTTATTTCCTGACTGTGTTCTGCAAGATATTGGCGATAAATTATAGCTTTTATTCAATCTCCCTTGCTATTTTTATAACTTCTGGGACAATGTTCCATTTGCCAAAGCAGCTGCATAATTCAGAATTCGGAGATCGTGCCAAATGATGGTTGTTATGGCTGTGAACTCGCCCAGTCCGTAAACTCTGCTTTTCCATTTTCTAAGAAATCTCCCCTTGCTGTCCTAATAACAGTTCGCTACCTACGGATTGACTTGGCGTCACCTCTGGGTGTGTTCACCCAACGAATCTGTTAACGGGTTCATTCACACGGCAAGCGATGCTGGGATGGTGTTTCTGGCTTGGCGTCTTGTGGGAATCCAGTGTGTTGGGTTAGCTAAGTGTGTTGCGCAAAATAATTGTCCCTTGTGTACAGCTAGACTTTAAAGATTGCCTAACTCGTTCTATTTTATCTGTGTAGCTTCACCACACCCTCTCCCAGGCCTGTCCAACCTGGAGATGAGTTTCTTGAGCATAAAATTAAGTTTGGGCGGAGAACAATATTGATAATGAAACTGTCTGACCTATAAAAAGTCCAAGGTTTAAACCATTGTGGGGTAGAGCTGGAAAAGAAGGTTTTTTTTGGAACATCTGGAGAACTTTTAACGGAAGCGGATGGATGCCAAAGTGTGACTTGTAGAAGGGACCTTTGCAGGTTCTTTTCCCACCAGAGATCAGAAAGTTGTCGATCCTTTAAATCAATTGATTGAATTTGTTGGGTGGACAACCCATGACTCTGTAGATCTAAAACTTTCAGTATCTTTTGGTCCTCCTATTTGGGGCTCCTAAGTTTTCAAAATTAATTTTAGCATGTCCAACTAATTGACAGAAGAAAAGGTACATATGGAAGTACCTTTGGAAGTTCAGATCCCCCATCCCGATCAGAGAGAGAGTCTGTTTCACCGCCTTTGGGATGTCTTCTGTTCATTCTCTTCTGTCACTTCCCTTCTCTGAAAGCTACCATTAACTACCTCCATAAAATATATTTAATTGCCTCTGAAGACATCTTAATTGCAATTAGCAATTTGCCCCAGGGCCTTTAGCAAGACAAGTGGCAACTATGGGGATTGATTGGGGAGAGAAGTTGCAGATTTAGGAACCAACTCCTTACAGGATGGTGAGGGAGAGAAATTGTTTTTCTGAGAGAGCTGGAAACTTAAGACCTTTAAGTTTCTTATCCCTGACTCGTGCACGTTTTTGCCAGCCAAAAACCTTGTCAGCTGAGCACAGTAGCACCAACTTATTCTCTGTTTACTCAGCAAGTTACACACGTTTAGTACTGTTGCATACATATGTACCTTTTCTTCTGTCAATTAGTTGGACATGCTAAAATTAATTTTCAGCAATAAGCTGAAATTATCAATGAAACTATTTGGGGGAATCTCTTGATTCACAAACTCATAAGCTACATGGTTTCCAGATACACACTCACTGGCCAAAAAGCAAACCACATTGAAGCTAACCAGCCTTGACTTGCTGTGGTTTGTGTACATTCAGCATATTTCTGCATGCCGGGGGAGAAGCAGAAGAAAAACAGATTTGTTGAAATCTGTCTTGCGAATCCTCAAAAGATCTTTGTTCCCTCCCTCTTTCAATTTTTGACCTTAAGCCTCAAGGTGCTCGAAAAACAGCTCATTAGGCATGTTGGCAAAATTAATTATTTCAAATGAGATCCTCGTCGGAGTCTTCTGTAAATAGATCTAGGCAGATGAATGGGGGAGGGTTATAAGAATTCCAGCCGCTGAATTCTTGTCAGTTTAGACCCTTTGATTCCTCCAGGGCATTTTCCAGGATTCAGCAAAGTGGAAGGACTTTTTAACTGACAAGAGATGAAGTTGCATTTTGGCTGTTTATGACACCATCTCCACTGCAGTCTTTCAGTTTTTCTTTCATTCCTTTTGCTATTGGAAGCGGTGGAGGAGATTGCTATTACTGTGTTATGTCACATCTCTTTCTCTTTGGCTGCTCCCAAAGAACCTCCAGCATATTTATTTGAGGTTCTTCTTCAGTTCTGACTGGATGGGGGGAATGGAAGGATTTACATTGAGGACACAGATAAACCTCCCAGTGGCTTCAGTGGCTCTGTGAAAGAAGGCAAACGACCAGCCGTCTGCAAGGAGTATAAATCCTTCCATTCTGAAGAAGCTTCTTGGGTAAGAAGCGAAATGTCTTCAAACAAAAAACAAGAAAGTCCAGTTGCCTCTTAAAAAAGCATGTTTGGGGCATTTTTGTCCATCTATCTAGTCCTCCCCGAGGACCTGGGATAGGCAGATGTGGACGTTTGATGGTGTTCAAGGTATCATGGCAGAATGTAAGCTAGTCTTAATTGTCATCATAAGTCAAGGACTACCTGTATGGAGATTATTTTTGTTCCCTCTTAGGAAGCACCAAGACCTCACAGGAGTTAAAAATCTGCGGCTGGACTGGGTGATTTGTTTCTTGTTTCTCACCGTTGGCCTTTTTAATGTTTAACCGGAACAGTTGGACGTTTTAAGCCTTAAACCATTAGAGCAAAACCGAGGAGAAAACTGAATATAATTGAAAATGCATCTGGAAATGACAGGGCTGCCGTGTTCATTAGCCCTCTGAATTATAAATTTGCAACTGGCCTCGTTTGCTTGCAAACTTTGCTTTGATTTTTTTGAGAAAGGCACAAATGCAGTTGCCTCAGAGGCGTTTGTGCCAGAGTGGATCAATGGCTAAATATTTAGTTCCCAGGCTGGTAATGTTTGACTGGAAAGCTTAAAATATTGCCCCTTGATTTAGAGCGAGAGAGAGAGAGACAGACAGACAGAGACAGACACACAGAGAGAATTGCTGTTTAGTGTGCCGTAGTTTTTTTGAAATTCAGAAAAAGCATGTAGATTTGGCATCTTGCAGAAGTCCTGCATCGATAATTAGCTGTTCCTTTCTGAGCTTTGCAGCAAAATCTTGGCACACCAGCCATCGCCATGTGGTATTTTGGGGCTGCTGCCTCAGCTGCGGGAAAGAGACAGATTTTTTTTCCAAGCACAAAGTCCCATCTTGAAATCCCGATCAACTCATTTCACTGAAGTGGAATAAGACTGAGACTGGGCTAAGCTGACAAGGTTTGCAGTCCAACCTACAACATAATATATCTTTTCAATGCAGATATAGTTATCGACTTGCCACAATTTGTTTAGGGACCATTTGGCACTGAAAAAAGTGGATCACAACCGGCCCTTGCATTTGTGACTGTCACAACATCCCTACAGTCATGTGATCAAAATTTGGGCGCTTGGCAACCCGTACATATTTACGACGGTTGCAGGGTGCCGGGTTCAAGTTTATCACCATTTGCGACCTTCTCAACCGGCTTCCAACATGAAAAGTCTATTTGCTTAACAACCAC
This sequence comes from Azemiops feae, assembly GCA_023970755.1. Classification (NCBI taxonomy): domain Eukaryota; kingdom Metazoa; phylum Chordata; class Lepidosauria; order Squamata; family Viperidae; genus Azemiops; species Azemiops feae. Next base: position 392,336 of record JALGBA010000952.1, read on the forward strand.
ATGCGCCATTGAACAACTGAAGTGATTTGCTTAACGGTAGCAAAAAAAAGGTCATAAAATTGAATGCAACTCATTTAACAACCGTGTTGCTTAGCAATGGAAGTTCTGCTCCCAATTCTCGTCGTAGATCGAGGACTATCGGTAGCCCTTCCCAGTCCATACCTCTCTCCCCCAAATACTAAGTTTGAACTCTCTAAAACAAGCAGAACACTGCAAAGTCTCTTTCTGTCTCTCTCTCTCTCTTTTTAAAATGCTTCCATTTTCTTTCTCCCAGCGGCCTGGGATCGATTCCTTTAATTCAATTCATGTTCTCGAAAGATCAGCATCAAAGAGCCATTTGCGAAATCAGCCCAGATCGATTCAGACGTCTGGAACACCCGGCGGTCGCTTTGGAGATCTGATTGACAGCAAGACCGGGTGGGGGAGGAGGCAGTGCAGTGTGACACCTTTTGAAGGTCTGGTCACATGATCCCGACTCACTTAGATGACCAAAATTCCAGTGCCAATTATGGTCGTAAATCGAGGACTACCTGTACATGAAAACAGCCATGATCCAAATCATAAACCCATCTTGACTTACACTATTTTACATGAATTAAAATCCCCCCCCCGAAGGGTTGTACAGCCAGAGTCCCAATTTATATCCTTTGTGCTCAGAAATATTTAATATTCCCTCTTTAAGTTTATTAGTAATTGATGGCACCAAAGATGGAAGATTTTTCTCTTCGCGAACGATCTTTGCTAATTGAGTGAACAAGCGGAGAGCAATTACGTCTCTCCCTAAATGTGTGAATAAGTTAAGAGTTGAGGCTTTTGGAAACTTAACTGAAGTGCATGAATGTACGAAGTCATCCATAAATACTTCTTCTTTTTCCCCCTCTCTTTTTCTCTTTTTCAGTCACGGAGAAAGAAGTCCAGCAATGGTGAGTGTTCCATGTTATTTCAGATTCTAAGGAGAATTATTCAACCTTGGTACAAACCAAAGAAGAAAGACTTTCTTTCTGCATTAACAGAGGGATAGAATCAAGATCACGTGAAGTATTAATACCACTTTACAATGCCTTGGTAAGGCCACACTTGGAATACTGCATCCAGTTTTGGTCACCACGATGTAAAAAAGATGTTGAGACTCTAGAAAGAGTGCAGAGAAGGGCAACAAAGATGATTAGGGGACTGGAGGCTAAAGCATATCAGGAACGTTTGCTGGAATTGGGTATGTCTAGTATAATGAAGAGAAGGACGAGGGGGGACATGATAGCAGTGTTCCAGTATCTCAGGGGCTGCCCCAAAGAAGAGGGAGTCAAGCTATTCTCCAAAGCGCCTGAAGGCAGGACAAGAAGCAACGGATGGAAACTAGTCAAGGAGAGAAGCAACCTAGAACTAAGGAGAAACTTCCTGACAGTTAGAACCATTAACCAGTGGAACCACCTGCCTCCAGAAGCGGTGAATGCTCCAACACTGGAAGTTTTTAAGAAGAGACGACAGCCATTTGTCTGAAATGGTATAGGGTTTCCTGCCTGAGCAGGGGGTTGGACTCGATGACCTCCAAGGTCCCTTCCAACTTTATTATTATTATTATTATTAGTGCCATGTCAAACAGTCACTAAGTAAATTGCTATAAGTCGAGGACTGTGTGCAGTCAGTTCAATTCATTATCTACTGAAAGTCCTACTTTTAACTGACTTTACTGAATTAGGGAAATGTCAGTTGTTCAGACATGGGATGAGAGGGGGACTCAAGGCATTCTCGCTTTTCTGGGCCCTGAGTTGCAAAGCGGCCAGCTCGCTCCCATTGTAGAAACATTGGTCCATTCATGTTTCTTGTTGCAGGTATAAAGGCTTTATTAAGGACTGCCCAAGTGGACAGTTGGACGCAGCCGGATTTCAGAAAATCTACAAGCAATTTTTCCCGTTTGGTGACCCAACCAAGTTTGCAACGTTTGTTTTTAATGTCTTTGACGAAAACAAAGTGAGTTTTCCTTCCTTCCTTCCTTCCTTCCTTCCTTCCTTCCTTCCTTCCTTCCTTCCTTCCTTCCTTCCTTCCTTCCTTCCTTCCTTCCTTCCTTCCTTCCCTCCCTCCCTCCCTCCCTCCCTTCCTTCCCTTAGCATATTATCTGTTTGTTTCCTTCCTTCCTGTGATGGTCGTAACTGCAAGGACTGAGTTACTTGTTTCTGTGCCATCCCAACCGTCCCTAAGCGAATAGCCATAAACAGAGGACTATCTGCAGTGGCACTTTAAACAGCTTTCTCTAAATGTCAGCCTTTCCCTTTTTCTCTTCTCAGGATGGGAGAATCGAGTTTTCCGAATTTATCCAGGCCCTTTCAGTCACCTCCCGAGGAACTCTGGATGAGAAACTGCGGTGTAAGCAATCCAATCCCTTATGTTCTTCCATGACAATTTATGTCGTTGCATCCTGACTGGACAGCCATTTGTCCGGGATGATATAGGATCTCCTGCTTGAGCACGGGGAGGGGTGTGTGTGTGTTGGACTAGAAGACCTCTAAGGTCCCTTCCAACTCTGTTATTCTCTATTCCGCATATCTCAGAAATTGGGGGAGAGATTTTGGCTGAGCCTTAACGGGCCTTTTCTGAGGAGTTTGGGTTCCTAAAGGTGTGTCTCTTTCCTTGCAAACTGCAGCCAGTTGCTTTCTTTCTTTTTTCCCCCGCTGCGTTTCAGGGGCCTTTAAACTCTATGACCTGGATAATGATGGCTACATCACAAGAAATGAGATGCTGGACATTGTAGATGCTATTTACCAGATGGTGGTGAGTATGTGACAATGGTTTGTTACCTCTGGAATGAGACACGGTGGCAGGAAGCGGCTGCTTCTCTCCTGCCCTTCAGATGGCCAGGATTTCTGTCTGCAAGGGTCGTAACTGTGGAAACTGGTCGTAAGGCACTTCTGTAACTTCTGACAGTCACTAAATGGTTGTAAGTCAAGGACTTACCTGTAGTTGGGGCAGGCTTCCACGGCGTCTCGAGAAGAAAGGCGGACAATGGAGGCCCACCTTGCATCTTGGGAGAGAAAGAGACAAGTTTGGTGAACAACCCAGGGAAGGTCCCCCAGACAATGAAGTTGAGTTTCTGTAATGTACTGAACCCCAAATCGGCTTCTTCAGCTACAGGCCAGGCCAACTGCACCCCGATCTGGTTTCCGTTGGTCAGTTTGCTCTAGTATCTCCCCAGGCTTTATTGAGTCCACGGAATCGTATTGAGTGGGTCGTGTGTGTCTCCAAGGCTGCTTCATCCTCACTTTCTTTGGCCAGGGTAACACGGTGGAGCTGCCAGAGGAGGAGAACACGCCGGAGAAGAGGGTGGACCGGATTTTTGCCATGATGGACAAAGTGAGTCTCCTTCTCCGTCTTGCTTGGCTACCAGCAGGAGGTGACCCCCCCATTTTGCTTCGTTCGGATCCATATTCTTAAGACAGAGTTGAAACTCAACCAGCCTTAAGTTTCCAAGGTTGAAAAGTACTAAGGTGCTGAGCGAGAAAGCAGGAGGAGGCTGTGAGTTCCAGTCCTCCCTTTGCCAGGAAATCTGGCTGGGTGATTTTGGGCCAGACACTCATTCACCACCTGGCCCACCTCACAGTTGGTGGTGGGTGTTTGGAAAATAGGATGCAGAAGTATATTAAGTATGTTTGCTGCCTTGAGTTGACCAAATATATCTGTCTGTCTGTGTGTGTATGTATGTGTGGACAGACAGACAGACAGACAGATAGATGGACATAGATATGATAGATAGAGATAGATAGATAGATAGATAGATGATAGATAGATAGATAGATAGATAGATAGATAGATAGATAGATAGATAGATAGATAGATAGATAGATAGATATAGATGATAGAGATAGAGAGATAGTGATAGATAGATAGATGATAGATAGAGAGATAGATAGTGATAGATATAGAGATATAGAGATAGATAGTGATAGATAGATAGAGATAGATGGATGAGAGATAATAATAATAATAATAATAATAACAACAACAACAACAACAACAACAACACGTACAGGAGATTTAATCCTGTGTATTGGCTGTTCTTTTCCCAATCACTGGTCTCATGAACTGCTCTATGAGCTACCTCATTAATTCAGCACCAAGAAGGGGGGGGTATGGGCTAAATGACCTCTTAGGACCTCCTTCTCCACCTCTCCGAGAGCCCCCTGCCTTCCCTAACATCTGATTCTCCTTTTCTTCCAGAATGCCGATGGGAAATTAACGTTGCAGGAGTTCCAGGAGGGTTCAAAAGCCGACCCTTCCATTGTCCAGGCCCTTTCCCTTTACGATGGACTGGTATAGTCCCACAAGCTATGCTTTGGTGAGCACCCCCGTTTCCAGGGTAGGAGACGATGCAGACCTTCTGGCTTCAGCCTCTGAACTTCTCATTTAAATAAGAAAAATGACCTTCCCCCCCCATCCAAAAACTCCTCATGAGACTTAGATGCACAATAGTTTTTACTGATTTGACTTGACTTGACCACCATCTCATTTATGTGACTTCCTTCCTTCCTTCCTTCCTTCCTTCCTTCCTTCCTTCCTTCCTTCCTACCTTCCTTCCTTCCTTCCTTCCTTCCTTCCTTCCTTCCTTCCTTCCTTCCTTCCTGTTCACTCCTTCCTTCCTTTCCTGAGTTCAGCATCACTCCTTCCTTCCTTCCTTCCTTCCTTGAGTTCAGCATCACCCCTTCCTTCCTTCTTTCCTTCCTTCCTTTCCTGAGTTCAGCATCATCCTTCCTTCCTTCCTTCCTTCCTTCCTTCCCTTCCTTCCTTCCTTCCTTCCTGTTCACTCCTTCCTTCCTTTCCTGAGTTCAGCACTCACTCCTTCCTTCCTTCCTTCCTTCCTTCCTTCCCTTCCTTCCTTCCTTCCTTCCTCCTTCCTTCCTTCCTTCCTTCCTTCCTCCTTCTCCCATCTCTCCCTCCCTCCCTCCCTTTTTTTCCTTCCTTCCTTCCTTCCTTCCTTCCTTCCTTCCTTTCCTTCCTTCCTTCCTTCTTTCTTCCTCCTTCCTTCCTTCTCCCCTCCCTCCCATCTCTCCCTCCTCCCTCCCCTTTTTCCCTTCCTTCCTTCTTCCTTCCTTCCTTCCTTCCTTCCTTCCTTCCTTTCCTTCCTTCCTTCCTTCCTTCCTTCCTTCCATTTTTATGGCCGCCGTCTCAAACCAGGCGAGTAGAAGACTAAATAATTCATTACTAAAAAGATACCAAAGGCAGGAATATGAATCATATAAATATATCAAATAGTAAGGCCCATCAAATCGAAAGGAGCTTTGGGTTTTTAACCCGCCCTTCCTTTTCTCCCTTCTCCTCTCCAGACCTTTGGAGAAGACCTTCTTCCAGTGACATCAAGCTGCCCACCCCCCAACAAGACCCTCGCTGGACGTTACTCTCCTGTTACTCGCGAGCAAGGGGCACGTTCCAAGTTTGAACCTCAGCCTCAACAACCTCCTGCTTGGAATCGCCACCATCGGCCCATCGGCTGCTTTGATTATCATCCTTTTAAAAGAGAGACGGACGGAGGAAGGGCGAGGGGTGGGAGTCATTCATCGGAGGGAGGCGGTTCGCCCACATTTCCCTGTCTACCCCCCCCGTCTTTGTGTTTTGTTTGGAATGAACTTGAGATTTCATATTTCTTCCCTGGGGGGGCGGTGGCAGCGGGATTGAAGAGACCGAGAGGCCGCTGTTAGATCGGAGGGGAAAAGTAGGGAGGGGGAAGTACAGGGGGGAGGGTCAAGGGCTTAAGCAAAAAAAAAAAATAAGGATCAAAATCAGTTTGACAACTCATTTTCTCCATATCATCTGGATTTTGCATCGCTCGGGCTGGGGGTGGGGGCAGGTCTGCATGTACAAAGACCCTTTTTATGTTTGGAGCGACGCCACGAACTGCCTCGCCCCTCTCCTTGGGATATGATTTGCCTGTGTGTGTGTGTGTGTGTGTATGTGTGTGTCACAAACCTGCGGTGTTTCTCTTTGCGACCGCCACCTATTTCTTCGACTCTTTCCTAGTGGGTTGTCGCCGAAGGATCAAACCCCCAAAGGGAGTGGCAGTCGTGGTCTTTTTTTCCTTCGCAGGAGAAATTTAAGCCAAAAAAAAAACAAAAACCCCACAAACCATTATTATTATTATTATTATTTTTGCCCTGAATCTGTAATCACGCACACTGCAGCCTGGCTGAAGTTGAAGGGGGTAAATTCCGACCCCGACCCCTTTTTTTTTTTGTCTCTTTGTCTTTTATTTTTTGTTGTGTCGTTTTGTCCATCACAATTGTTCTGTGATGCTTCACTTTGAGGGGGGGGGGAAGGGTTGGGAAGTCATGCATCCTTGCCTTGCTTTAAAGAGCTTTTTAATGCTCGGATCTCCGATCTCACAAACTTCCATGCCTGCATATTAAAAAAAAAAAGGAAAAAGGAACCTTATTTCTTATTATTTTTTATTTTTTTTGAACAGCTCTGCAAAACAGAACTTGGGCCCTTCCATAGCCAAGGCCTCGGAGGCGTTTCAAATTTTTTGTTTGGTTTTGTTTTAAATGGACTACCTTACATTAGGGTCAATATGAAAAATAACGCAATGAAAATTGAACCGAGTTCTTGAATTACGACCGTGATTGGGACTATCCGTTGCTAAACAAGGTGGACGTTAGCTGAACTGACCACCGTTTGTGTCGGTTAAGTGCAATGTCATGGCCATTAAGTGGAGGTGGCAGTCGTTAAGTGAATCAATGGGGATCAATTGTGATCGTAAGTCGAGGACACGATAAAGAAGAAGTGGTTCCTTATTTTAGAGTTAGGAAGGATATTAGCAAGAACAACTTCGCAACAATACAATCCGTGACTAAATATTATTAATTAGACTTCACGGACAACCCTTTGACACGATCGTTCAAGTTTATGGTACAGATGAGGAGGTTGATATGATCAGTTTTGATTAAAAATCGACAGAACCTGCAAGCTTGATCAGACTGCAACAGCAAAGTTAAACATAAAACAGGAAAACGTAACTAAAGGTGGCTTGTTATTCCATTCTACCGCGCTTCTTTCCATATTGAGAGTATAATATCTCATTGAACCACTAGGAGGCAGTAGTTCCTGTTATACTGTCCTGTTTTCAATACTGTACTGAGACTTGAGTTTATAGCAATGCTTACAAAATACTGCCCTGGTGGCTCAAATTAGGTACTGTATACATTCAAATTGCAACAAGGCAATATAATGGAATCTTTAGGAAATACTGCCCCCTGGTGGTTCAATCGGGTACACCACTGACGTGGAATATAGGGAAATAGTATGGAATTTAAAGGACAACCTGCCCTCTTATGGCTCAATCTATGTATTGCACGTACAAAGAAGAACAGGATAGTCTAATATTGTACAATGTACAATTACAATGGGATTGTAATAACAAGGTAAGCCATCAGGGAATTCCCCCCCCCCGCTTTGCAATGCATTTTCCTGCATTCCTCAGATGCTCTGCAGAGATGCTAAGGCTACTGGTTTTAAGAAAGCATTTTTAATTAGATTTCTTACTTTCACTTTCGTTTTTCAGTGGAGCGATTTACCTAGAAATCAACGGGAGTCAAAAACAGGCAGAATTGGGTTCTGGTAGCATAAGGGCTAATCATTTAGAGAAATAAGAAACTATATTGCAATGGTGTTGTTGCAATACAGTTTGTTTGATCCTAGGTAAATTATTTTATCTAAAAACGAAAGTGAAAGTAAGCAATACCTACAAAAGCTTCAATACGTTTCTCCAAATGGCTAACAAGTATAGAATGCCCCCTTTGGAATATAGCAGACGGTGTTTCACATCAAGCACATAGTGCCCCCTCGTGGCTCAGCTGGGTACTGCATTTCTCTGAGTGAAATAGGGCAAGTTTTAATAATTTAGGAAACGATGCCATTTGTTGGCTGACATGTAATGACAGGGCAAGGTAATGAATCTCTAGGACGGTGTTCCTCAATCTCGGCAATTTTAAGATCGGTGGACTTCAACTTCCAGAATTCCCCAGTTGGCATGTTTTTAAGATGTGTGGACTTCAGTTCCCCTCAATTTCACAGGTAGGAATTCTGGGAGTTGAAGTCCATACATTTTAAAGTAGAACAAACTCTTTGGATGGAGGCTTTTCAAAACAGAGAAGACGAAAAGATGGAAGAATACAGAATAGCAGTTGGAAGGGACCTTGGAGGTCTTCTAGTCCAACCCCCTGCTCAAGCAGGAGACCCTATACCATTTCAGACAGGTGGCTGTCCAATCTCTTCTTAAAAACCTTCAGTGATGGAGTACCCACAACGTCTGGAGGGGAGCCGTTAATTGTTCTCACTGTTGGGAAGTTTCTCCTTAATTCCAGGTTGCTTCTCTCTTTGATCAGTTTCCATCTGTTGCTCCTTGTTCCGCCCTGCGGTGCTTTGGAGAATAGGTGGACCCCCTCTTCTTTGTGGCAGCCCCTCAAATATTGGAACACGGCTGTCATGTCACCCTTAGTCCTTCCTTTCATTAGACTAGAGTAGACCTACCCAATTCCCTCGATCGTTCATCGTACACTTAGCCTCCAGACCCAACCAGTAAAAAAGTCACTCTCTTCTGCTGGTTGCTGGCTAAAATTCTTTCTCGAAGCTTCAAGTTATTCCAGTTACTTTATAACCTAATGGTGCTGAATTCCAGCAGAAAAAAAACCTGGAATATGGACAGGTCTGACAGGTCTGGAAAAAGGGAGAATGTCCAGTCTGATCAGACCTTGCACCCCAGGCAGGTGACCCTCTGTTGCAATGAGACCTTATCTCTTCCCGATCGGTCACGAGGTATAGATCCATCCAGAGAGCTGCCAAGTTCTTCTCCCCACCTGGGTGCTATGCAGGATGGCGCCTGCAAGAGTTAAAATAATAACTAGGGCAGGGTTTCCCCCCCCCCTCTTGGCTGTGGTTCAACTGGCTTAATTTGGCCCCAAAACTGTTGGCGAGGTTTAAATAACTCAATCTCCCCACTCAAAACTAGCCAGGATGGTGACCAGAAGGCGAGAGGAAGGGGTGCTTGCTGAGGTTGGACTGTGCCCATCCTAGCTCCTCCTCCTTCAACAATTGGAGGGGGGGTATATATTCTGTGATGGCTGGAAGCACAGAGATTTGGTGGGGAGCCCCCTGGCTTTAATCTGCAGCTGAATTTTTTTTTTGCAGGCGAAAAACGGTAAGTGGCTGTGCAAAAAATGGGGGGGGGGGAACCTTTTAACGAAGTTGCAAAAAACTTCTAAAGAAGTTTGGAAGAGTATGACAAGAAGGAAGCCACAGTATAAATAGAGAGAGGATAAAATATAAATGCATGCATAACGGATGCAAAGAAGATCAGAAACTAACTCTGTATATCTTTTATTTTATAGATAAGGTAGATCAGAAAAAGAAGAGTATTATGGTGTAACTTTAGAAAGACTTAGAGATTAAAATATAATTGTGAAGAATATCAGGAGCCACTTCATGGTATATTTTTTTCCTCTTTTCCCATTTTTCTTCATCTTTTCTTGCCCTTTTTAATTTCTTTTTCTTTGTTCTTCCTCATTTCATAATACGTTTTTCATCTTTGATTTTCAGTTCGTATCTCCCCCCTCTTTTCCTCCTCTCTATTTTATTTCCTACAGACTGACTTATCCCTTTTCCTCTCTTTGCTTTTCTAATTTTCTGCACCTGTTGAATAAAACTCTGTTGGTGATTTGAAAGAGAGAGAAACTGGCAGAACAAAAGGAAAAGTCGAAAATTCTCTGTGCCCCAAGTTTTAAACAGGAGACCGTAGCCGGCAACTTGCCCGGAATAAATAAATAAATTGCTCTTTTGTACAAGGGAACTGAAAGTACAAGCTGTTTAAAGTAGCCAGTGGACAAATCTTTATTTTGGCGGGTGCCAATGATGCCCCAAATATGCCAGCCCAGTTCTATGCCAAGCTGGACATCCTCTATTGAAAAAGCCTCTGTGGGAAAAATAACACAACCTTTTTTTTCTGAATTGGGTCAGGCTTTATAATAGAATCAATCTCTTCAGCCAATTCTATCGATCAGTTTGAGTACCCGAAGGCAGGACAAGAAGCAACGGATGGGAACTAATCAAGGAGAGAAGCAACCTAGAACTAAGGAGAAATTTCCCAGTAGTAAGAACAATCAATCAGTGGAACGGCTTGCCACAAGAAGTTGTGGGTGCCCCCATCACTGGAGGCTTTTAAGAAGAGACTGGACAGCCATTAATCTGGAATGGGATAAGGTCTCCTGCTTGAGCAGGGGGTTGGACTAGAAGTCCTCCAAGGTCCCTTCCAGCTCTGTTATGCCGTTAAAATGGGGCAAAACTTTGGGTGGCATATATAAGTCCAATAAAATATTATGATTATTATAGACTCAATGTCTCAGTCCAAAGGCCTTGTGATCCTGGCCTACAGTGGTGGTTTGGACACGTCCTGCATCCTGGTTTGGCTAAAAGAACAAGGTTATGATGTCATCGCTTACATGGTAAGACAAATTTTCAAGGTCTCTAAATGAGTGTTTTTCAAACTTGGCAACTTTATGGCTGGACTTCAATTCCCAGAATTCCCCACCAGCAGCCTTTAGGAGGCGTGAACTTCCACTTCCAAATTTCCCAGCATGCATTCTGGGGAATTCTGGGAGTTGAAGTCCACCTATCTTAAAGTTGCCAAGTTTAAGAGGTACAATAATGGATTGATTGTGAAGGTTGCAGGGACCACAGGTAGAAATTCAACAGGTCTAAGTCTTGTGAGCGGTTCAGAGTGGAACCATCAGCCACAAACCGGGACCAAGAATCTCAACTTCAGCCTTATCTTTCAGGGGGTAAACCTGATTGGTTGGCACCTAACTAGCTAGCAGCATGGCTGGGAATGATGGGATTTGATAACCAATCCTGCTGCAGGGTCCTGGGGGAGCGAAAGTAGTTTTAATTAAATATAAATTTCATTTTAAAGACTTGGGACCGTTTAAATGGACACACAGAAAAATCCAGGACCTGAAAATAAATATCTGTGATTAAAAGAAGTTGCAAGCCAGAAAGTGTCAAAGGAATTTCAAGAATGAAGAATCATCAAAAAAATAAATAACCTTATTTGTCAAGACAAGGTTCAGACTGTCTTATGATGCATCCAGCCCTGCTTAACAGAGAACTTTACCCCTTTGGAGTTATTTTTTTTTCCTTATTTGTTTTTTGGATTTGTTTTTACTGCCACACAAGGACAAATTCTGCCATTGTGTCCCCTGCAGGAACATTGTCTAAATGGCTGAACTGGAGACCCTTCCCTTCCCTCCCTCCCTCCCTCCCTCCCTCCCTCCCTCCCTCCCTTCCTTCCTTCCTTCCTTCCTTCCTTCCTTCCTTCCTTCCTTCCTTCCTTCCTTCCTTCCTTCCTTCCTTCCTTCCTTCTTCATCTCTCATTGCCATCTCCTGCCTTCCTTCCTTCCTTCCTTCCTTCCTTCTTCCTTCCTCTCTCCCTTCCTTCCTTCCTTCCTTCCTTCCTTCCTTCCTTCCTTCCTTCCTTCCTTCTCATCTCTCATTGCCATCTCCTTCCTTCCTTCCTTCCTTCCTTCCTTCCTTCCTTCCTTCCTTCTCTCTCTCTTCCTCTCTCCCTCCCTTCCCTTCCCCTTCCTCCCCTTCCCTCTTCTCCTTCCCTTAATTTCTTCCCTTAATTTTTGTGCCTCAGAGATGGGAAATGGCTCTGCCCTTCCAGAATTCAGCAGCCCCCTTTCCTAGTTTGAGGACTTTCTCAAACTGTCCAGGATATGCTAAGATGCCCCAAAAGATGAGATTCCTTTGTACAATTAAAGACCTGGTGCCTTTGTTCCCCTAAAAGCACGCAAACAGGACCCAAAGGGGGATAAAACCAGTAAAGGGGGGGGGGAGCAGATTTCCTTCTAGAAGTTATTTTCAATTTTATTTTTTGGGGGTCTTAAATATATTCCAGGCCAACATTGGACAAGATGAAAACTTTGAAAAGGCGAGAATGAAAGCTCTCTCTTTGGGTGCCGAAAAGGTGAGTGTTTAGTTTTGCCTGCTACGCCTAGCCTCGGTTTGTTAAATCACGGTTTGCAGAAAGAAGAATGGTTTATTAAAAGATACGTGGACAGCAACTCCCGGAATTCTCCAACCGCCGCGCTTTTCATCTGGCAGTATTTTGCCCTCTCTGCGTTAGAGGTGGCCAGATAGATTCCTTTCGGACTCTTGCGGAGGAAGTAAACCATTTAAAAATAATTAGAAATTAGGTAATTACCAGGGGAAAAAAAATCCTTCTTCCAGAAGATGCTCCATCAATGGAGGTTTTTTAAGAAGAGATCGGCCAGCCTATTTGACTGGAATAGCCTAGGGTCTCCTGCTTGAGCAGGAGGGGGTTGGACTAGAAGACCTCCAAGGTCCCTTCCAGCCCTATTCTTGCCTGTTCTATATTCTGTATTTCAGGTTTGCATTGAAGATCTCAGCCGAGAATTTGTAGAAGAGTTTATCTGGCCAGCTGTTCAAGCTGGGGCCCTCTATGAAGACCGATACCTCCTTGGCACGTCTTTGGCTCGGCCGTGTATCGCCCGCAAGCAGATGGAGATCGCCTTGAGGGAGAGGGCCCAGTTTGTTTCTCATGGAGCCACAGGCAAGGTAAGATTAGCCTGGGTGATGCTTTAATGAGGGCTTCCTGCCTGCTCTCCGAGCTTGGTGGCTTCCTTGCAGACATTTCATGACCCAAACTAGGTAACATCATCAGTGCCAGCTGGGTAAAGGACCCCTCATTTCAACCCTGAGCTAGAAAATATTCTCCCTTATTGGTGATGCTTTAAATTGTTCCCCTGTTCATCTTCTCACTGGACTTGACTTCAGTGGCGTTCTTGACAAAACCCTGGACTGGACTGAGGGAAGAAGGTCTACCTACGTTTTTAGAACGCTAGAGCCAAAATTTGCACGAAACACAAATTTGAGTTTCCAACTTGAGCAAACTTAGCCAAAGTCCTGGGAAGTCATCTTGTTGAATTTTGTCCTTCTGAGTAATGCTGAATAATTCAAGGAAAAAGAATGTGCCTATCTGGACAGCGCTCGTTAAAAATTAGCTAAACTGAGCTTAGGTGGACAGGATTTTCCTAGGATAGCCGACAAGCTTAAGTGCACAGGCAAAAAAGGAGTTTAATTGCTTTGAATTTCACAAATTCCCATTTAGCTGCAAATATTTAAGCTCTCTTGATGCCTTTTCTCTTTGCTGGTTCCTCAGTTTGGCAACCAGGAAGTAGAAAACGAATTAAAACCAGTTTCCCACTTTTAAGAATCTTTGCTTTCATTTTGGCTGCCTGCAAAGCACACCTTCCAGATCAACAACAGAGCAGGTTGCCATAGCTTGAAATTACTACAATGAAATATTCACAGTAGAAGATCGGGTTATAAAATTGATGCTGTTTTAGTATTATTTTTCCTTTGGTTTTTTTTTTAAAATCTCCTTCTAAAATTCGAATTAAAAACAAACCAGGCCATTATATTCCTGCTCTTGGAGTAACCGCAGTTTACAGTACAGGTGTTTTTCCAGTGTTTTTAAAAAAGTGTGCCGCACACATTTTTCCACAAGAGGGCAGCAAAGACTTACTTTTATCAAGATTCCTTTTCTTAACCGGCTGATTCAAAATTTTTGCTTCTTTAGAAGGCTGGAAATAGCCGAGAAGGGGCAGAGAAAGATTGCAGAATCAGGTTTTCTAAAAAAAAAAAAAAAGAGGTGGGGTGTTGATTTTGCTCATGCATAGTTGCAATGTGAGGTTTGGGAACTCTGTGGTGAGTTTGCAAAAAGAATCTCGGATTATTATTTTTTTAAAACCCCAATGTTCTGAATTGATAGCAAAAAAATTGGGAGTTCTAGTCCCACTTTAGGCACGAACGTTGGCTGGGTGACTGTGGGCCGATCACCAGGAGATGTGAGTTCTAGTCCCACCTTAGTCATACAAGCCATCTGGGTAACTTTGGGCCAATCACCAGGTGAGACGGTGAGTTCTAGTCCTGCCTTAGGCATGAAAACCAGCTGGGTGACTTTGGGCCAGTCTCTCCCTCTCGGCCCAACCTACCTCACAGGATTGTTGCTGTGGGGAAAATAGGAGGAAGGTACATTGAACAGGTTTGCAACTTTGAATTATTTGTAAAAATGATAAAGGCAGGATATAAATGAATAATACTGGGCAGCATATAAGCTTAATTAAAGTTAAATGTTGACAGTCTAGTCTTAAGCCAAAAACTGACTCTAGTTGAGGTCAACTCTAGCTGAGTTTAATTCCGCTCAACTCCAGTTCAATATTTCTCAATATTTCTCGGACGGCAAAAGGCATATTTTAGTTACATTTAAGGCCACGCCGAGCTGAATTCCAACGTGCCTTTTGCCTTCTAAGAAATATTATCTCGGCTCTTTTCCCAGGGCTGAGCTTCAGAAAGCTACAAGCCCTTTGAAACATTTTCCATTCTCCTATCAACTAAGCTTGGCTTGCAGGCAAATGGGTTGAGGGGCAGCCACCCCCCCTCCCTGTAGTAATCCGAGCCCCCAAAGCTGGCTGGTCCCTGCACGGCCAATTTCTTCAACGCTCCGGGCACCATCTGTGTGGGGCTCCATGACTGAGAGACAGATGGGAGAAGGAAGCCGTGTTAGATGTTGGCTCCAAGGTCTTCTGTCGCCGCCTCTGGAGGCTCCTTGCAAGCCACGATAATCTCGGTTGCTCTTAGGGGTCATGTGAATCTCCAGAAAGAGTGAAGGTGGTGTTAAAGGGCATCCAGTTTTGGTCACCACCAAACAGAAAAGACGTGGAGACTCTAGAAAGAGTGCAGAGAAGAGCAACAAAGATGGGGAGGGGATGGAAGGCTAAACCATATGAAGAACGGTTGCAGGAATTGGGTATGTCTATTTTAATGAAAAGAAGGACCAGGGGAGACATAATAGCAGCCTTCCAGTATCTGAGGGGCTGCCACAAAGAAGAGGGGGGTCAACCTGTTCTGCAAAGCACCTGAAGGCAGGACAAGAAGCAACGGATGGAAACTATCAGTCTAGACTGATAACCCCCACCTTCCCTCCCCCATCTGAAAAAACAAAAGCGAATCTGGAGCTGTGGGTCTTTCAAAGGAACCCCCGAGACGAGCTCAAAGTTTCCTTGTCAAGGTAGGATTCGAACCCGACTCTTAAACAACTTTCCTGAATTGCATTACCTGGTTAAAATGTAGAGAAGACAGACAGCCCTGAACGGTCTGCCGGTTGCCAAGTGCCCAAATTTTCGCTCACATAACCGCTGCGACCGTCGTAACGGAAAAGAGGAAAAATGGCCAGCGCTGTTGTAAATTCAAACGAACGGTCGTAAACCAGGGACTAACTGCGTTGGCTGGATGGGAGACCACCAGGTGATTCCCGGGCAGAAAAAACGACGGAGAGGTTCCCAAACAAAAAAGCAATCCCAAGCCGCTTCCGTTGGGCTAAGTCAGGGGTCGGCAACCGTGGCTCTTTTATGACTCGTGGACTTCAACTCCCAGAATTCCTGAGCCAGCTTGGCTCAGCTTGGAAACCTCTTCCTTTCCCCTCAGCGTGGCTGGCTGAGGAATTCTGGGAGTTGAAGTCCACGAGTCATAAAAGAGCCAAGGTTGCCTACCCCTGGGCTAAGTGGTTTGCAACTGTGCTCAATCCTTTATCCTCCCCTTCCTTTCAGGGCAACGATCAGATTCGGTTTGAGCTCACCTACTACGCGCTCTCTCCTCGGATCAAGGTAAGGCACCAATTTGTGCCACACAACACCCAATGTTTCAGTCCCCTTCTGTCCCACTAACCCTCCCCATCTAAGGGCAGCTTTGATGTGGCTGCCACCAGCCCCAGGAGTTCAGGTTACACACCAGGTCCTCTGCCCAAATTCAGTAGGTAATTCTGCCTTTCTGGAATGGTGTTCGGACTGAGCAGGGAGCGCTTCAAAGCCAGAAGCCAGCAGCCCTTTAAGTCTCCCCGTTAATCTCTCCAAACAAAGGTGATCCCAGGCCTTTTTGCAAGGTGGGGATTATTTTTCATCCTGCTCAGGGCAAAAACAGGGTGGAAACCGAACGATCTGCTGAGCTAGTTTGGGCTGTTAGAAAGGGGTCAATTAAAACATCACAGGGACTTAGCAAAAGTTAGAATGTCTTTTTGATCGTCGCTTAGCTAGTGGTTGCTATTTTATTTTTTTTCATTTTAAAAAAATTGGTTCAAATTGAATTATTTTTAACCCCTTGGACTGAACTGGATCAGCTTTTAGCCTCGATTTAGAATTTTTGCAAGTGCTTTTATGAGTTTCGGTTAAACTCCAATCACTGCAGGTTTGGGAAACAATGTAGAACAAGGCGGAACAATACAACATTAATACCGATTAATTAAGCTATATGCTACTAAAACTCTCGTGTCTGTAACCTTTAATCGTGCGAAATGGCACACCTTAAGGCAAAACTTTCTGAACGAAGGTACTTCAAATGGACTAACTTACAGAATGCATCCCCAAATCTGGGACCCCTGACTCCTGTGGAATTGACCTCTGGGGAATTTTATCAAACATTTTATGACCTCAAAAGGATCGTAGAGCATTTTATGACCTCATGCAAAAGGCCAAAAAAGTTTTCCTGTGCCGGTGTTTGACTGGACTGCTGGACAGTTCAACCTGGGCTACTTTGGAGATAGATCCGTCTCTGAACATCCTGGAATATGGAACATAGAATAACAGAGTTGGAAGGGAGCTCGGAGGTCTTCTAGTCCAACCCCCTGTTCAAGCAGGAGACCCTATGCCATTCCAGACAAATAGCTGCCCAGTCTCTAAATTTTAAAAAAGTTAAGCATTTTTCCAGTGCATAAGAAGCTCTGCCATTGTTGAAGGTTTTTGAGGAATCTGGTAGGGAACTATCTAGGAAACTATTAACAGAGGCCATTGGCTGCCTAGTGCTAATTCATAATAATACTGATAATACCTGGGCTTTTAATTAAGGAGCCTGGCTTTCCAGGGTCCAAGAATGTTTAATTCTTTCCCTTCCCTTCCTTCCACCCTCCCTCTTTTTTATCTCTTCCTTCCATCTCTTTCCTCCCTCCCTCCCTCCCTTTCTTGAGTTTAGCATCTTTCAATTTTCCTTCCTTCCCTCCCTCCCTTTTTCCCTCCCTCCCTCCCTCCCTCACCACTGCACCAAACTGCCTCTCAGTTAGTGCCACAACCAACTTTATTTCCATGGTATCTGCAGATCATTGCGCCGTGGAGAATGCCCGAATTTTATACCCGCTTCCGAGGACGCAGCGACCTCATGCAATATGCTAAGGTACCAGAATTTTAATCTTTCTTTTGTTTGTTTCCCATGCTTCCTGGTAGGTCACAAGAGATGCCATTTTAGGATCATCACAACTTATGACACTCTATTGCGGTCGTAAGTCGAGGACTACCTGTGTAGAACCAGCATTGGAAAGTCTGAATGACCAAGAAAGGCCATCACGGAGGAAATCCGTCTGGGTGGTTGATAAGATCTCCATAGCAGATCCTTCCTTCCTTCCTTCCTTCCTTCCTTCCTTCCTTCCTTCCTTCCTTCCTTCCTTCCTTCCTTCCTTCCTTCCTTCCTTTCCTTCCTTCCTTCCTTCCTTCCTTCCTTCCTTCCTGTTCACGCC
Organism: Azemiops feae; assembly: GCA_023970755.1. Classification (NCBI taxonomy): domain Eukaryota; kingdom Metazoa; phylum Chordata; class Lepidosauria; order Squamata; family Viperidae; genus Azemiops; species Azemiops feae. Next base: position 409,950 of record JALGBA010000952.1, read on the forward strand.
TTCCTTCCTTTCCTGAGTTCAGCATCACTCCTTCCTTCCTTCCTTCCTTCCTTCCTTCCTTCCTTCCTTCCTTCCTTCCTTCCTTCTTTCCTTCTTTCCTTCTTTCCTTCTTTCCTCCTTCCTTCCTTCCTTGCCTCCCACCCTTTCTCCTTCCTTCCTTCCTTCCTTCCTTCCTTCCTTCCTTCCTTCCTTCCTCCTTTTCCTTTTTTCCTTCCTTTCCTTCCTCCTTCCTTCCTTCCTTCCTTCCTTCCTTCCTCCTTCCTTCCTTCCTTCCTTCCTTCCTTCCTTCTTTCCTTCTTTCCTTCTTTCCTTCTTCTTCCTTCCTTGCCTCCCACCCTTTCTCCGTCCTTCCTTCCTTCCTCCCTCCCTCCCTCCCTCCCTCCCTCCCTCCCTCTTCCTCCTCCTCCTCCAGAACAAGTCACAATAAAACATATTAGGAGTTTTGCATCCCTCCCTCCCTCCCCAGGAGCCCTCTTCTTCTCCAGAAACGCTTGACAACTGTGTTCAATCAATCAAAAAGAAAAGAAGTGTTTGTGTATAAACCAGAAAATTGCTTGGAGTCCCATGTATCTACCTAGCTATACTTTTGTCTTGCTATCTAAAGCAGAGTAAATGATTTCCAAGGTCCCGAAATTGAAAGCTGGGTGCAGGAAAGAAAAAGAAAAAAGAAAAAAAAAAGGGCAGCCCTTTTGCTTTTTATTCATTTATTTTGTGTTTGCAAACATTTGCAAACATGCCCATCCATCCACCCTGAACTTGAGAAACACGTGTGTTTTGGGGTTGCTGTTTTTTCCCCCCCTTTATTTTTCCTGCCATCTGTTACGTATTGCCTCGAGGGGAAATTTACAAGAGTCCCCCATATGTTGCCAAACAAATTGTCAAGTAGGCGAGTTGTTAAGGCAGGGGCGTACGCGTGTTTTTAATTAGGGCACTTATTATATGGAAAACGGAACGTGGTCCGGCTCTCCCCACCCCCCTTTTATTCCTGGCTCTGCCTGCCTTTTGCTGAAAAAGCTTTAAGGAAGGAGTAAAGCAATTAAGAGGACTTTTGCAGACTCTACAATGCTTGTGTCTGTGTGTTTGTGTGAGAAGGGAGGGAGGGAGTGTGAGAGAGAAATGGGACGCTTAATGGAAAAACACGTTCGCCCTCCATTCATTTGCCCAATATTGTTCTCGGATTCTAAGGAGCACCTGAGATGTCGCAAGGATTTCCTCTCTTCCTTTCGGGCCCCGGTTCCCCAACCCAGTTGCAACTTACAACAGTTGCAAGCAGAACGGTTGTCAAGGCTCAGAGCGAGCTGCACCCCAGGTGTAAATTTTCCCACCCTGTTCTAAGGCAGTGTTGATTTTTACCCTTGCATTGTATTGTATTGTATTGTATTGCATTGCATTGTATTGCATTGCATTGTATTGTATTGTGTTAATTATTTTCTTTTACTTATTTTATTTCGTACAATGGCCTAGGAAGCAGGAGAACCTCTTACATGTGGAACCAACTTTTGGGACTATCATTGAGTCTTTTCTCACAATAACAACCCCTCCTCCTCCTCTTTCCTTCCTTCCTTCCTTCCTTCCTTCCTTCCTTCCTTCCTTCCTTCCTTCCTTCCTTCCTTCCTTCCTTCCTTCCTTCCTTCCTTCCTTCCTTCCTTCCTCTTCCTTCCTTCCTTCCTTCCTTCCTTCCTCCTCCTCCTCCTCTCTCTTTCTCCCTCCCTCCCTCCGTCCCTCCCTCCCTCTCTCTCTCTCTCTCTCTGATGAGGTTGCTAGTTTGACCCTTCTAACCACCCTCCCAGTCCATCTAACCACAAAGCCATATTATTTCTCAAATGTCTTACATTCCACGTTGTCCGAACTGAAGCAGTTAAAGCTGCCACCAGCTGCTCTAGAAATAGACCCTATTGCATCATGACATGGGGCTTCCCGTTCTGCTCACTTCGAGAACAATCTGGAGCAAATTTTGCAAGCACAGTGAGACAAACCCATCGTGGAAGGAGATTTTTTTCCCCCCAAGCGGGTTAATCCTTGTGAAATGTCGAACCCAAGGCAAGAGACTCGAGAAGGACGGGCTTGAACGGGGTATAACCGGAAATGAAATCTGGACGAAATAGTTGCAACGCTGGCTGGCTTTTCTTTAGCATGGCGTCCTGCTGGTTTCTCTTGCTTGACAAGCTTAGCATGGTGTTACTGCTCCTCTCCTGCTAATTTCTGTGCCTGGTGCTTAGTTTTCACAGACCATTTCACTTGGAGAAACATCTCCAGCTAATCGACTGGTGGAGTGACCTTGTAAGAGATCTTGGGTTTATGACTGTCTCCGTATTGGGGAGGGAAGGAAAGAAGGGGAAGAGAAGACAAGATGGGTGTAGAAAGTGGAGGATCGCCAATGCATGCGCTTGAAGGAAGGAAGCAGGCAGAGATGGAACCAAAGGTACAGGTAGATCTCCTCCTCCTCCTCCTCCTCCTCCTCCTCCTCCTTCTTCTTCTTCTCTTCCTCCCTTCCTCCTCCTCCTCCTCCTCCTCCTCCTCCTTCTTCTCCTTCTCCTTCTCCTTCTCCTTCTTCTCTTCCTTCCTCCTCTCCTCCTCCTCATCCTCCTCTCTCCCTCCTCCTCCTTCTCCTTTCCTCCTCCTCCTCCTCCTCCTCCTCCTCCTCCTTCTTCTTCTTCTCCTTCTCCTTCTCCTTCTCCTTCTCCTTCTCCTTCTCCTTCTCCTTCTCCTTCTCCTTCTCCTTCTTCTTCTCTTCCTCCTCCTCCTCTTCTTTGTGGCAGCCCCTCAGATGTTGGAAGGCTGCTATCGTGTCACCCCTAGTCCTCCTTTTCATTAAGGTTCATTCATCCCCTCCATGTTCTTTCAGGATCACGGAATCCCAGTCCCTGCCACACCGTCTAATCCTTGGAGTATGGACGAAAACCTTATGCATATCAGGTGAGGACCAGGGAGGACCCTGTTGGGTGGAGACCCTGCGTTCGAGCCATTCGTGGGAGAGTTAGATGCCCTTGAGACTTTTCCAGCTGAGGATGAGGAAGGTCTGCCCCATTCCCTGGTCGGGTTTTCTCCTTGTGCTAATGACTCACTTACATGTTGCTCTTTTCCCTTCTTCTTTCTGCTGGGATCTCCATCCTCCGAAGCTATGAAGGTGGCATTTTGGAGAACCCCAAGGTAAGAGGACCACAAGTGGCTTGGAGAAACATCTGGGCATCTTCCTGAGTCCCCGCCCCAGGGTTGCCTTAACCATGGTTTAATAAATAAACCCCATTGGGTCAGTTTCGCATCATGCAAACCAGGTGCTGGCTGTTGCGTGAGCCTAGCCAGCCCAACGCAAAACAACAGTATTAGTGAAGATAAATCAACAAGGACCCCGCTGTTCCGTTGGGTGAACGAGGGTGCTGTTTTTGTGACATCTTAACGGGAAGGAGGGTTGTGTTGCCTGCTGGCTGGTCTCTCTTCTTCCGCTTCATGCTCTGGCGGAGTCTCTGTGCCAGGAGAGCTGCTTAAACGATCCATCAGCACTAATTAGACAATCAGACACCGAGGTTGGGGGTGGGCAGACGGGTCAGGAGAAGCCAGTCCGAGAAAACTTTGCCTCCTTCTTGTCCTGGGAAGGAGCTGCATGGAGAGAGATGGATGGGCCCAAAGTCAGCCAAGGAAATTCTGAGACAGTGGGGGTCTTCGGGTGTGGTCCATAAATCTCTCCTCCCTCCCTCAATTGATTCCTTCTTTCCTTCCTTCCTTTTCCTTCCTTCCTTCCTCACTCCCTTCTTCTTTTCCTTCCTTCCTTCCTTCCTTCCTTCCTTCCTTCCTTCCTTCCTTCCTTCTTCTTTTCCTTCCTTCCTCCCTTCCTCCCTTCCTTCCTTATTTCCTTCCTTCTTTTCCTTCCTTCCTTCCTTCCTTCCCTTCTTCCTTCTTTCGCCCCCTCCCTCCCTCCCTCCCTCCCTCCCTCCCTTCCTTCTTTTCTTCCTTTTCCTTCCTTCCTTCCTTCCTTCCTTCCTTCCTTCCTTCCTCCTCCCTCCCTCCCTCCCTCCCTCCCTCTCCTTCCTTTCCTTCCTTCCTTCCTCCTTCCTTCCTTCCTTCCTTCCTCTTCCGCCCTCCCTCCCTCCCTCCCTCCCTTCCTTCCTTCCTTCCTTCTTCTTCCTTCCTTCCTTCCTTCCTTCCTTCCTTCCTCCCTCCTCCCTCCCTCCCTCCTTTCCTTCCTTCCTTCCTTCTTCCTGCCTTCCTTCCTTCCTTCCTTCCTTCTTCTTTTCTTCCTTCCTTCCTTCCTTCTCCTTCCTTCTTTTCTTCCTTTTCCTTCCTTCCTTCCTTCCTTCCTTCCTTCCTTCCTTCCTTCCTTCCTTCCTTCCTTCCTTCCTTCCTTCCTTCCTTCCTTCTTCACAATTTGTCCCCTGGCTGTGGGTGCCCTGGGCCTCTGATTTCTCCCAAGGTGGGAAAACGGGTCTTGGGCTGCCCTCGGTCGTCCCCCCCCAATCTCTCCCCCTCCCCCTCCCTCAGCGTGCGCCCCCCCTCGAGAGTCCTGCTAGTTGAGGGATTTGAAAACAGATGGTTGAGCTATTTTCTGCCTCTGTGAGGCCTGATTGAGGAGCAATGAGGCAGCTAATGTCGAGAAAGACCGAAATTTACTTGCTTTAACTTCATCTGGGCACCCTGAAAAGACTTCATTCAGTGGCAGCCACAACAATATCAACTTGGATGAATAAACCATTTGCGGCATTGATAGCTGTGCATCATAGTTTAATTCATGGACCATTTACTTCCAATTTCCCCCCCCCCTCGGCCCCTATTCTTTCGGCTTCCCTCCAATCCCCCCCCCTCTCCCCTTCTTCCATCACCCCTTTAAAGATGGCTTTGCAATCCCAGCCCCCTGGGATAAATGGGAGGCATTGATACCCTATTGGAAAATCATTAATAGGGGGCAGAGAAGAAAGAAGAGCCAGCCGAGTTAGCAACGGAGATTATTTTTATGTTTTAAATGTTATTTTAGTGGGCTGCTGGCTGGGAAACTTGCAGATACATCTGGTAGCTAAGTATTTTTTAGCTTCCTGTTGCCTCAACTTTCTTTCTCCGATCAGTTCTGGTCCTCCCGAGATGCACCCAAATTACAGGCAATCCTCGACTTACGACCACGGTGGTGCTCAAAATTTCTGATGCCAAGCAAGACATTTTACCATCCTCCTTGCCACCGTTGTTAAGTGAATCCCTGCAACTGTTAAGTTAGTGACACGGTCATTAACTGGATCTGTCTTCACCCTTGACCCTTGCTTGTCAGAAGGTCGCAAAAGGGGATCACGTGATCCCGGGACGCTGCGTCCGTCATAAATCCGAGCATCTGAATTTTGATCCGTGGGAATGTTGCCCTGGTCGTAAGTGTGAAAAGTGGTCATAACTCACGGCTTTTTTTTCCAGCGCCATTGTAACCTCTGTCACTAAACGAACTGTTGTAAGCGAAGGACGCCTAAATTCGAAGCAGGTTGTTCCCTGCAGGAGCCGAGGGAAAAAATAAAAAGCAGGAGATTCAAAATTGAAATCCGTGGTCCGTATAATTGGACAACCCCCCCCCTCTTCCCTCTGTGGATTTTGAGGGTACCTGTCCGTGGTTAAACAATGGAAGCAGCCCGGAGACCCAGCCCTGCTTTTTTCTCTGACATTAAAGATACAGTTAAGGAGAAAGAAAAATGGAATGAGAAAGGAAGGGGGGGAAAAAAAAAATCTAATCTCTTCTAGTTTATATGAGGTCGCACAACCTCCCGTCTCTCATTTTCTGTATGGGTGCATTTTATCTCCGTGTGTGAATGTTCCCGTTTTGTATAGATTCACTCGGCCGTAGCAAATGCGTTTGAGGTTGGATTCCTATGGAAATGAGCGGCCTTGCAGGCCTGATTCATAAACTGGACCAAGTTGTGGCTTGTTTTGGCCCACCGTTTACTGAATGAACTGGGTTGGTGCGTGTTAAGCCACCAATCGTGGTTTACAAGCCACTGATCCAATTGCATTAGGGCTTAGGATGCTCGGTGGATGGAACTACAATACAGCTGGACGTGTTACTGTTTGTATTTCATAGAAGATAGAATAACAGAGTTGGAAGGGACCTTGGAGGTCTTCTAGTAGCCCTTCTCCTTGCTCAAGGCCTCGTAGCATCCCAGAGAAATGATTGTCCAATCTTTTCTTGAAGATCTCCAGTGATGGAGCACCCACAACTCCAGGAGGCCAGCTGTCCCATGGATTAATTGTTCTCACTGTCAGGAAATTCCTTTTTATTGCCACCCTCTGACAAGCTTCCACCCATTGTCATAATTCCAAATGATTCAAAGATTGAGGACGGTGTCCAGTGACAGTCAAGTTGAGTTGCAACCAGCAATCTTGGTTAGAAATCACATGTTATGAAAATTATGCACGGTGCCCCAGTTTAATGAAGAGAAGGACTAGGGGTGACATGATAGCAGTCTTCCAGTATTTGAGGGGCTGCCACAAAGAAGAGGGGGCTCAATCTATTCTCCAAAACTCCTGAAGGCGGGACAAGAAACAAGGGATGGAAACTCATCAAGGAGAGAAGCAACCTGGAATTAAGGAGGAATTTCCTGACAGTGGGAATAATTAATCGGTGGGATGGCTTGCCTCAGAAAATTGTGACTGCTCCATCACTGGAAGTTTTTAAGAAGAGACTGGACAGCCATTTGTCTGGGATGCTATAGGGTTTCCTGCTTGAGCAAGGGGTTGGACTAGAAGACCTCCAAGGTCCCTTCCAGCATTGTTATTCTGTTATTCAGTGATGGGTTGTGAAACAACTTGCATCAACCATGTTGTGATGTACAATGCAAGGAGAAGTTAGAAGCAAATCCTCCCCTCAGCTAAGCTCAAATTTCCAAGGCCCATCTTGTCTGCTGGTTTGGGGGAGAAGACCAGGTGTTGGAACAGGAGGGACCCTTCTTCTGGGTTTGGTTAACGGCGGCCGAGACGTTGCACCTTCTCAACCCGGTTGAGGGAAATCGATCCGCATGGTTTAAATAATTAAGTTGCTGTCCCAACACTGGCTTCTCCTTGCGTTCTCCCATCTGTTCTTGGGGTCTGTTGGATGAGATAAATGCTTCAGTTGGACGTCAGCCAGCCAGCTTTCTAAGGGGAGTCTTCTCTGGTGATGCCAGGGGGGTGATCGTGGGAGGGGGAGGCCCGTTCGATGGCCGGTTATGTCTGCATTGATATGTCCCTCTAGGAAGGTCCATCTTCTAGAGGCCAGTCAAGGGTTGCTCCTGATGTAGCAGTGATGCCTTCCTTCCTTCCTTCCTTCCTTCCTTCCTTCCTTCCTTCCTTCCTTCCTTCCTTCCTTCCTTCCTTCTTTCTTTCCTTCCTTCCTTCCTTCCTTCCTTCCTTCCTTCTTTCCTTCCTTCCTCCTTCCTTCCTTCCTTCCTTCCTTCCTTCCTTCCTCTTCCTTCCTTCCTTCCTTCCTTCCTCCTTCCTTCCTTCCTTCCTTCCTTCCTTCCTTCCTTCCTTCCTTCCTTCCTTCCTTTCCTTCCTTCCTTCCTTCCTTTCTTCCTTCCTTCCCCTCTGTAACTCTGCACAAGTTCATAACCTTCCACCCTCCTTCCTCCTTCCTTCCTTCCTTCCTTCCTTCCTTCCTTCCTTCCTTCCTTCCTTCCTTTCTTTCCTTCCTTCCTTCCTTCTTCCTTCCTTCCTTCCTTCCTTCTTTCCTTCCTTCCTTCCTCCCTCCCTCCCTCCCTCCCTCCCTTCCTATCCTATCCTATCCTATCCTATCCTATCCTAAAAGTTGGCCCTTAAATTCCAGCCAAATTCAAGTTGAGACCTCCGCAGCTCGGAAAGAAGAGTCCCCCCCCCACCTTACCAGTAGGTGGCATGGGTTGATTCATTTTCAGTCTTTTTTCCTCACCGCTTCCTGTCATCTCCCCCTCCCCACTTTGAAAGAAATGGGTCTCTTAACTCCAGACACCCCGTCCCCCCTTGCATGCCTCCAAACGTGGAAATTTCTCCAAAGTGCTCCAGGCATACCGTAATTATGGGAACAGAGAGGGTTCCCTCCCTCCCCCTGATCTGGCACCCCTGCGCTATAAAATCTGGCGAACGAAAAGAGTAAGAGAGAAGCAAATATATTTATACATAAAGGTTGATGTGTTTTCAAAATGAGTTTTTGCTTTCTTCTTCTATTTTCCCCCTCGGGTGTATTAACCTCGGAGACACTGCCAGGAAAACACAGTTGCTAGGATCACCTGCTGAGGTCAAGAATAGTCATTAGTTTTTCGGTCAATGCAGAATGAACCCCCATTTCTCCCGTCTCTCTCTCTCTCTCTCTTTCTCTCTCTCTCTCTCGCCGTTCTTTGCTTCCTTGCAAAAAGAAAAAAAGGGAAAAAAAATCACATTTCCCCCCCCCCCTTCCTGGTCTGACTTTTCCTTCCAGAGCTATCTGTCTCCAGCTGTGGGGGCGTCAAACAAGAAGATGAGATCAAGTTGAGGGGAAAATAAATGGACTGATTTTCACTAGGCCTTTGTTCGCGGACTCCTTCCTTCACCATTTGCAGAAGAGGCAAAACTCTCTCGCAGTTTTTCTTCTTTTTTAAAATCTCAGCTTGGCTCAAACTTAAAGGCTGTTTGGGGAAAAGGGGGGGGAGCCGAAAAAGTGGGGATTGGAGGATTAGGGTAGAGTAGAGTAGAGTAGAGTAGAGTAGAGTAGAGTAGAGTAGAGTAGAGTAGAGTAGAGTAGAGTAGAGTAGAGTAGAATAGAATAGAATAGAATAGAATAGAATAGAATAGAATAGAGCTGGAAGGGACCTTGGAGATCTTCTAGTCCAGCCCCCTGCTCGAGCAGGAGAACCTATACTATATACACCTGGTCCTCCCTTAAGAACTGTTCAAAGTTAAGATGGACCCAAGACTCAGCTGGTCCCATGACTGCATGCTGAGCGTGAGCAACCAGCTCACTTTTACAGCCAATTTATAGACTACGGAATGGCGGAATCGGAAGGGACCTTGGAGGTCTTCTAGTCCAGCCCTCTGCTCGAGCTGCTGCGTTCCACAGTCACGTGACTGCAATTTACAACTGTCTATGCAGCTGCCAAAAATGCCCATAGGAATGAATGGATTCATTTCACGACCAACATATGCACTTAACGACCGACACACATACAAAAAAAGTTCATAACATTGGGTTGCTCACGTGGTGGCTTTGTCTTAGAAACAGCAGAAATTCCGGGCTCCATTGCTGCCTGTAGGTCTTCATTTTGGGGGGGATTTGGCACCCCATTATTTAATTTTTCTTTGATTTTCCTCTTTTTCAACAGAATCACCCTCCTCCCGCCATCTACAAAAAGACCCGAGACCCTGCCACAGCTCCAGATTTTCCGGACATTTTAGAGATTGAATTCCAGAAAGGTGAGAAGATTCAGATTCTGCCCATAATACAGGTAATCCTTGCCTTGCTTAGCGACCGTTGAAAAGCTACAACGCCACCCAAAAAAGTATAACTTATGACCATTTTTCACACTTTACGACCGTTGCAGCATGCCCTGGGTCACGTGATCAAAGTTCAGAGGCTTGGCAACTGGCATGTACTTGTGACTGTTGCTATGTCCCGGGGTCACGTGATCCCCTTCTGCGACTTTCTGACAAAGCCGATGGGGAAGCCAGGTTGGCTTAACCACCACGTCACTAACTTAACCATCGCAGTAGCAAGAAAGGTCGTAAAATAGGACAAACCCCACTTATCAACCATCTCACAGAAACGTTGGGCTCAGTTGTGGTCATAAGCCGAGGACTAGCTGTAGTATAAAACAAATGTAATAAACAATAAACCCCAAATAAATGGATAACAAGACACAAGCTTTCATGTCTCTTTCTCCACCCAACGTCTCCGCTCAGTCTCCCTTCCGCTAGCTTCAGAAGCCACCTGTCCATCCCCAAGAATTTGCTCCATCTAGTAGTTTCCAACCTTACTTAACAGGCACACTCAATAAAGTCAGAAATAAATAAATTAATTGGTGGCGAAAAGCAGAGTCTTCATTTCCTCCAGGCTAAGGTAACTGTGAGAGGTTGGTTGAATAGTTGACGGTGGGTATTTAGAGAATCAAAGAGACACAACTTGATTGGCACGGGCTCTGATCCATTACGAAGCTAGCAGAGGCATTAGAAGTGCTAAATTTGGTAATTATGCTACTTTCCTTCCTTTCTGGGGTGTGTGTGTGTGTGTGTGTGTGTTGTTTAGCATGCAATCCAAACCAAGATTTGGGGATCCTTTAGGATGCAACCTCAGGGTTTATTCAGTTCATTTATTAAGGAGCTTGTCTCCACAGACCCTTCCCTGCCACTTCTCTCTCTCTCTGTCTCTCTCTCTGTCTCTCTCTCTCTTTTTAGCCTGGGCTTCCATCCTCACTCCCCCTCTTAGTTAATTTATTTGAAGTCCTAATCTAATTATTAACTCTTCTCAAAGGGATAAGCAGCTTTGGGACACAATGCCCGGTTCTCCGCTGGGCCGGGCCGGCATCAAATGGCCCCGGGAAAAGGGCCGGATTCCGCACAAGTCGAGCAGATGAGGGAAAGCAGGGTCGCCCCCCCCCCGTTCACCCAAATGAGATTTAGGACTCATTACGGCCAGGGGGACAACTTCTATTTAATCGTCATTTACAACCAAATTGATAAACTCTCACGCCTGGTAGCCCACCTTTTCGTCTCCCTCCCTCCCTCCCTTCTTTGCAAAGTTAAATAATAATGATGATGATAAAAAAAGGGGGAAAAAATCCCTCTGGAAAGTGGGCTTAGAAAGAAGGGGGGACTTTCCAGACGCAGCGGGATTTGTCAGGAGGACTAGAAAAGCAGCTATTGAGGGCTGATTAGCCCCAACTAAAGCCCTCTATGGAAATAAGGAGGGCAGATGGAAGACAGATTAGCCGCAATGGGTCTCCTTCCTTCGCCCTTTGTGGCGTTTCCCCCCAGCTGCCCACCAAGGCATTTATCCATGCCTTGTTTCCGTATACATTTATTGCTCATTTCATCCTGCTTGAGGAGGGGGTGGGGTGGGGCGCCCGGCGTGGAGGCCGTGTCTTTCTTTTTGGCGGCCACCGTCCTCCTTCCCTGTCGGGGTACCCCTCTTCCCCCCCCTCCTCTTGTCACCGAAAGAGAAAGGTGTGATAATTAATTCATGGAGCGATCCCTCATCCCAAAATTACAATGGGACCCGGGAGAGGGCCCTATTCAGCCTTGGCAGGCGTATAACTCGAAACATAGATAGGATTTGTCCGCCAAACCATTACAGGGGCTGTGGGTGGCAGGTCCAGGGGGCCCCCCCATTCCTCCTCCTCCCCCCCCCTTTTCAGCCGGTCCAGGGCCCCCTCGACTGGTGGAACAGAAGGTGCACCTTCTCCAAACAATGATCAAGCATGAAATTTAATTAGCCGGAGCCTTTGCTGCTGTTTCCATCTCTCTCCCCCCCTCTTAAAAAAAAAAAAAGACAGTGATAGGGCGTGTGAGAAGGATTGGTGCTAGATGGAAGGGCTGGTGAGGATATTGATGCATTTCCCCCCCCCCCCAATTCTCTTTTCTCTGGAGATTTATCCAGTTTCATAATGTACGAGGGTCTCTCTCTCTCTCTCTCTCTCTCTCTCTCTCTTTCTTTCTTTCTTTCTTTCTTTCTTTCTTTCTTTCTTTCTTTCTTTCTTTCTTTCTTTCTCTCTCCCTCTCTCTCTCTCTCTCTCTCTCTCTCCCCCCATCGTCTCTCCTATGTACCCCCAAATCTATTTAAATGCTTTTGGAGCAAAGCCGCTTAGCCCCAGTTTTGTGAGAAGTGATTTGGAGTTCATATCTGTCACGTCTATTTAACAGCTTCGGAGGGAGGTTTCAAAGAGGCGCTCTTGACGTTAATAAGGCGATTCGGGGGCCTGTGTTGTCGGCCTTCCTGATACCTCCCGAAAGTGAGTGGAATTTGCCCCTGGGTGTGCCAGACCCCTGCCCCCTCCCACTCTTGGCCATTTGGATTCCCTGCAGTTTAGGGTTGAGCTGTGGCATCCTGGGTGCTCTCTGAGCTTGGCGGTTTTCTTGCAGATGTTTCATGACCCAACTGGGTAACAGCATCAGTGCTAGAAGGGAGTGGAGTTTGTGGAGAGGAGGAGGAGGAGGAGGAAGAGTGGGAGGAGAATGACTGTGATGCCCTTAGGGCTTTCTGAGCTTGGCTGTTTTCTTGCAGACGTTTCATGACCCAACTTGGTAACATCATCAGTGCTAGGAGAGAGTGCAGTTTGCCCTCTGTTTATACAGTATAGGGAGCAAACCCCCATATAACTATATGGGCTCTCTGTGGCAGGGCAAGCTACTGTATATAAACAGGGAGCAAACTCCATACTTACAGCACTGATGATGTTACCTAGTGGGGTCACAAAACATCTGCAAGAAAACAGCTGAGTTCGGAGCTACTGTATATAAACAGGGAGCAAGTCACACTCACGAGCACTGATGATGTTATTTAGTTGGCTCACGAAATGTCTGCCAGCAAACAGCACCAAGGATCCCACAATAATCTAGCTTTTTTTCCTTTCCTGGCAGGTGTCCCTGTGAAAGTCACAAATATGAAGGATGGGGCCGTTTACCAAACGTCCCTGGAACTCTTCATTTACCTGAATGAAATTGCGTAAGTATTTCCCCCAAATCCGAGCAATATTTAGCTAGCTAGACTGATTGACAGGGCAAGAATTGGTTCCTAGGCCATTTAATATTCGGGAATCTGTTACGTAAACAGCCCGCTGCAACCTTCTTGGTAATCAGCAGAGAGACCTGTCCCTTTGCCAGATCACCAGAAAGCTTTTAGATTAAAAATGAAAAAGTCTTTGTTACCTTCTAGACGTCAAGGGAATATGGTGGTTCCAGAGCTCAGTTGCTTGAATTCATGCAGCCCTGTCCCTTTCATTTTAATAAATCCCATTAAAGAAAAGCGCTCGGAGAAGAATCGCTTTTGGTTTTCGAGTTTTGGCTCCTGTATGTTGCTCCCTTGCTATGCAGGTTCAAAAAATATAACCAACATCTCCCGTTTACTTTTTCCCTTCAGCGGCAAGCACGGCGTTGGGCGCATTGATATTGTGGAGAATCGGTTTATTGGGATGAAGTCAAGAGGTAAGAGAGAATTACTTTCCTTTCTGGGCATTTCCAGTGGCTGTAATGTTGTGTTTACGTAACACGCAATCTATAGATCAGGGAGGTCTCCAAACTGGGCAACTTTATGATTTGAGGCCTTCAATTCCCAGAACTGTGGGAGGCTGGCTGGGGAATTCTGGGAGTTGAAGTCCGCAAGTCTTAAAGTTGCCAAGTTTGGAGAGCTCCTGATCTATAGCATAATCAATCCCTCGTTCTGGTTTTGTATGACACATTAACTATAGATTAACCATGTAGGGTTCATATGGGTTCATACAACATCCTAATCCAGAGTGGTTTTAATAGTCTGTGGTTCAGGAGAACCAATACATTGGCTGGCTGGCTGGCTGGCAAACAGACTGTCTTTAAATTTGACAGCTCATCCCAAAACTGGACAGTGAATGCTATTGTGAAAGTCCAAAATCTAAATAAGCAGGCTGAATTCTTGAATCTCTCTTGGCAAAGGGCTCACACTGGGAGAAAGAGGTAGCTTCACTAATCAGATAAGAGGCAGCTGAGCTCCAAGCAGGAAAAGGGATGTGGCAAACATCTCAGAAGGGGAAGATCTGTTAATGTTACCTTACCGTAAGAATAGAGCTAGTACTTCTGAATGTGCTTCTGGTCTGGACTACCTCACAAGGCTGGCATTCTTACAGAGTGTCTATGGAGATTCTCAATCGTCCAGGTCATGCTTGTCCCAAAAGTGCTAGTAAGTGTGACTTGCTCCCTGTTGATATACTGTAGCTGAAAGCTTGGTTGTTTTCTTGCAGATGCTTCATGACCCAACTAGGTTACATCCTCAGTGCTAGTGAGTGTGGGGTTTGCTCCCTGTTTATATACAGTAGATCTGAGCTTGTTTTCTTGCAGACGTTTCATGACCCAACTAGGTAACCTCATCAGTGCTAGTGAGTGTTACTTGCTCCCTGTTTATATACAGTAGCTGAAAGCTTGGTTGTTTTCTTGCAGACGTTTCATGACCCAACTAGGCAACCTCATCAGGGCGAGTGAGTGTGACTCGCTCCCTGTTTATGTACAATAACTCTACTATATGTAAAGCTTCTTCAGAACTGGAAAAAAAGGACCTTTGGGATATTCTTGCAAGGGTTCCCAACCAAGAGGGCATTGCCCCAGCTAGGACCATGGATCCTATTAGTGCATCCTATAAGCGGGCCAATTACCAATTAGAAAATTTTAAGTAGCCAACATTGTCTGGAACGGAATATATGTAGCCCCCCCGTTCCTGATCCACTTCTTTCTCTCCCCCCCCCACTTCAATATTTCCTAGCAGCAATTACAGCCTGAATGAAATATAGTGAGCTTTGCCTCCTGACACCGCTGTCTTTTTATTGTAAACACCGAGAAAAGCAGTTGACACGCTGAGCGGTAGAGTGACACTTTTGAAGGGATCTCTTGTCTTTTGCATAGTAACACAGGAAGAACATCTATCATTTGCTTCTTTCCTCGGGCTGTGATTTGCATGTTGACTGTCAGGGGAGAAGGGAAGGGAGTTAAAAAAATATATATATATATCCAAAATATATTACTTTGGCTTCCAAACTGCCATCTTTTGAGCTTTCGGCTTCCTGTCACCCATCGAGCAAAAATATTCCAGAGAGAGAGGAAGACGGAGAAAGAGGTGTCTTGTATTTCATTTATTTTTCCCCGAGTAAAATGGCAGGTAGGGAGTGAGGAGGGAGTTGGAGATGTATAAAGGAGAGGAAAAACCGAAGGAATGCTTAGACATCGATCCGACGCTAAAACACCAGCTTTTTATCAGTCTAAATTAACTTTAACATCGCCAAAGCAAGAGGGTGGTTTTTTTTTTCCCTGACAGAGCAAAATCTTGCCAATCTGCTCTTTTTTTAAATTCACCTCTGAGGTTTCTAATTGCTACTGGAAAGTTGCAAAGAATAGATAGTCCTCGCTTAGTGAACGTTTGAAGTTATGACTGACCACCCCTCACCTGGATTCAAAGTTCTGATGGCTGCACGCTCCCTGTGATCACATTTTGGGTGCTTATTTATCACTATGTATTCAGCATATGATGAGAACATGATCAAACAGAGTGAACATATACACACAAACCATGTAGTTATACACAGTTACTGCTTTATGAGAAGGTTGCAGTAATCAAATCTAGCAAGTCTGAATGTGCTTCACACACACACACCCCCCCCCCGGGTCCCCATCTGCCTTTAGATACTAGGGAGAGTCTTGTTTGAGACGCCTTCTCAGGTTACGTTTTTGGCCCAGTCTCTGATTTCTTTTATTTGACAACTGTCTTGGCTGTGGCTCTTCCTCCTGTTCTTCAAGATTATTTCTTCTGCCCATGACAGACAGACAGACAGACAGGTTGATAGATAGCTAGATAGCTAGATAGCTAGATAGCTGGATGGATGGATGGATGGATGGATGGATGGATGGATGGATGGATGGATGGATGGATGGATGGATGGATGGATGGATGATACATAGATATAGATAGAAGATCAATAGATGATATAGATGATAGATAGATAGATAGATAGATAGATAGATAGATAGATAGATAGATAGATATAGATAGATAGATAGATAGATAGATAGATGGATAGATGGATAGATGGATAGATGGATGGATGGATGGATGGATGGATGGATGGATGGATGGATGGATGGATGGATGGATGGATGGATGGATGATACATAGATATAGATAGAAGATCAATAGATGATATAGATGATAGATAGATAGATAGATAGATAGATAGATAGATAGATAGATAGATAGATATAGATAGATAGATAGATAGATAGATAGATGGATAGATGGATAGATGGATAGATGGATGGATGGATGGATGGATGGATGGATGGATGGATGGATGGATGGATGGATGGATGGATGGATGGATGATACATAGATATAGATAGAAGATCAATAGATGATATAGATGATAGATACGTAGAAGCTGGGTGGACAAGATCAGAAATGAGGAGGTTTTAAGCCGCCTGGGAAAGCCAAGGGAAATCATCAAAACAATTAAAAAACAAAAGTTAGAATATTTTGGACATGTGATGCGACACCCAGAAAAGTATGGCATACTCCATTTAATCCTCCAAGGAAAGATTGAAGGCAAACGAGGTCCAGGCAGAAGAAGAACATCATGGCTTCAAAATCTAAGGGACTGGTTTGGACAAAACTCAGCAGCACTTTTTCGTGCGGCTGCTGATAAAAACAGGATCGCCAACAGGATCGCCAACATCCGATAACGGATATGGCAGAAGAAGAAGAAGATGATAGATAGATAGATAGATAGATAGATAGATAGATAGATAGATAGATAGATAGATAGATAGATAGATAGATAGATAGATAGATAGATAGATAGATAGATAGATAGATGATTAAGAGAGAGAGAGAGAGATGGGTAAATGGATGGATACTTAAATAGATGGATGGATGGATAGATAGATAAATGGGTAGATAATAGATACTATAGATAGGTAAGAGTCATCCTGTCAGTGTGGACCCCATTCTTCTTTGTGGCAGCCCCTCAAATACTGGAAGACTGCTATCCTCTGCTCCCTGGTCCTTCTTTCCTCCAGACTGGCCATTCCCAACTCCTGCAACCGTTCTTCCCATGTTTTAGCCTCTTTGTCCTGAAGTTGTAATGAAGTTGCTCTTCATTACTCCTGAACTGTCCTTTGCTTTTGAGGGGGGATATGTATTGCTCCTGTAAATGGGGGTCTCCACTGATCCCCTTGTGAGCAAAAAATAAAAAAATAAAAACCGCCTTCCCCAAAGCCCCTCGTTGCTAGCCCCTTGGTATGAGCCGCGCCCGGGGAATTCAAGCTTTCCTTGTGTGGTGGTGCCTGTGTGTGTTTTGTTTCCCCCCCCCCAAACTTCTGACGGACTAAATCCAGTCTTCGGTGATAGGAAATCAGGGAGAAATTTTCCTTCTCGTTCGGCTGTTTTCCATCCTTGCTGCCTATCAAGTCTTCCGCCCCCCCCAAACCTTTTCTTGTTTGTTGGAAGAGTTAAGGGGGGGGAGAGAGAGAGAGAGAAAGACAGATGAGAGGGGATTTCTTTCTTTTTCTCCAAGACCCCCATGATTTTGCCCTGCGTGGTTGTTTAATTATAGGTTTTCAGGCCCAGATTGGTGGGCAGCCATCGGTGGGAAATCGCCTTCTTAAACCCTGTCATTTTGCCTAGTCGGCGGGTTTCTTCCCAAAGAGGAATCTAGAAATTTTCTCCGCAAGGTGCGGAGTGGACTGTCTCGGCCCCAGCGGGATTGTAATGACAGTTGCGTTTTATGGCAAGCTGAGACTGAATAGAGCCAGGGACTGCATTTCCTTCTGTCAACCAGATCATTATTTTGTGTCATTTCGTGACAGTTTAGGCCTCATTCTCTTTTCTCTCTCTCTCTCTCTCTCTCTCTCTCTCTCCCCTCTGGCTTTCTCCCCCTCCTCGGCGGATGAAACGGCTAGGTGTCTACGAGACTCCGGCGGGAACGATCCTCCACTGTGCTCACTTAGACCTTGAGGCCTTCACCACGGACCGCGAAGTGCGCAACATCAAGCGAGGACTGGCCACGAAGTTTGCCGAGCTGGTGTACAACGGTACGTAGCCACGTGCGAATGTGGCTGCTCAGGACCGTCTTTTCTCCCACGCTGCGAACTCTTCGGATCGGATGTTTGTCTACCACCGTTCCTGACGAGCTGTCGGCCTTGTGAGGTCCAGGTAGCTCCCCCACATACCACGGTTTGTTCAGCGAAGTTACCAGGGCACTGAAAAAGGTGACCGAGGACCATTTTTTCACACTTACGACCGTTGCAGCATCCCCCCCCCCCGGTCACGTGATCAAAATTTGGATGCTTGGCACCTGGCTCATATTTATGACGGTCACAGTGTCCTGGGGTCATGTGATCCCCTTTTGCGAGCTTCTGATCTCAGTTGACTAACTCAAGTGGGTTAATTTTTTATCTTTGCTGGAGCTCTCCAGGGTGCTGAAACTCGCTTTTTCTCCAACACTTTGCACTCTGTAGAACTCATTTGTTAGGCAGATTTTTCCACCTTGAAGTTATTTCCGTGCCTGCTTTAATTCCTTACAGGTTCGGGACTTTTAACTAACACACAAGCTCGCTCTCTCACAAACACACAAGCTCACACTCTATATAAGCATGTATAACCGTTGCACAAAAGTTTATCTTCTTCAAAAAAGAAACCTAAATAATATTATCTTTGAAAAACTTATAGAGTGAAAAAAAACCCTATGTTAATAGTTTCCGTATTAACTGGTATTAAAATTAATATTTTAATAGCTAAGAAACTGATAGAGGCTGGGGAGGAGGAAAAAGAGAAAAATGAAACCTTCTAGAAAAGGAAAGAAACTGGGGGAAAAATGAGGGATCCTTGGCACACTTTGAACTTGGTTGTTTTCTTGCAAACATTTCATTATCACTAGCGCTGATGATGTTACCTAGTTTGGGTTATGAAACATCTTCCAGAAAACAACTAAGCTCAGAGAGAGCCAAGGACCCTACAGTCATTCTCCTCCTCCTCCTCCTCCTCCTCCTCCTTCCTCCTCCTCCTCCTCCTCCTCCTCCCTCCCTCCTCCTCCTCCTCCTCTCTGCAAACTCCACTCCCTTCTAGCACTGATGATGTTACCTAGTTTGGGTCATGAAACATCTGCAAGAAAACAACCAAGCTTAGAAAGTGCCAAGGAGCTACAAACATTCTCCTTTATTGAAAAAAAGGGAGAAAGAAACGAAGCACAACTGAACAACTAAGCAAAACTAAACTAAACTAAACTAAACTAAACTAAACTAAACTAAACTAAACTAAACTAAACTAAACTAAACTAAACTAAACTAAACTAAACTAAAATAAAATAAAATAAAATAAAATAAAATAAAATAAAATAATAAAATAAAATAAAATAAAATAAAATAAAATAAAATAAAATAAAATAAAATAAAATAAAATAAAATAAATAAAATAAAATAAAATAAAATAAAATAAAATGCACACCTTGGTTTGTGTTTTCCAACACACTGCCGAGTGCAGTGCTCTGGAAATACGTTGGCGGGGAGAACTCACTAATCAGATTTGTCTAGCTGTGAGTGGGTTTAAGCACCCACTCCACCAATTTGGAGCCAGTGCGTAGCTGTTAAATTATCCACTCTTATGTTTCTTCCTGATGGGAATTTGCTATGTAGAATTAGCCCACACTGGGGCACTGTGCAATTTATCTTGGGCTGAAAGACCGGAGTGGTTTTGTTAGAGGCAATACGTGAAAAGGGTAGAAGAAATCCTGGCTTGTGTTTTTCAACACAAGTGCCAAGGAGGTTGTTACCCCTGGCATTTTCAAGCAGGTGTGGTCAGCAGGGTGAGCCCCTCCTGGCTGGCAGCCAGTTGGGAAACTGAAAATAAAGGAGAACGAAAGCTGGGGCTGCGTTGGAAGAAACAGCAGCGAGAAACCTCTCGTTGGACAGAGATTAGGAAAGGAGGCCCGCTTTGAGTAGGATTTGGGGTTCTCAAACAATTTGGGGATCCCAAATTGTCTTTCCTGGTCTTTCCTGTTTCCTTTTTTTTTTTTTAAAGCATATTATAAATGCTGACACTGAGCCAGAATACTGTCAGGCACAAGGAATCGGAACAGCGTAGAAGATTTTTCCAAGCCTATACAGGCAGTCCTCAACTTATGATCACAGCTGAGCTCAAAGTTTCTGTTGTTAAGGGAGAGACTGGACAGCCATTTGTCCAAAATGGTGCAAGTTTTGCTGCTTGAGCAGGGGGGGTTGGACTAGAAGACCTCTAAGGTCCCTTGGAACCCAATCGTCCTGTGTTCTACACAGACCCGTGTCCCTTGGCTGCCTGTTTGCTCAAGAATCTACCCAAAAGTTATTCCCTAAATGAAAGGAGAAGCTGGTGGCCTGGCACGGGTGGGTGTCCTGCATTGCGCTTGGTTTTTTATTATCTTTTCCGGCTCTCCCCTTCCTCTTGCTGCCCAGTCATGGCTTCATTTAAACCAGGCAAATTCCGAATCGCACCGCTCTGCCTTTTTAGCCGTTCCTCTTCCCCAAAATCAACTCTGGCAGGCGAGCTGCAGCGTCTTGTCAGAAGGAAAACCACGCCAAAAGATGCAAAACAAAACGGCCCCTTCCCCCCCACCCCGCACCACAAAAAAAGCCAAACAACAATACTGCCGATGGCAGAGCGCTCTACTCAGCGGAGGGAGCCTGCTGGAGGCAAAGTTTTTGTACCCCTGTCTTCCTTAAACACCTAATTACTGTAACCTGTCTCTGGATTTAAGGCAATTAGCGGCTGTCATTTCTCTCCTATCCCTGTAAGCTCCCCTCCAGCCCGTGGTGGGAAGGCAGGATTGCAGGACTGGTTTTGTTCGGGCTCCTGCTCTGCGCCAGGTTTACGCCAGGTGCTGCGAAGGGCACGGAGCTCCCACCGTCTTCCCTGCTCCGAGGAGGGGCGCCGGGTGGGGGGACGGAGTCAGAGAGAAGGAGAGCACCAGGCTGACTAACTTTTTTTCAAAAGGTATAGTTTGTCAGGATTTCCCCCTGCCCCACAGAATGAAAGATAAATTGAAGGAGGGAGGGAGGGAAAAAAGGATGAGAGGAAAGGAGAGAGAGAAAAAACAGGGAGGGAGAAAGCAAGGAAAAAAGGTAAGGGAGGAAAGAAAGAGAGAGAAGAGGAAGGGAGGGAGGGAGGGAAGGAAGGGGAGAAAGAAGGAAAGAGAAAAGGGAAGGAGCGAGAGAGGGAGGAAGGGAGGAAAGAAAGAAAAAGAGGGGAGGGAGGGAAAGAGGGAGGGAAGCAAGGAAAGAAAGAAAGAGAAGAGTAAGGGAGGAAGCATGGAAAGAGAGAACGGAGGGAAGGAAGAAAAGAAAGAAGGCAAGAGAAGAGGGAGGGAAGGAGGGAGGGAGGAAAGAAGGAAAGAAAAAGAGAGGGGAGGGAGGGAAAGAGGGAAGGAAGGAAGGAAGGAAGGAAGGAAGAAAGAAAAACAAAATGTATAATGATGTCTGACTTTCTTTTCAACAGAATAATGACAATCCTCATTGTCCCCCTCCTTCTTAGATGATGCATGAATCTCTTCGTCCCCTCATTTCATCCACCTTTTTCTCCATCTTCGGTTCCACCAGTCACAATTTCAGGTCTCTCCTCTTTCAGCAGAAAGTCCCCACAAAGCTTCCAGTCAGTCTTTCAGAAAAGTTTGTGTGTGTGTGTGTGTGTGTATGTGTGTGTGTCTTTTCCCTTCACACCAAGCATGTCAGTTTTGCCATTTCTGCAAATTTGACGTTTTCACAATCCACCCCTCCACCGTGGGCATTTCATTATTCTTCCATCATGGCGCATATAATAATCTTGCTGCAGTCACCATCTACAAAATCAGTCTAGCATGAGTTGGATCCCGTTGACTAGAGAGAACATTGCGAAGAGGGCAAATAGGAGTGAAAGCAAAGACCTCTAAGCTTGAGTAGATCTCAACTGGTCCTTAACAAATGGGTCAGTTGACAATTCCAAAACACCCATTTGCGAACATCTCCATAAATATTGGACTTAGCCAAGGCAGGGTCCCTTTTCTGAATTAAAATAGAAAACAAGGGTTCTACTCTGTGCCGAAAGTTTGTTAGGGAATGCAAAGATACACATTTCTACCCCAAAATCAAAGTTGTTGAGCCCAGCATAAACAGCAGGATGTGTAGAATCACAGATTCAAAAGTTGAAGAGTCGTGATTAAGATGGGGAAGACTTTGATAGAACCCCATCAAAACGGTCTTCAACTTTCCATCGTTGTGATGGCGACTTCCATCTTCCGAAGACCTAATTGCGAGAAATGCTGTTCTGTTCCATCCCACTCAAGCTAATCATACAGTCCAAATCAAGAGTGTCCAGTTTTGGCAACTTTAAGACTTCAACTCCCAGAATTCCCCAGCCAGCACTTACGGTCTCCTGCTTTATAGCCTGCTGCCTCAACCACCAGACCAAACTGGCTGTCTAATGCATGACAACCTATGTTGGCTTTCTTGTATGAAATATGATGCCTTCAAGACTTGGTGTATCCACTTGGTTTGGTCTCTCTGTCCAAAAAAACCACCATGGAAGCTGAATCTCCTTGGTGACAGCTTCCACAAGAGACTTTCGAGATCCTTAACGGCTCCCAAAATTTGAAGATCCCTTCCCTAGAGGAAGTGATTAAGTCGTTGGCTTATCCATCCTCCAGATCTCCCAAGAACAAGGATGAAACCTGAGGATCAGTGTAGGGTATCTGGCCTCTATTGTCTTCTCATAGCAGGAGCAACAAAGCCCGGCCTATAATTCAAGGAAAATTGAGATGCGGTTGCTTGAATTGGCGAGGGGGAAAAGGTTACTTGAGAATTGAAAGGAAGCCAGAGAGGAAGGGAGAGATCTCCACCATATGGGTACAGATCTCCCGGTGTGATAGAGACTTGGGCCTGCCTTGCAGAAACTAAAAAGAGGAAGACCAGTCTAAAGCAGAAAGGCGCCACTGTTTCTACTGTAGCTTCTTAATTACGGGGGGGGGGAAAGAATGGGGGGTGGGTGTCCCCTGCCTGCGCCTGGCGATGAACTCTCCTTTGAAGGTTCTCCTTTGAAAAGGGGGATTTCTTTCCCTGCTCCTCTTCCTCCCCCTGGGGATTAGAAATGGCCATCCTGTTCCACCTTTGCATTGTGTTATCTTTTGATAATCCAGGTGAGGCAGGATCCGTTTTGCTCTTTAGCCATCTGCCCTAGACGTCGGCTCCCTGGTCTTCTCCAGATGGCCTTTGGTAATGTTACATGTATAATAACCATCCTGGCTTTGTGTGCCTTGAACTGAGGTCCCCCGAACAGAGACGCGGGTGCCTGTGTTTGCAAAGGACCTACAGCAAGCGAATCGGGTAAGAACGACCCTCCGAAGACTTAAGCTACTGCTCAGAGCAATCTCTTTCTTTGTGGCAGGCTTCTGGTTCAGCCCCGAAGGCGAATTCATCCGCCGTTGCATCAGCCATTCCCAAGACCTGGTGGATGGGAAAGTCCAGCTCTCTGTCTTGAAGGGTAACGCCTACGTTTTGGGAAGGGAATCGCCCCAATCCCTGTACAATGAAGAGCTTGTAAGGTGAGTCCCTCAAGTATAATTCCCAGACTGATAAAGCTTCTGGAGAACCATCCACCCACAAGCCATCTCTATGGGAGATGAAACAGGCTGAATTGGAGGGCGGTGTTAAACGTGTCATCAGTTTGGAATCACTGCACAGCCACAAGAGACCCAGGTCCAGCCCTCCTTGAGTTCCATTGACCCTCATCTAGTCCCAGTTTAGCTTTGGCCTTTAGTTGAGCAGATTCTTATGCATAGCTAGCAATAATAAACCTTTCTGTGCTTTGAACTCAATGGATGCTCCTGGTGATTGACATATCCAAGCTTCTCCATTAGCAAAAAAGAGACTCATCTCCTTATTGGCTCATAGGAGACTGTTAGAAAGGAAACCAGAAAGAATAAACAGAATGAGAGAATTGGAAGGGACCTTGGAGGTCTTCTAGTCCAATCCCCTGCTCTGGCAGGAAACTATTTCAGACAAATGGTTATCCAATCTCTTCTTAAAAACCTCCAGTGGAAAATCTTGCCACTTTGTTCCTTTCACCTCAATAAATCTTGTTGAAGAAGATCGTATTGGGAAAAGAGCAATTTTCATTTTAAGCTAACCTGGGAAAAAAATCTGTGCTGCAGAATAAAACTTCTCCACTCCAGCCCAACTAATAAATAGCTCTTTCCCCACCGCTTACACAGGAGGAGGCAACTTAAGAGTAGACTTTTAAGAATATCCCATGTGAAAGAGACTTCCGTAGTTTAAATCTATGTCGAACAATTTAATATTTTTAAAATTTGCCCTGAGTTTTCTATACATCTGTGGTAAAAGTGCCCCCAAGATTTAAAAGCTCTAAAATTTGCACCTTGACATTATATATTCTTAACTTTGGCTTTTTCTTCTGTTTTGTCACCCTTACTGATTTTTGAGAGGCATGAAAAAAAAAATCCACACAATTAAGCAAAGATCTTGTTTAAAAGTGAAAAGTATTTTTCACCATTAAGCTTTCAGCCTTTTATACATATACATATACATATACATACATACATACATATATATATATATCACATACACTGCTGTCTGCTTCTCTTTCTTATTTCTGTCTCTTCGTTTCCCCTTTCAATCCTTCGAAATGCTTTATAAACCATAAATATACCCAAATCAGTTTAGATCAGTCAGACTAAATGTCAAATTATGCCTCTCTCCTCTGGATCTGACTTTCCTCCCCCTTAAAATCAGCAGTTTCTAATAATTCATCCCAACCTTTCATTATCGTTTGCATTCTCACGCAGCGAAATTAAGTGAATAACGTTAAAAAGAGAGAGAGAGAGAGAGAGAGAGAGAGAGAGAGAGAGGGAGAGGAAGAGAGAGAGAGAGAGAGAGCGGGGTGGGGAGAAGGAAGAAAGAGCAAAGGAAAAAAGGGGAAAAAAAAAACACCCAGGGACATTTATTCTCACTGTGCGGTTAGCCATTTTTCTTTTCTTCTTGATTTCTACCTCGTTGGGTTGAAAAGCATTTGAGTGACGGCATCACGGGAATTGAAGCGGGTGCCGCAAGAGATGTAACGCCGAAAAATGCCTTTGCACAGTGGGTAGAAAGTAACATAATTACAGAGCAGGTCAGTACCACTTCAATGAGCAAAAATAAAAGCGCAGAGGTTTTTCTATAGCCCTTTGGGGGAGGTAAAGTCATTGTAAACTGTCTCTCTCTCTTTATAAAAAAAATTCCCCTCCCCTTTCAAAAAAAAAAAAAAGAATATGAGGGTTGCGGGTTGCAGAAAAGGAAGACAGTTCTCTTTTATTTCGAATTTAGTTTCCTCCTCTTCACTTCCAGAGAGAGGAAGAGGAGGGTGAGCCGTGATGAGAAGTGA